>JAYDZK010000169.1:47344117-47358371 GCA_034509185.1 Euphonia xanthogaster
AGAAAACCAAAACAAAAAAAAAAAAAACAAAAAAACCACCCCCCCCCCCCAAAAAAAAAAAAGCCAAGAAAAATAATCAAACCTAATACAGATTTACATGCAGGTCTGTATTTTGAAAGCCAGCAAGAGGAAGTAGGGACAGAGTGCCTAAAGCCATGGAAAAGTAGCTTTCATAACACTGACTACAACTTAACAAAGCCATTGACTCCTGTGAAATCCAACCCTACCACCTACAAGCTGTCAAGATGATTTCTACTCTAATGCATTATTGAGTGTTGTCATCCTATTGCAAAGCTCTCATACCTTCTCAGTGATTTCTCTTGGGCAGCTCCTCACAGCACTAACTCCTTCACAGCACAACCAACAAACTCCAAAAACTCTCCTCAATGCGCTACCCACTCTATTGTAGCACTCTTCTTATTGGACACAGCTGTGGCCTATTATTGTGGCAGGTCTATTCCCAATCTTTGGTGATTAGTATAGCTGCAACTCCTCAGGTGTGAGACTACTTTCTGCAGTATCTTTATTTTCTTACGTTCTGTCCCTCCACAATTGAGTTTCCAGGTGTATTTCCACAGAATTTAGAGGTTTTCTTTTCCTCCAGTGCCAGGGCAAACTAAGTCTCTGGAGATCAATATCCTAAGTATTTCTTTTGGAGCAGAGGAAAACCATACCACTGTTGGCTTCTACTTATCCATCAACTATTCTTTGTTTTCCAAGGTAGGTTAGTGCAGCCCTTTGTTTTTCTGCTTTGTTTTGGTTTCAATTTCTTTCTCTGTAGAAACTTTGTTATTGCTGGAGGTAAAATGACAAAGAGCTAGTTCAAGCTTAGAAGGTGAGAAATGTGGAAAATTTTACCCCAAGGCTGATTTTCATGACAGATTAAGTAGAAACAAGTGGAGAAACAAGACTACTGCAAGGTCTGCATGTCATCTGCTATTCACATGAGTTAGTGCTGAGAATGAAGAAATTAAATGGATGGAGCTCATAAAGGTAGAAAGTATCCTGGCACACTGCTCATGGAATTATTAAAAATGAAACTCCTGAAATGTGAATTAATGTCTGATGATGGGTGTTTTCTGAAGTCACAGCTGTTTCTTTATGAGGAGGAAGGCAAGGGGAGAGAGACTTCAGCGTTGCTGCTTGTGCTTAGCTCACTGCAGCAATACTAGATCTCCAAAATGAAGTCATGGCCCCAAAGTATGGCCTTTTCACTGTCATCAGTTCACATTCCTTTGAAGACTGTGCGTGGCAAAAGGTTACTTCAAAAAGCATACAAAAAGCCCATGAAATGCTTACAAGAGAGAAAGCACTGAGATTTGTGAGAGAAACTTTTGCACCAAGGACATTCACAAGAGCAAGCCTCTTTCTAATCCTGAAAAATTGAAAGGCATGTGAGACAAAACTTCAGGACAATTTAGTGTTTAAACAAAAATGCAGACAAAATATCGAAACAAATTTTCATTATACCCATAATTGACTATAGTTTCCAGTGCATCTTTTTCCTCTCTCCTTGCCTTTTTCAGCCAAGTGAATAATTTACATATCCAATAATCATAAAGGCAGCTGTGGCCTGACTGTGTGCCATTGTCATCATCAGTAGTTTTCCTACTCACCCTAACAGCCCCACACTGATTTTCCTCTAGCTCAGGTCTTTCCTTTAATCCAAGGACTCTAAAATTCCTTGCACTAAGCTTTGCTGGACTTTTGAAAGAGCAGGTAATAGTCAGATAATTTACTGACCACAGTCTTAAAGTCTGAAAGTGTCCTAGTTTAGGGCAAATTTAGGAGAAAACCTCCAAAAGGGGGCCCCTCCAGAAAGCAAACCCACACGGCCCCTCCCCCCAACCGGTTAGGGAAAGATTCCTCAGAGAGAAGTGGAAAGAACCTGTTTATTTAACAGGCACAGCACCCCCCAACACACAAAATGAACAATACCAGATGACACCACTCTTTCACCACTCTGAGAAAGATGACAAATTCTGAAAGTCTCTCCTTTGGGGTGGTTGCTCTGTCATCAGTCCCTCCAGCACTGGGGCAGCTGCTGCAGCCACAAGGTGCGAACTCCCGGTGTTTGCCAGGTCCCAGTCCAGAGCAGGTTTGAGTAGGTCCAAAAAGGAAAGGAGAAACAGTCCAGGAAGAAACTCGGACTGTTCAGCTAAACTAACTAATGAGCAGAAGCAAAAAGCAAGAGCAAGCAGAAGCAAAGCAGAAGCAAGAGCAAGAGCAAAGTGAAAAACCAGGCAAAAAGCAAAAGCAGCACTATGTACTCTCCCGCCAGCCGTGGGGGAACGGCTGATAAGAAACCAAAACAAAACTTTCGCTCTTCAGAGCCAGTCTTGAAGGCACAGAACATAATATCCAGCATAAACAGAACGCACGAATGGGGATACAAGCATCATAAAGTCATCCCATCATCCCAGGACATTAAGAAAAGACAATATTCAGAGGATGGCCAGAGCCTGCTTTACATTCTTAAGACCATTTTATTCATGACCCAGAGTAAAGAAAAATCTGAATCCCTATCGGAAGGTTAAGTGCATAGACAGAGAGATCTGAGAGGCTCTGTGTGTCACGGAAAAAAAAACAATCCCCAAAACTAGAAAACACTAATGGATGCTACCCCTCACTGGGCTTTTTAGAAACATCCTAGGCTCTAAGCCTGGCCTTCATCTAAGCCTGTTTCATCCCTGGTGGAAGACAATGGAGAAGCCTGAACAGTCAAAGGACTTTTAAACAATGAATGAAAAAAAAAAAAAAACCAAAAAACATTTCTGTGGTTATCCTGCTCTCAGGAATGTGAAATTCAAGAGTAGTTTTTGCTTTTTTGCTGAAAAAGCTCATAATTTGTGATAGAAACACTAAAATGCATAACCCTTATAAGATATGACTCTATGATATTTGGTAAATATGTGATATGGAAAGAAATTACGTTAGTGCTTTACTTGTCCATCAAAATTCTAAAGATACTCTTCTGGCTTTGAAAGAGTCTCATGGGAGAGTTTGGTAGAAAGGAGGATGACACTTTTGTGATCCAGCTGACAGCTGGAAAGGCATCAGTAATTTTCCTGTTGAATTCAGGCTGCTGTATGATAAACACTGTTTTACATTGAAACCTTGATGTATGAATGTAAATTGTTTGCAACAAGAAAAGCATTGCTGACCAAAGGACACCTGCTAGGCAGCACAGGTTATCAAAGTGGTATAATCCCAGCTGTCTTTAGCAATTCTATATATAACTACAAATCAAAGGAAAGGTTTGATTCATCTTATTTCGTGAACAAGTTGTAATTTGTATCTGTAGAGTCCAAATTTGGATTTTGGAATGGGGATCTGTAGCTGGATCACAACAGTGGGCACTCAGCTCTGTGCAGTGGCACTGAGGCACCACCCATGTTTTGTTTCCTCTCAGCTGCTCCAGGAGTTTGAGGTTTGTAGCTCACTACAAATAGACACTGAGATGACTAAAATATTTGCCATACTCAGAAATAAATATACAGGCCGATTTTTATGACCTCTTGTCTGAAGAAAGAGCTAACAGAACACTCTGTGTAGTTCTCAGAGGTGCTTGGAATTTAGTTGCCTCTGTAATGGCCTCAAATAAAACATTGCAAGACAAAGGCAAAATGAGAGGAAAAACAAAAACACATCTAGCAAAGAAAGAGCAGAAAGCCCCTCTGAGGCAGCACTGAAAGAGATTTTACAATATAAATACTAAAGGCGATTTCACACCATAGTAAATGAAGTGACAGAGTAGCATAGACAGTCAGCCTAGACCCTAACATTAACCCTAGGAAGAACCCTAACACTAGGCAGAGGAGTAAAAGTGGGATTGAGCTAAGAATGGCTGAAAAGAGAAAGCAGTGGAGGAAGCCATATTGTGGCAGTCCTGTGTTCCCCTTGGCGACCCTTTCACAGCTGCAGTGTGCTGGGAGGTCTGGCCTATGTGGTTTTCAGAACCCTAACCCTAGGCGGAACACTAATCCTAGACGAAATCATAAATGAGTTGAGTAAAGGATGCATTAAGTCGAGCCGGGTCACAAACAGAAAGGTGGAGATCGAACCACGATGTGGCAGTTTTGCATTCCGCTTCAAACGCCTTCAGCAGCTGCAGTGTGCCTGGAGCTCAGCGCTCTGTGCTTTCTGAGAAACTAACCCATGGCATAACCCTGACCCTAATCCTAGGAAAGAGAAGCGGACTTGGGCTGGGGATGGTGACTAGGAGCCATGTTGTGGCAGTTTTCGGCACCCCTTGGGATGCCTTTGGCAGCTGCAGTGTGCCTGGAGCTCTGGCCTTTGTGGTTTCCGAAACACCAACCCTAGGCCTAACCCTAACCCTAAACCTAGGCAGTAAAAGAGGCTTACGCTTGGGATGGTGGCGAGGAAAAAGCCGTGGAGGCAGGCATATTGTGGCAGTTTTGTGCACCCCTTGGGATGCCTTTGGCAGCTGCGGTGTGCCTGGAGCTCTGGGCATTGTGGTTTGAGAGACGCTAACCCTTGGTGTATCCCTAACCGTAACCGTATGCAGGAAAAGCGGCTTATGCTTGGAATAGTGGCGAGGAAAAAACCATGGAGGCAGCCATGTTGTGGCAGTTCTGTGCACCCCTTGGGATGCCTTTGGCAGCTGCAGTGTGCCTGGAGCTCTGGGCACTGTGGTTTCCAAAACACCAACCCTCGGCGTAACCCTAACCCTAAGCCTAGGCATTAAATGTAGGCCTGGCCTAGGGCTGTTTTCAAGGAGAAAGCCATGGAGGCAGCCATATTGTGGCAGTTTTGTGCACCCCTTGGGATGCCTTTGGCAGCTGCAGTGTGCCTGGAGCTCTGGGCTTTGTGGTTTCCGAAACACTAACCCTAGGCCTAACCCTCACCCTTCCCCTAGACAGGAAGAGCAGCATTCGCCTAGGGCTGCTTCCCAAAAAAAACCATGGAGGCAGGCATATTGTGGCAGTTTTGTGCACCCCTTGGGATGCCTTTGGCAGCTGCAGTGTGCCTGGAGCTCTGGGCATTGTGGTTTCCGAAACACCAACCCTAGGCCTAACCCTAACCCTAAACCTAGGCAGGAAAAGAGGCTAACGCTGAGGATGGTGGCGAGGAAAAAGCCATGGAGTCAGCCATGTTGTGGCAGTTTTGTGCACCCCTTGGGATGTCTTTGGCAGCTGCAGTGTGCCTGGAGCTCTGGCCTTTGTGGTTTGCGAGACTCTTACCTTAGTCGTCACCCTAACCCTAAACCTAGGCAGGAAAATTGGCTAACGCTGAGGATGGTGGCGAGGAAAAAGCCATGGAGTCAGCCATGTTGTGGCTGTTTTGCGCTCCCCTTGGAATGCCTTTGGCAGCTGCAGTGTGCCTGGAGCTCTGGGCTCCATGCTTTCTGAGACCCGTACCTTATGCGTCAGCTTAACCCTAAGCCTAGGATGGAAAAGGGGCCTTGGGTATGGTTGGTCGCGAGGAAATGCCGTGGAGGCAGCTGTGTTTTGACATTGTTGTTTTCCTTTTGGGATGGTTTTGGCCACTGCGGTGTGCCTGGCCCTCAGGGCTTTGTGGTTTTTAGAACCTTAATTGTAGGTGTAACACTAAGGGTGGGCATTGCAATACAATATGCCTTGTACTGAGGATGGTTGTAAGTAGTAAATTTTGGGGAAGTTACATTTTGGCATTTCTCCTTTCTCAAAGGGAAAGGAGAAATGCCAAAATGCAACTTCCCCTAAAATTGGATACCTTTTAAGGTATCCCATGTTCCCCTTGGCATACCTTTTGAAGCTGTAGTGTTCTTGGTGCTCTGGACTTTGTGGTTTTCGAAACTCTAGCCCTAGATGGAACCCTAACCCTTTGCAGAGAAGTAAAAGCAGCCTTGGCTGAGGCTGGTTCAAAAGAGAAACTGTGGTGCAATATATATTTTGGCAGTTTTGTGTTCACCATGGGATGCCTTTCGATCTGCAGTGTGTTTGGAGCTCTGGGCTTTGTGGTTTTCAGAACCCTAACCCTAGGCAGGACATTTATCCTAGGCATAATCCTTACCCTCGTTGGCTGAGTGCCCAGTGCAAGGGGTGAGGCTGCTGCCAAGGATTAAAGTTTGGATGGAGCCATGTTGTGGCAGTTTTGTGCTCCCTTCGGCATGCCTTTTGCAGGTGCAGTGTGCTTGCTGCTCTGGGCTTCATGGTTTTTGGGATTCTAACCCTAGGCATAACCCTAGGCATAATCCTACACCCATCACTGGGGCTGCGCAAAGTTGTGTGGTGGAGGTTGGAAACGAGCACTTTTTACCTGGCTCCTGATTTCTGAGCGAGCCTCTTCATGGTATTTAATGGTAGAGAACACTGAGGGTATTAGGGAAAATAAAATAGTTTTCTAAACCTTGTCTATTCAATTCTGCAAGTGCTCATCAAGGATTGTTTATTTTTTGGCAGAAAATTATTGATTCGGGAGGATTTGTTGGCACTGGGAATTCAATGCCGGATTATGGAATGGGAGACAAATCCTGAATATGGGAGTATTTGAAGAAAGTCAGATTGTCAGAAACTATAAAAGAATGATGGGGAAGGAAACTAGAGAGGGAGCAGATTGCCCAAGAGGAGAGGGCAAAATCTGGCAAGAATACAGTACTGGGATTTTGGGGACAATCAGCAAAGCAGGCATAATAGGATCCTATCTGGACCTTCTCCTCCTCTAGAGAGAGGAGTGCAAAGCTGAGAGGTGTGAGATTCTGTAGGGCAAAATGAGCAGCAGGAGAAGAGTGATGGGGAGAGGCTGCTCTGCCTAGGGTCTGCAGTCCCCAGCAGTCCTCAGAGGCCAGCCCAGGACACTGGGATGAGCTGGGGAGCAGTCATGGGGATGCACACTGGCTGGAAATCTGGTGTGTGGGAACAGGGGCAAGGAGAAAAGGTCTGCCTTGCAACCAGATCTGCTCCTATAATACTCATATAAAGCAAAGCTGTTTTGCCTTAAGTGGCTTACATTTTCACTTTTCAAGCTAGGAAGCCAATCTATTCTGATCTGTTTGTCATGTTTCAGGTAAGC
The DNA here is from genome assembly GCA_034509185.1 of Euphonia xanthogaster. Classification (NCBI taxonomy): domain Eukaryota; kingdom Metazoa; phylum Chordata; class Aves; order Passeriformes; family Fringillidae; genus Euphonia; species Euphonia xanthogaster. Next base: position 47,351,132 of record JAYDZK010000169.1, read on the forward strand.
ATAAAATATACAAATGTTATATGCATAAAAGATAAAGGACTAGAATAATTTAACACCTAAAATACAGCTTCCTATCATAGCTCTCTGTATTTCTGTTCAACATTTGAAAGGAAAAAAAGATCACGTCTTTGCTTTAAGCTGGTATTTTTTCCCTCTAAGGATTTCCTTCAGAATAAGCCATGCTGACCCATCTGCCCACAGATCTCTGTAGCCTGAACTGGATTTTCCACATGTCATTATGCCATGATTTACTCAATTTGCTATAAATTTTTAAAAGCAGAGAAAAGGGAAATGGTAAATAAAAAACCTGCAAGTTCTTTTTCTGGATTAACAGATAGAGGGGAAAGTTTGATAGAAAATGGACAGCGGACATTGTTGTTCTATCAACATGGTTTTCTGTTCCAGGCAAACTCTGTTAAATTTGTTCTATTTAGAACAAATAAGGTCCAAGCTGCAGATGTATACTCCTAAAAGAGTATATTAGAACAAGTAAAGGTCCAAGCTATGGATGTATACTCCTAAAAGCTGAATGAGTAATTATAAGCAAAATAAATAGTACGCAAGCTTGGGAATTATAACCAGGTCGTAAGAACAGAAATTGATCAGAAGGACTGCAAACCCTTCAGCCTGGCACAAAAGAGACTTCTCTAATGAGTGTGACAAGAAAGGTCCTGGATGAAGTAAATTGGATCCAGGTTGCCTATCTCTGTTTTGCAGAAATGTGAAGTAGCTTCACAGATGGATAACAAGAGGAAACAGTATGACCATCACACTACTTTGAAGACAACGCTAAGGAAGAAATCTCTCCTCATACAACCAATACATTCAGCTCTTGACTTATGCATACAAAGTACAAAGCAGCTGTATAAGACCCCACATACCACTATGGGTTGACAAATTTTACTTACACTGGGGGAAACTACATTTTTCAGGGTTGCTCCTACCAGGGGTGTAAGCTCCTGCAGAGTGCAGCATTTATAGCACCACACCACAGAGATCTTGCTTTGAAATGCAGGGAAAGCATTTATTGAAATATAAAGTGCCTGTACAGTCATTTTCCCAGGGTCACAAACAATTGCTTTGCTTGACATGAAGACTTAATGTAATGAATCTAATCCAGAGAAACAAAAGAACTGGAGGCTACAAAGCATCAGTGTTGGAATTTGTTTATGAAAAAAGTTCTAACTTTGCTTTTGCTTAATTCATTGCAGTTTAATTTTTTTTTTCTTTGCTTATAATGACAGTAATTTACCACAACAAGGAGGAAATCCAGACACGTGTGGCATGGGCTGTGTTGCCCTTGACTGGCGTGGGAGGAGCTGAGTTGAGCTGACAGTGGTCCTGCCATTGCTGCCTGAGTGGGGTCCAGCCCTTCTTCCCTGCTCCCCTCCTCCCTGCCTGCCCTTCTCCCCTTAGCCTCACCAAACCATCTTCATCTACCATTTCAAATAGCAGCTGTGCTGGCGCTGCAGCTTAGGCTTGCAATTAAATTGCAAGCTGAGATATTTCATGAAAAATGCCATGGGATCATGAATGATCCCAAGCAATGAAAACAGGACATCTCTAGCAGAAGAGGGCTGCTGCTGCTTATTAGTGCATCAGGGAGATTGTTTAAGTAACTATCACCTGCGATACAATTTACCTGTTGTGATTCATGGAGGTCATACCTCCACAGGCAGGAATCTTGGTGAAGTGTAGATACCCAAGCACATGGATAGGTAGCCAAAAGCAGTACTCAACCCTGCAAGTTCACAGCTTTCTCAGGAAAACAATGGTGCTTAAGTGCTTCTGGAAATGCCCAAAGAAGCAAAACTTTATGGGTAAGCATGGCCTGATTTCCACTTATCTCAGAACTTATTGAGGATCTGCTTCTAACTGCTTTATAACCCCAGATTCCAGCATAAGATGGAGCCAGACCCTAAGTTTTCAGTGCTCTGGGTTTTCTTTAGCATTGACTAGTTCTTTTACTGGTGTACAGAGGCGTGCTAGCAGGCAAACTCCAGAGTGATTCCCATATGCCCAAATGTTTCAAAGACCACACTAGGATTGACTGGCACACTGCTGTCATTGTCCTCACAATTTGTTCTGTAAAATTTGAAGAGTTTGAATTAATCACACTCTGTAACATCTGCACTTGAAAGGAAACATCTAAAGCTTTTTTTAATGTTTTAAATGAATTAAAACTAACAAGTTGCTACTTCACAGCTGGCATTAATGAATCTACACCCTGTACATCTTCTACTGGCCAAGGAACTCCACCAAAATGGACAAAACATGGAAGGGAGGCTGGGGTTGCATGGGGTCATGGAATAAAAGCACAAGCAGCTTTGTGAAAATACGGTCTGTTACTGTGTTAGTAAATGGGACGTGCAACCCAAATAAAATATCTGAGTAGACTGAAGCAAGAATGAAACATAACATATAACACTTTTGAAACATAGAACTCCACTTTTGTCCCAGGGGACAAAATGTGATTTGTTAACACCCGCAGCAGTTGCTCCTGGCAGAAATACGTCAATGAGTATTGCTTGTATGGAAAGGCAGCAGAACTCCTGCTTCAGCAAAATCTTTTGAGATGAGGGCTTGTTGTAAGCTGCTGATGTTACATAGTATCACATCCAAGGTGCTGAAAGACATCAGTTTTTTTCTTTGAAACAACTGCCAGAGAAATACCTGATGGGTCAATGGCCTTGCTATGTGGGGGGAAAAATTCATGGGCGTCTTTCGTCAGGAATACTTAAGTAATTATTTGCACTCGTTCATTCTGCTAGAGAGAAATTGTTTGCATGTGAGCAATAATAAATTAGGCACTTTAAACAGTTGATCCTCTGCTGTCAGAAAAAAGTCAATACAAAGACAGTTTCCAGCAGCTAAGATTTGTAATAGAAATTCAAGCCCTTTGTGCAAAGGGCATTGGATTTAAGGATCTCATCTTTTTCTGTAGTGGAAAAATAAGTAAGAACCTTGTCTATTTAGGTGAATCCATATGCTTGATAAAAACTTTATAGGATTTTCAACTGGCTGTTAGATTTAGAATGAACCCATTTACACATTGTTATTCTTACTCTTATTCTTAGCTGAAATGCTGGATTTTGCTAATGCATGTGGCTGGTTAATGAGGTCACTGCAGTATTGAAAGAATAATTATCAGAAACAGGGTAAATTGTTTTCTCTGCAGTTTATTGTTACCATTACTATTTTGAGATGCATATCAAACAAAGTTACCTAAATTGCCTCAGAGAACCTCATTGCAAAGTGGTAGATTCCAACAATTTAGATGAAAGGACGAGTTGCCTCATGGTCTTAACACACTGCTCTGCGATCTGCCCCCTTCCCAGTTCAAGAGGCATTATGATTTAGTCTCTGAAAAAAGTGTTACAGTTGTGCTAATTCACCTTCATTACATTACTGTGACTATCACTACTTCAATCGGACTTCCTATGTATTTTTTAAAATTTCTCAGGGCAAGAATAATTATGAAGATTATAATCAGGGTTTCTACAAAATGCATTATAGCAACCCTTATGAAGAAGCCTCCATGTAAAATGGAATGAAAAGACATATACAGGACTTGATTGAGTCCTGTAGTAACAACTTAAAGGATATTTTTTCTGGAATGCAGTTATATAAAAATTACTTCAAATTTCTGACTGAATGGCTTCTTACAATATCCAGTCATATCTGCTTAGCTGTTTGACAGAAATTACTTTTATTGCCTCTTCCCCTTGAGACACAGTACATACCAATGCCATTTTTAAAGTCTCCTTTCAGTACAGAACCACCTCTTGCAGGAAGAAAGAGACTAAGACTCCAGCAAGGCCTTTCAGCTCTCCTCTCCCCCTGCCTGGGCTCACGCACTATAAGGATGGCCTTTCTCTAATATTTGTTGTTGTTGTTGTCATACAATTCGTAATTTATTGCAAATATCCAGGGAGGTAAATTGACAGGCAGGGGCATGTTAAGGTGATATTTCTCTCCTGACAACACTAGATGGACCCAGACATAGGAAACAATGTGTTATCATGAGATATTTTTGCTGAATATAACACTTTCAACTGAGCATCTTCAAGGCTGCTTCAGCTTTAAATCTGAATTTGCCTGATATAACAAGGATTTGACATTGACCCTTCACCTGACAGTAATACATTTTTTATCTTTTAATAACATACAGTAATGCTGCTTTGTGATTTCAGGGAGCTCTTTGAGTAAACAAATCATATTCATCGCCTGGAGACTAACATGCCTTTCCAGAGTCTATAAAGATGAGAGATAAGCTGAAAGGCAGACTTTAAAAAGTTTTCAGCCATCTAACAGAATATTTTTAGGAGCACATTGCTGCACTACTTAGAAATTACTACTTACTTTTATTTTTTGAAGGGACCATTGTTTATACGATTTCTCAAATTTATTTCTCAATACTGTTTGATTCAAATGTACTGAGTGTTTCAAAGTGGGTCTTCATGCCATTTGCTCAGAAAAACAAATGTTATGTGCATATACTATCTATCTGCCTATGCTGAGCAAATTTTTTTTAACTCAAATTTCAACTTACAATTTCTCTTAAATTTCACATCACACTAGAAGCAATCCTCTCCAAATTCTGATTCACTTTCTGGTTATCAACTGTTAGAATGAGAAAAGCAGTCCCACTTGTACCATCACGCCCACACCCCATGGCAGAAATGCTGAGGCCTGGAGAGTGTTTGGTCTGTCAGAAATGAGTCAGCATGCGGAAGATTGGTATTACAGTGAATACAGCTTTTAGACAGTGACGCTTTAAAACAGAAAATGAAGACACTACCAATACAATTGAGGACTTTTATTTAAAAGGCATTCTTGCAATACCCAGGGGACATCAGCATTGCAGTGTGAAACCAACACAGCATCATGTGCTGCATGCACCCCTGGGTCCTCCCAGCAGAGCACAGCACAGATTTTCCTCCAGACCCAATTTTGCGTGACAGCTGCCACTTACAGGGGACTTCGTTTGCCAGCTGGTGGTAGGAATGAAACGTGTCCAGAACAGTAGGATGAAAAAAAATTAATTAACTGTGGTTTAGCTTAGAAACTATGGTTAATAAACTGGTTAGCTTAATAAACTGTGGTTTAGAAAATTAGCTGGATGAGGGGAAGCAGCAGCATTTGTTTGAAGTTTGAGGAATAGCCTCAGCAAAGTATTTCAGAATAAAGAGAGGACACGTGAACATACTTGCAAACCAAGAAGAGTTTCCAATAGTGTGTTTGGAAGGTGAAGGCAGAAAGACACAAACACACAGAGGATGGAACATCACCTACATATTCAATGTTCCTAATGAGGCTTTTGAAACTGTGTTCAAACTGGAAGGGAATATTTTTGTGTACGACAGTGGAGAGTAATTACTGACAGATTGAAGTGAATAGCACATGCATTGTACTATTTATTTTATCAAATGAATTCTATGATTTGTTCCTTATCCTACAGTCTTGTAATGGCATTAAGTGATAATTCTGTGCTACCATGGGTAATCAGAATGAAAATTAGCCTTTTCCAGTTGAATTAATTGTCTCTATTTATTCTGCTTCCAATTCAGCTTTTAGCCATTATTTGTGGTCTATTTTAAAAAGATTGCATCTCTTCTGCAAAACCACTGTCTTCAGCAAAACCACTGTCAGAAATAACAGCAGTTTTACAATAACTGAAATAATGCAGTGTTTCTCATTTCAGTTGGCTGTGCCTTCCATAGTTAGCTTTTGGCTTGAAAAGAAAGCCATTATAGTCAGATAATAGTTTTCCCAGCCAAAAGCATGCAGTCATATGGAAAAGATTGACTGTTAGACTATAGCAAAATCTGTAATCTACACACAATGACATTTTATAATAGCAGCCTAAGCTAAGTAAAGACATTTTGTTTTTATTTTAAAAAAACTCCTGAGAAACCAGAGGGCTGATGTCTCTGAATCCAGACCAGCAAGCACCCTAGTACCCCATTATGCTTTTGACAAAAGCTGATTTGTTCAGTTCCAGAAAAGGCTGGGATGGTTCTGTCAGTGTTTTGACAATATAGCAAAGGTTGCTATTTGATACAGCTTTGTCTTGTACAGGAACTGAGACCCATAATTTGTCCAGTGCTATTGATCAACCATAAAAATTGCTAAATGACCCAAGGTTCCCTTCATTGCCATAAGACCTAAGTAAAAAATCCACACTGTTGCTTTCATTATGTATTTTGGGGTAATTTTTTCCTCTTGCTCTGTCTCTTGGCCCCCTACAGGCAGGCAGTAATAACAAGTCTGTGGAAAGCATCCTCTGAGAAACAAGATTTTCCTGGCAAACACAAATTAGAGGTGAGGTGGATTATACAGGGCGCAGCATACCCAAGTGTTTGATTTGGTCAGACTTTGGGTGACGCACAGACTGGTGCTGCTCTTCCTGACCCTGGGAGATTTTCTCAGAACTTAAGAGAGGTGAAACGCTGTCCCATAGCTGGTCCGTCTGTTGTACTCTGCTGATTAGAGAACAAATTTAAATTGAAGGGTGATAGCATGAGGTGGAAGAGTCAGAGAAGCCAGACCGCATCTCACAGGTATCCAGGGATGCCCAGGGTTTGGTAAACATGACACTGGATCCCAGCAAGCCATTGGAGCAGCAACTCTGCCTACACAGACCTTTTTCTTCCTGCCATCCTTGGCCCATCCCCTCCACCTTTAAACTCACCAGCTGCACACAAAACTCCTGTGGTGGCAATCCACAGGCTTTTCTTCTTCCTATCCCGCACTTGTCCAAAATACATCTGCACCCTGCCTGGGCTCCAGCAAATGTGGCTGGGACCCTGCCCAGCCCCTCCCGCACTGGAAATTCTGTTCCTGAGCCCAGGTCCCTCAAAATACTCCCTTGTCCCTCAAAATACTCCCTTCCTTTGTACTCCAGTCCCTTGTCCCCATATGTGCAACCCGCCCAGCGCCAGGGGTCACCTCACCTGGGAGGGGGCACAGAGCAGGGGCAAGTGCCCTGCAAAACCCCAAACTCTACACATCCCACCCTGCCACCTCTCATTTCTCCTCCTCATGGTATAACAGCACTTGATGGGAAAACAGTGGCTACTAGTGAAAAGACAAAGTCTTGGAGAAACCTTCCTCTTCCACAATGTACCTCCACTCCTGTGGCCCAGTGGCATTTGTTTCCCTGGCACAGAAAGCAAGGAAAACCCTCCCCAGAGAGCTGCCACAAAAAAAAAAAAAAAAAAAAAAAAAAAAAAAAAAA
>JAYDZK010000169.1:47366660-47460943 GCA_034509185.1 Euphonia xanthogaster
AGTGCAATTAATTAACAAAAAAAAAAAAAAAAAAAAGGAACAAAACCAACCAACCAAACCAAAACACCACCAAAACAAACCAAATTAAAAAAAAAAAACCAAAAAGAAAACATAGAAAGGAAAATAAAAGGAAAACCAAAAGGAAAAAAAAGAAAATGAACTTGCTTCCAAAAATCCTCCTTTGGATGTAGCTTCCCAATCACCTGCCATGCAAGTACCACCTCAGGCACAAAAACTTTGCATAAAGACAGACAAAGAACACAGCTATATATTACTCTACTTTATAACTGACTGTTTGCTGAGGAACAAATCACTGGAGATGCCTGTGGTGTAACATTTTCAGACTGATTTGGAATACACACATATTTACACATACCAAGGTTCAAAAGTCACGATTTGGAAGGACTAAGGTGAAGAATAGCTTCTTCAGTTTACAGTTCCTAATAAGACACACTACATATAAACAGATAGGTAGCAGCAGGTAGTTTCTTACTTTCATTAAAAAAAAGGTAATAGCTCAATTGTATTTTATTGTTTTCCGGACACTCTAAAAAAATGTCACACAACTAAAATGCTAGTGAAAAAACCAGGGGTGCTTCCCTGCAAGGATTTCAATACACTTTGCTGTACAAAAGGTGCACCACCAATAGCACAATAAGATGCAATGATGTGTCTGTGATCGCCTTCCTTCCACTGGGAAGGAAAAAGTAACATTTTAGACTAAAATTGTACATAGCCCCTTTTATTGACCAAGAACCATTTATGTATTTATCTCATGAGCAACCATGTCATTATTCTTCCTATCTAGAAGCATGCCCTGAACATAAGCACCAGAGATTAAACTACAATAGATTCTGTAACACCAAATATGCCACTACTCCTCCGGTACTGCCAGATGGTCTCTCATTGCCTCTTATTATTTTGCTTGCTGGTGGTTGTCAAGTGCATCTTGATGAGAAAGTAAAGTATGCTTTCCTTTCAAGCCAAGGTCATCTTCCATTGAATGATACCATAATTTGTTGAAGAATACTTTTGCAATCCTCTCCCCCAGAGCCTGACCAGATTAATTCCCCAGGATTCTGTTGCCCTGAAATGTACTTTATCTTCAGAAGGTCACATAATAATGAGTCAACTCAATTTATAAATGTGAGACAAGGAAGGGGACAAGTGTCAGCTAGGGTGGGGTTTTTTGGATGTGGGATGGGTAGTGGTTTATCCCATTTTCTTCTACCTGGATGTCTCACAAAATGGTGCTAAATGGGCATTAATTAGACACTAAAAAATAAATTAACATTCAGAGGCAAATATTGCATGGCAAACTGAGTTAAGGAACTCAAGTAAACATTGCCTCAGTAGCTATGGGACAGACCTATCAAGAAATCATAATACTGCTTGTTTGAATTGTCACATTCTCATTTTTTAAGTCCTTTGAGCAGTGGGCATAAGTAGGGCATGCCCTTTTACTGGCAACACAATTCAATTGACTTTTTAAAATGTTGCTGTACCTAAAGTGAGAAAATTTATCAGTTTGTGCTTCAAAGCCCGAACATATTTTCCTCTCATTTGAAAACTGATTTAAGGAACCATAAATAACTTCAATATTTTGCATCCTTGAGGTGTTTTGTAAGGTTGCCTTATCTGTGTACCTGCAACATCACAATACAAATATAACCAAATTTTGCTTTGGGAACATTCAGGAAGTTTGTGAAAAAAGTACACAAAATGCTATGCTTGGAGAAGCAAACCTAAGTGATTAATTTCAGACAATGTAGACCTATCAGCTTCTAAGTACTCCCTTTTATAAAACAAAACCAGTCAACAACTATTCCTGATTTGAGGAAAAAGGCCTAAAGGAATTTTTGAAATGCAAGCATTTATTTTAAGGAATCCTCTCTTTTAAAAAGAGCCCTGGTTATTCACACTGATAGCGCTTTAGTGCAGTAGCCACTAACCAGTTAGCTCAGCTGTATTATTTACCTCACCCAAACGGAACATTATTTCAGCAATTTCTAAAGCTTTTATGCACACTTTACCACTGCTTACAATGAAAACACTGCTTTAGAGATTAAATCCGAACTTTAGGACAGTGCCTTTAGTGCTGCATGGGGCTGAGACAGGTATGTGTAAAACAGCACTACTGGCAGAACTTAGAGATTCGCTAAACAACATACTGACAATTATCAAGTATTAGATGCTTGCTTGCCATTATTCATGCATCAGCATCTCCGTGGTGTGTAAAAGTTTGAAAACCTGAGTCCAAGGTTATCTGATTTCATAGTAAAGGACTAAAGGGGCATCTAGAACTTAAGTCTTGGCAAAACTATCTCAGCTATTTCAATTAATGGCTGTAAAACATTCTGTTAAACATTTATAAAAACTCACAGCATGAATGGAACCCACAGCCAATTCTAAATGTTACACAACCTGAACCAATAACTATTTTTGGCAAAAATAATATTTAACTGAACAGAAGTTGAAGAATTCTTACCACAAGGAAGATGTTACCACATTTCACATTGCACGGCCATAACACAAACAAAAACTCCCAGCATGACACATTCCAGTCATATTATTCACTTGACTTTTTAATGCAAAAATTACGTATTCTTTTGTTTTGCACGTCACAGAATATGATGTGAATACAAGAGTACTAGATCAGGGGTCCAAGAAAAGACTATGCACTAGTCAACTATGTATACAATTTTCAGTAAGAAATCTTCCAAGCTTCCAGCTTTTTGAATGAAAGAAGTGACAGTAAACTTCAACTCCTCTTCAACAATAATGGTAAATATAGCGAGTCCTAGAGAGGGTAATTGTAAGTCAGCTACTGTCCAGCAAGACAAACAGCTCGAATCCAGCTCTTGGACCCCTGATTTATTGCCTCTCCTTACAGGAGGGTATAACACTGGCAGCAATTACAATAGCACAAAAACTTTTGGCATATGAAATATTAACACAGGATTGACCCTGCATTGCCCCTGCCCATCTCACCACGATTTCCCTTTACTCTTTTTTCCACATGTTCCAGCTACGTTCTCTGTTCCAACTTTATGCTAACCAACAGCTAAGAAACACTCAAGTTTCTTTTTTTTTGTGTGTGTTTCTTAGATATAAAGCTCCTCAGTTAAAGCCAGGACTGAGGTAAAACAGTGTGTCATTTGTGCTAGGAAACAACAGTATCCAATGGTGAATACTCCTTTAAATTTCAGTGGTCCTGCCAAAATTAATGAAAAAACAAGATTTTTTCATCAGGACAAAATTAAACAGATGTGATTGATGAGTCATCAGAACTGGTACCACTTCTTGTCTTTGTACTTCAACATCATCTGGAAAAAAAAAAAAAAAAAATTACTGTTTCTGTAATGTACCAAAATGTACAATGACACAAACAAATAATATGCTTTACAAAGCAGCACGAGAAAGAAGGATTTTAGCAAGGCTTCTCAAAGTTGCAAACACATCGCTGAACACTGAGAGTTTAGCATGATGAATTTTCTAATGGTAGCATCATTGCTGGTGAGCTAGCCTCAGAAAGAGACATTTTGGGGAGAATTGCGAGGTTGCACAGGAGTTTAGGTTGTGGAAAGAAGTTGGCATGAAAATGAATGAGAACAGCCATTCTGTGGAAGTCACTGAGGAAAAAAAACGAAGTTGCACTCAGAGGGTTTGCATACAACAGGATCTTTCTTAAGGACAGCAGGAATCTGACATAAAACATCACTCTTCTTATTAATTCAGTGACAACAAGTAATTTTTTTCAGTAATGGGGATTGAGTTGCATATTTAGAAGCTTACGTGCCACTCCAGAAGACTGCATGCTCTAGAGCAATGTGCCAGGAGATAAGGCTGTTTACAATGAGTACTTAATTGTTAGGAGTGACAAGTGATGGATGAAAGGGAAGTATCCTTTATCAATGATACTGCATGCCCTTCGGATACCTCTAACATGCCTTTGGCAGAACTCAGTCACTTGCAGAATTTGCATTTATTTGACAATCAGTTTAACGTTCAGTTTAACATACCTCATGAGCGTGTTTTGAGAAAGAATCAGCACTGTAAAGCATAGCTGCAGTTTTTTCTTCCAGTTCTCCCAGTTTCTGTCCTCTTTCATCCAGTGCCAACCGGGCTCGTGCCAGTTCACCAACTACACCAGATGCTGCTCCTTTGACACCTTCGATACCCCCAGGTCCTGGAATATGCTGGGCAAGACTCCTTGATGCCTTCCCAGATGCTGATTCTCCAACTGGAGGCATTTGCAAAAGCAGCAAATACAGAACAGTAAGTTTTTCTATCATTGTGACATAAATATCACTGAAACTAGTTTATCTAGAGGTGTAATTTCTTTGCATAGAGACCAAACAGCTTATTGTAAGTATGACTATGAGCAACACTCACTGATCTACGTTAGTAGATGTTTCTACATTAGAAACATATTTCCAAGTTTCCAGGTAGGTTATAAAACTGTAAGCTCTGCACAGCTCAAGTGTGAAATTAAAATTCTGATGTTTGTCAATAGAATTGTTGAAAAAACACTTCACCAGCACAATATAGATTATTTAATGAGGAATGTGTTTTCAGTTCAACAGACAAAGCAGGGTATTGAAACATTGAAAAGTTGTGGTTAGTTCTGGAAGTGCTTTGCTGGTATGTAAGCCAGCCAGTGTGACTCCACCAGCAGAAGTTTTCTTTGATGGAAGCATGCAGACACCTGAAAATTAGGTGTCAATGCTGCCATTATTGTAAAAACCTTGCAAAAAAAAAAAAAAAAAAAAAAGAAAAGAAAAAAAGAAGAAAGGGAATGTAAAGAGACAGTATGGCTGTAAGAACATATGAGCACAAAAGGTCAGCTGAACAGTTCCAGACTCCAGTGACAGCACTGACTACACTGACTTTGCTCTTAATGGCACATCAGTCACCCAGGTCAATCTAGACACTTGATGTGCCAATCTCAAGCAGAATTGTACGGACCATAGAAATATGAGTATTTGTTTTAAACTGTGAAATATTTCTTTTTTTTTTACCTCTAGGAAAAATAATATTAACTGGTTAAATACATTTTGATGCAGTATTTCAAGACTCTCTGATTTGATTTTATGCTTCTATTAAGAATAATTTACATTTAAATTAGTACCATAAACATCTTTCTGTGAATTCCCAAAAAAAGAGAAATAATTTCACTTATTACAGATTCTGCTGTGACCCTGATGGTAAATATGGCTACTTTAAAGATATTCTCAAATGTCTTTTGAATTGTCATTGAAGTCTCTGTCAGGCTTTTTTTCATTCATTAGGATTTTTTTCTTCCATTCAATACTATTTTCCTTCTAAAGATCCAAGCCAAAACTTAATGGTGGAAACTTGACATAATATAAAGAGATAGCCTCTAAAGTTACATGGTATTTTTCCTCTTTCTTATTCTTAATAAATTATAATTTGTGCACATAAATTTCTCTACTGGAATACTTCACCAACCTTCCACATTATTGCATATACATATATGTATATAGAAACACACAAAAAAGAAACCTTTGACACAAAAAGTGACCTCTAAATATCTGATAGTTGCTCAAAATGTACAGGCACAAATAATGAAGTCTCATTTTTATTCTGTAGAGATTAAAAGAACCACCATAAAAGAAACGATTGGCAGGGCACCTTGTCCCTTTTGACAGATACATTTCACATTAATAAGGAAAAAGTTCTTAAAAAGAAGCTTGCATAATATGGTGTGGCATCTAGCAAATATCTACATAAATAAATGGAAGATATTTTCCTTAAATATATTAAAGTGCTTAATGCCACCACAGTAAAAAAAAAAAAAGTAATCAAAAAAACAATGAGAAAATTATAAAGCAATGAAAGTTTTGCCAAACCTGAATTTTACTATCCTATAAATTGAATTTTACTGTCCTATAAACAAAGGACTGAATTGAAATATCATACAGTTCTGTCCTTGCTGTCATTTCTAAGGCATCTCTGCATAATCAATACAAGGAAAATCTGGCAAATAACTGAAGTAGAGTGAAATTTTCATTTTCTCACTGTCCAGAATAGAATTCTCCAAAAGCAGTGCCTTTCAGTTTACCAGCATAGATAGAATCATGGATGAATAAAAATAAGGTTATAAAACAAGAAATTATTATAAAACAAAACTCATTTACTGCTGAATAAATGAGCTAAAAGAATCTGTGAAAAAAAATCATCCAAGCTTTTCTGATCTTGTTGGTAGGTTGTACAACACAAAATCTATGAAAAAAATATTTGTCACTCCCTATTTCACTCTCTTCTCCACAAAGGTAATGTTCTATGAACACAGGTAATACATTTACCAAGGATCACTAGGATATTTGGGAAGAAATACCAGAAAAATAACAATTCATAGTAACTTACAGAGTTCTTCTCTGTCAAGTGACTGTGCCCCACCACCGAACAGGCCTTTGAAGAACCCCCTGTTTGGTGCTTCTGGTGTTTCTACCAGAGTGAAGAGCTCACCCAACATTTCCTTTGCAACGAAAAAGAGATATAACAAGGCATAAATTATTAAAAATAATGGAATATTCTTTCACTTTCAGGATTTGAATTTCAAAAGAAATAGGCTTTAATGAGCATCTGTCTTTGCAAGGTGATGTAGGAAATAGAAAAATAAAAAACATATTAAGAAATTTGTCCAAACTATCTGCTTCCGATGGTTACAAGCTTAGAGCTCACAGAATTCAGAAGCAAAGAAATGCATTCAAGTAAAGCTTATTTGCCCCTCTACAACTTGGGCAAGACTCCTGACTTTGTTCTATTGAAACTGCATCTACAAATACTTACATCCACGTAGCAGTATGAAAGTAGAGCCTGCAACTCTGCTTTTTCATTAATCTATACAACTACAGAAGCATGACTGAGAATTTTTCAAGCTGTTAATACCCCTGAAACATAATAGCTTTCTTCAAATATCCTGAGTTGGCATTCCTCACTTGTGTCAGCACACACCTCCCCCAGTGTCAACTGATCAAGGGAATTTTAACTGCATGTTAAAGGAGGAAATTTCCTGTTGATCAAAATGAAATTAAGCAAGAAACTGATTCAGCTACAATAGGATGGACGAAACAAAAATTTAAGGTAGAAGTGATTCATTCAGGATCACTCTCTGCAGTGAAGGAAAACAAAAGGGAAAAAACAAAAATCAAAGCACAAAAGCCTAAAGGCTCAACTCAGAATGTATCTAAGAAAAAAGCGATTTTTTAAAAAGAGTTCATTACCTGAAGATTTTCACATGTTTCTTGGCTGTAGGTGAGCCTCTGTATTTCAGTTGGTGAGACAAGATAGAGTGCTTGTCCATTATCAGTGAAGCAGAATGTTCTGGCTATCCGCATATTGGTGAGTGGCAGGTAATATACATCCAACAATGGCCTTAAACTTGGCAAACTTAAAGAAAAGAATTAAACCCCCATTAAATATAGAAGAAATGTCTCTTATTGATTAAATGGCTGATTTTTAAACTGCAATACATAATTTTTTCTCTTCACCATCTGCATGATACCACATAAACAGGTATCATTTAATGACGTTACAGAACCTCAAAACATCAGATTTTTTCAGGGTAGCACCTCAAAAGAGAAATTTAAACATCTGCACCACAGACGCATTTAAAAGCATTTTTAAAAATGACAGTCTGAGCATGCAAATCACAAATTCAGTATTTAATTAATTAGGCTTTACTTAATAATTACCAAGGTATTTTGATAAGTATCTACCAAGAGTTTACAATTAAACATCCTGTCTCTTCTCTCAGGTTAATAATTTCTCCTTGACTAAAAATACAAGTCTAAAAGATCTCTCCTCAAGAAAATTTAGAAATATAACATGAGTGTGCTGTCAAAGGAAAGCATAATACAGTAGCTTCAAGCAATCTTATTATTAAGTCTCCCTTTTTTCTCTGACTAGATGTTGATGAGAAAGTCTTCTTAGAGCAGTTTGCTTACCTTGTATTTTCAGATTCTATACATGTAACTGCAGAACTTACTGTATTAATCTACTGAAGAAGAGATAGCACACTTGGGCTAGAGCAATATTCCCCTACCAAACATCCCTCTCCCTCAAAGTGATAATAAATGCAAGGGACAAAACACCTAATTTCTTGTCAAGTAGAACCCAAAATAAACCACCGTCTCAAACATCCCCTGTGAAGTTCTTCTAAAAAAAATTACAAAAGTTGTTAGCTGCCAATGTCCCAATAATACAATAAACAGCTGCTGCTGCTGCAGACACCATCCACATAAGGTTATTAATTCTAGACACTAAAAGAGCAGCCAATAGGGAAAACTGAAGTTAAAACAAAAAAAAAGATGTAGTAACCACAACAGTGTCAGGCTGCCTTGTTCTGTTTTATTTTTCTTTTTTTAGCATGATGCTGAGATTGCCTTTGGAGGCAAGTTTCAAAAGTGAGAAATAAAAAGCAATAGTCTCTTGTAAGCTTATCACTCAGATATGACACCTCTGCCATGCATGTCTAAAATAAGAATATTCCTAAGAGTCAGTAACAGGGAAGTGTTTTGCTTCAGATCAATGGGAGCATGAAACATTCTTTACAGCTTCAAAACACAAAAACATTAGATCAGATAGGACAAGCATGATATCCATGAAAGCATTTTCATCATTTCTGTTATATATTTGTTTGTTACTAAGTCCTATCTGAATTTACATCAGTAGTTAAGTACTGGGCATCTTGGGTATGATACAGTGCTCTGACAACTCTACAGGAACTGCACATAAGGTCCATCCCCAGCAGCAATTAATGCTTACGAAATGGAGCTGAGCATTGGAATCCAACTTCCCCACACAAGGAAACAATTCAGCATTTATAATTTACCATATATGTAAAGTTCATTAGAGAATAATGTGAATCCTGAAGAAGACAGGATTTGTTTTAATATATGGTATCTGAACATAAGTTTAGTTTTAGTTAGGAAAAACAATACTGTGTTGCCCTCCAAGGTGAGCAGCATTTTTTAGAGATGTTTTGAATACATAAAACATGGGATATACACCAATGGAGTTACAGACTTACATACTACAATTAAAAAACAAGTTTTGATTGTATCAGTTTTAGTTTCACTCCTAACAACTTCCTAAAGAAGTATTTTTTTTACAAAGTTTTCCAAGCTGAAAACTTCTTTTGGTAACCTTAAAATAATGTTTTAGGAACTTCGCTGGCATAATTTTATAGGGCCATGTTCTACATTCATCTTATCATCAGGCCACAACTACACTGCAGGTGCAAGGGTTTAAGTATATACACACTGCTGGTTCAGAATAAAATAGCACTTAGAAACATTTAAGATAAAGGACATGAAAATTACATAGGTGACCTGCAAGTATATTTAAACACTTCTACTACTACAACACATGTTTAAACTCATAACTTAAACCCCTTACTTTAGATGACTTATTTCTATACAACTGGCAGTAAATCTTGCCTTCATAGCCTGGGTTTAAGCCGTTAAGGCACAAGCAAGCTACACAAGAAAATATTGAGTGTGATGCAAACAGCAGCACAAAAATAGGCAGAGTTCTGGTCAGGTGCAAGCTAAAGGTCTGACTCAAGGCACTTTTCTCCATCAGGAAGTAAATTCAAGTTTTAGACAAACTTAGGGTCACGGACCTATATCACCTGTTTGGAACTATGTGTTGAATCAGAGTAGCTTGAGCTAAAGTGGTAAACTTCTTCATGTGTTAAAGACATAACTAAAGGGAATGTACAATCAAAATCATTTAGGCTCAAGTATTAGAGAATCATCAACACTGAGTGAATGTAATTTCTTTACAATTCATCATCCTGTGGAAAAGGAACCTTTCTGTGCAGCAGAGGACTATTTCTTTTTGTATTTAAGTTACCATCAAACTGGTCTTACCTAAAAGTCATAATATGTCCATTGGCACAAAAACACGCAAGGCAGATACTGTTACTCAACGACACTATGTCTCCACGAAGAACAAAAGAAGTCTCTGTTATATTTTGCTTATAAATACAGTTCTGGGATGGCAGTGAGATAACTTTTGCTTGCTTTTCTGAACATATCACTGCATATTGGTTTTCACTGATTTCCTGAGAGGAAGAAGGGGACACTGAGACAGGTCGTCGCTTTTTTGCTTTTTCTTTTTCATCTTTATCTTCATGGTGTTCTCTCCAGGTTTCATGTGCTGGTGGGACCAAAGATCCTGTGGTGTCCAAAAAAGCCATTCTCAAGATTGCCCCTTTTAGCCTCAGGATGGTTCCTAGGAAAGAGTAGTTGAACACATTTCTAAAACAGTTCTCCTAAATTGCTTTCCAAGCTACAAAATATTCCTTTAAGAAGCTAGGAGGATGAAAAGAAAAGAACTTCAGTTTGCCCCCCTAGCAAAACAGATGTACACAAACCTTGGGCATTTATCTAAAAACTAATGAAGCACAAATGTAATCAGGAAAATGTTAAACCAGTTTTCAAGGGTAAAGTGGGTGCATACCCTTTCATTAACTTCAAGGGAAATGTATTTGTATTTAAGTTCAGTGTCATGAATGCAATTCATTTAATTCTCTCCTGATGAGTACACAGTATATTTAATATCAACAATAAATGTTATTAGTCAAAGGTGAGCACCACCTTTTCCTTCAATTGGTTGAGACAAGCATGTGCAGTTTTTTTATTTTTCTCCTGCACTTCACATTTTAATCGACTTCTGTAGCTTGAAATGAAAAAGTTTTCTCTCCTTACAATTCAAATCACTGTCACTGTAGGCCAGACCTTTAGCAAATCAATTTTATTTTACTTTAATTCATTTACACGTAAGTAACAACATGAACATTTGCTGAGTCCAAAATATAAAGCAATGTCTTTTAAGGATTATGCTGCAGATCCAAAGGGGAAACATACTGCCTAGCCTGCAGCATTGCCTTCATGACCAAATGTTAGGAACTCTGACCACTGCTGCCAAGCCCTCTCTCAATGGACACAAATCCCATATATGGTCTAGATGTCCACTCCTCATCATTCCTAAATTCAAATGGCATTGAAATTTGTATGTTTGCTACACCATCTGTGTAGCAAAATGGACTAGAGCAGCATGTTCTGCATGAGACAGTGGTAGCAGGAAAACTAAATCTGTGACTAACAGTCTATCCAATAAACCATTAATACATAATTACAACAAAATCAGTGGCTGTGCATTAGAAAAACAAGATCCAAGACCTTTCACAGCAATCCAAAGGAATACAATTTTCACTAATATTTCAAGCTAGTTGTTCAATTTACAGGCTTAGTTTGCACTCCTTTTTTTTTTTTTGCTGCAGGAAAACTGATTGACTCTTACCTCATGACTAAAAAAAACAGTAATAAACTGAGCATTTGATACTATTAATCTCTTCTGCTATCTCTGTTTAACAACTAAAAATGGTTTCTCAGCAACTAAACACTGAAGTTATTTTTTTTATTTTATGAAATTGTACTTTCCACTTTTCCAATTTGAGAAGCTCTGGTAACAAAGTAACCACTGTAGCTTGTTAAACTTAGCAGCTAAATCAATGCAATACATGTTTTAAATTAATCAGTCATTGAAAAGAAAACCCCAAACAGTTTCTTAAAAAATACAAAGAATGACAACAATACTTTATCAAAGCGTACTTTAGCCTGTCTGCTTTGTACATACCACTAGGAGAAACAATTACTGGCTGAAGAAGTCTTTGCTCTCCTCCTGGGGGTAAGTTCAGTACAATGACAAGCACTGTACCCAGCGTGGTCCCAACCCACAGGCATGGGGAAGGTGATGTATCAGCCTTTCTTGTGAAAGTCTCACAAAAATGAAGAGCTGAAATTGCCTCGCGTGACTCTTTATCAATGCTAGTTACACTAGAACTCCGGGATCGACTGAAAGAGTTGTCTTTGACATCTGAAAATAAACCAGTATTAATTAAAAAGAATGGCAAATTGGAGGGATTAAGAGAATTTAATTTTTTTTTGTTCTTTAGCATCAACTGTATACTAATCATAATGCCATTGATTTTTGTACCCCTATCCTTCATAAGTCCTATCTCCTTATACCCCAATTTCCAGCTGTTTCTTGAGCAAAGCACCCAATATTTGTTGCAGAGGTTGCCATAAGGTAATTATAATGAACAATTTGAAGGCATATTTTTGTCTTCTAGAGCCAGAGAATAATAGTTATAAAGTGGCACTCCTTTAAAAAGCTGAATGACAAACCTCTCTGCCAATTAGTTCATTGAGCAGATGAAAAAATATTGGTTTTTTCAACACAGTTAACTAATCTTAAGAAGATACAACTATTTTACTTCAGGAAATACAGTGACATCTGCACAGCATGATAGCACGGAACCTGTAATGACTCACAATATTGTTCCACTTTAGGAAACTGTGCAGGAGATCTAACAAGCTACTTAAACACCCCCAGACTTTTAGCAAGAGGAAAACAAATGCTACCAAATGCCACCTGGTACTGCTCTGCAAAGCTGGAGATTTCCACTGGGAATGCTGTAGCATAGTGCCAGTAATAGCACTAAAGCCCTTCCAGATGCCTTGCTCACTGTTTAGCAACAAGTGAATTCTAATGTTAACAAAATTAAATTGCTGCTCCACTCTTACTGTATGCTATCTGTATGTGTGGCAATGCCTGATACATCAGCAGACACTGAATTTATCTATGCATCCACAAATTAATGATGTACTTTCTTATTTCGTAATTGTAAAGTTTTAGCACAAGGCAGCTCTCACCAGCAAAAGTTGGATGCAATTTATATTGTGCTCTTTAAAAAAATAACTCAAAAAATCTTTTGAGTAGGGTATAGATACAATTGACATTTTAAAGCAGGATAAAGAGCTAAAGAACAACATTCAACCATGTACTTTTTGGAACTACTACTATGTTAGTTTCATTAAATTATTGAAAAACTTTCTACAAAGTATATCTAACATGCATTTGGAAAGAATACGTACTAGATTTCAACTGACTAAATACACACATCTACTTAACACAAACAGTGAATCTTATGAGGAATTGCCTCATTCCAACAAGGATAGAAAAAAACCCTTGTCCTGTTGAATTTTAGCTGTCAAATATAAAACATGGATTATAGGAACTAACTCAATTGGATGTTGACATACTAAATTTTCACATTAAAAAAAATAAATCCAGTGTAAAACAATAATTTGTTTTTAGAAGTCTTCTAATGACCACCACCTCTTATGATGTTTTTTTCAGGCTTGAGTATTTACTAATTTAATGTTGTTTTCCAATTTTACCATGGATTAATCAGTCTGAATACAATCAATCATACAGTAACTTCAATAAGCATAGTTTTACATGTCCATTTGTGTGTTCTAGCTATTCGATTTGAAGAACACATGTAAAAATTCCGGAAGCACTGGAATGGACAGGAGAAAACCAAGGAAAACTAACTTGTCAGACATATGGGCATTTTTGAGAGTGGAAAATCCATTCGGAAGAGAGAACAGAGGGTTAAAAGTTTAACTGCTTTAGTGCATCCTACTTATCCTGAAGTCAAGGAAGAAGTTTATAAATGGATTAGATTTAGATGAAGCAGAAGGAACAGCAGTGTGATGAGTCACAATGCACCACCAGCAGGATGGAAAGATGCGGCTCTTTTGAGGAAGTAAAGCAAGGAATAGCACCTAGTGGCAGTAGCATCTTAATCACTGGATTGGAACAATGAAAAGCAATGGTATAATGCAGACAAGGGCATGATCAAGATAACTTCTGTTTTAGAAAGCAGAGAATAAATACAGAAACACATAGTTAAGATTTCATCTGTTCACAGAGGAAGAGGGGCCAGTTAAAGATCTAAAGACAGAAAATTAATTTGAAAGAACAAGATCATGAAAGAGTAGGTTTCAAGAAGCCATGGAAAGAAACAAGAGACAATGATAAGGATAATGAATTTAGGAGAAAGGCATTTCAGTTGACTCCTACAGCCCATAGATATGGCCACATAAGTGACAAAAATACAAGCAAGCCGACACTGAAGAACACTATGCAAAATCTGTATCACTACAAGAAAAGATAGAAGCAAAATTAAATGTAACTGCTTCAGAAAGTGATTTACAGACCTGAAAACCTAGAATAATTTTACACAGAACAAAGTGAGGTTTCTAAGCACTGATATTCACATACATGCAAAGTCAAAACCAGTCAAAGGCTATTGCAATTCCAGAAGGTACAAACCATTTTATGAGTTTATCAGAAATGATGTGAGGAAAAATCCCTTCCATTATTTCAGTAGAAGGAACAGCAAATACTAAGTGATGTAGATAACACTGTAACTCTTTCAAGATTGGAAAATGCTGAAAAAATTCAGTATTCACTTTTCACCAGTCTTCATTAGGAAAAAGTAACGCTTCCAAGTAATTATTGCCATCAAAGAAATGTGAGTAAAACAGCAGAATTACAATTGGTTGATACTTAAGTATAAATGTGTTCCAGTTTGCCAAGTATGAAATTCACCCTGTACCCAAAATTATCCCTAAACCATTAGTGGACATAGCATGGAACAACAGAAACATATTGAAAAGAGTCATCAAATTCTTCAGCTCTTCTGTGCCAACATGTCCACAGTCAAATTGCTCTAGTTCCAGACACTGAGCTTAGAAAGACGAGGAAAAATTCCAATTCCAGAGGAGATTAACAGAAGCCACCCCAGGTTTAGATTACATAACCTAAAGAAGAAAGAACTAAATTCTGTAAAGAAAAAAATTCTGTAAAAATGAAATTAGAGATATGATGACAGATTTCAACAGCATAAAAAAATGACTAACAAAGATAGGGAGTACATGTTATCCCTGTTTATTGTGCAAAGGACAAGAAAAAGTTAATATGGAAGCAAGGAAGTTGGATTAAATAACAGGAAATCTGTCTAATTAGACTACACAACATTGAAACTTTGTCTGGTATATTTCTAAAAAACTTTTTAGAAATATAGAGGCTCATGAACAGATCAGAGGTTAAATGGTCAAAATATCTGTATCCCTGCCAAATGATCCTTGCCAATCCTTGGATAAAGAATCTCTAAGAACTGCTTCCAACTTAACATTTCTCTGAGAGGGGCAAGCTGTAACTGTAAATCAGGGTGGTCCAGCTCAGTTTGAGAATATCCCTGTGCCACAGACTTTTCCCCTTGTTGACAGCAGTGCTACAAGCTCCCATCTGATCCTGGCTGTCTTCTGCTGGGCTGGTGGTAGCAATTCTGCTGCAGATAGAGGAGCAAGCTGTGGCAGGCAGAAGGCAGCTGCATTTATTACTGTAGGTCTACAGTCGTCCCCCATCATCTTTAGAGAACAAGTCAGAGGAGCTGAATCTGATCTAACAGCTGGCAAAGTATTTAAAAAACCCCCAACTGACTCATTTGTATATTGTTTTAGGCAACGCAACGACCTTTAGTACCACAGACCTCATAATTGAGCTGATCCTTATTTAAAAAGTTACGGTGCATTTTCAAGAAAAATAAATTCTCAGACTGGTCATCCATCCAAACAGCTGAATATTGCTTTACTTTAGAGAGAGTGGTCACAAGACAAGTAACATTTATAAAACTATGCCCAACTATTTGTTGAGAGCACCTCAACATATCCAGTTAAGATATCTCATTCTTCAATTTAAAGTGTATCAGATGGTCCTAAGCAGGCAGCAGCAGTTTTCCTAATGCTGTCTGCTTATTCATGGTTTTGCTATCACAGCTGATAAAGTGAGTGACAGATACCTAAAAATTATGATGAAAGTGTGATAAGCCACATACAGGAATTGCAGGCTTACCTTATGATGACAGCAAAGACATTTTGTGCCTGAGAGTCCCCAAAAAGAGTGGAATTAAAATTTTATTTCTACACTTCAGATAAATGCAACAGAAAGTCATGATAACTTACATAATTTAGGCCTCTTACTTTAACATACTCACATTCAGATTTAGTAAAAATAAAATCAACTATATAAACTTACCTAAATCAGGCTTTAACTCAGTTGGCAAACTTAGCTTCCTGGACATCTTTGCTGAAAAGTGAAGTATATCTTTTTTTTAAAAAGAATAAACATAATTTTGCTGGTCCTTATTTGCTTCTTTTGCAATATTTAATACATAATTATTTATTACATTCATTGAGGTACTTTAAAGGATTTCCACTAAAGCAGAGCCTCACTTCCTCAAGTGAGTGGTACAAACTAAATCATGGAAGACAGCAAAATCCCTAAATAAGCATCTTATGACTTTTGCTGAGCTTGATTTCTCTTCAGGCGGGACTTAATGGATTGGACAAACTTGGCTTTGGCTCATCCTCAAGTTTTAAATCCTCAGGTGAGACGTCAGAATTGCAAGGATGTGCACTGATTCTTATGAAAAGTTAAGATCCTATCCCCCTTTCTTATGCCCTACTTTCTGATCAAACCTGAGACATTTAAAATAGAAAAAAAAAGAACTTGAAATTACACTAAAATTAATGCACATGTGTAAAAAGCTGATCACCTGAGAGAAAATCCACAACCTGAGAACAATTAAGACATTACAGAGAATAATCATAAAATCAGCAGTGCATAAACGCAACACTTTCAAAAAACCAGAAAGATTTTGATAATACTGCTCAAGTGAAAAACAGCACTTCAACTCATCCCTGACTTAGAAATTATTTTTATAGTATTGGAAATCTTGCAGTCCATTTAAACTGCAGTACAATACAAACAAATGCTGCTACAAAACCCATCACAAATAAACTAGTAGGCATACATACCACTTCCATCTTACTTTCAGTAATTACTGGAGAAGGAATTATTTTGATATAGTCTATCTGCTAGACCAGGACTACACTCTAAAATTATTTCTCAGCCACATGCTTCTGCTTTGATGCATCATTTTTATGATCTTGTATGGGTAAGACTTCTTTTCCTAAAGTAGATATTGAGCTTAGCCTCATAATTCTAGGAGTACCTTGTAATGGATACCTCTCGAAGCAGTCTGAATCCTGCTGCTCTTTGTTCAAATTGGGAGTTACCTCATTCTAATTAGCACTTTAACAGAAATCATTCCAATTTCTACATACCCTGAAGAACAGCATGTGACTTAATGTTAGCTCCACTCCTCCAAAAGTGAAATACTTCACTGCGTCATCAATTATGCTCATCAATATTGCAAATTCTAGTTATCTGAATAGTTGAACAGTTTTATTCCTGTCATACATCATAAAAATTTGAGAACAAGACTCCAGAAATAATCTTCTAATTTCCTTTATGTGTCAATGTTAGAAGTATGCCTGAATTAAATTGAAATTACTTACTCTCAGGCAGAAATGCTAATCACCTATTTTAGTGCAGGCTGAAACTGAAAAGGGCAGCCTGACTACATGTTTTCTACCCTCATCCTTGCTTTAGCACTCCCAAATACCTAAACTAATAGTGAGGTCAAAACTCATTTAGATGAGGTTTCCGCCAAGTTGATCTTGCTTCCAAACAAGATCAACTCCTATTTCAGATCAGAGCTCAGAAATAGGAACAGAAAACCAGGGTACACAACAGCAGTAGTGATGAGAAGCCCATCTTTTTGCTGTCAGCGTGAACTCAAATCAGCTTCTGGAGACATCATGAAATCTTTTCTGGAATAGTGAATTTTAGGATGGGCGTTCCTCATAACACTTTTTTTCTCTGTTGGACATTTAAATAAAAAGAGCTGAGGTACTGAACAAAACATCAAGTATGTACACAGAAAATAACTGGAGCTATTTTTGGCTTTTAACAGCTTTCACCATGTGTAAATAACCTATTTAATAAATTGAAGACCAGTGCAGTCACTCTTGGCTTTTCAAATTGAAACATTTGGCACAATCTTAACAACTGGGAGAAAATTGACAAAAAAAAAAAAAAAAAAAATTCCAAAGTTACAGATGATATAACATGTAATAGCAAGTATGGGCAAATGTGTTGGATTCTGAGAGTCGATCCAGTTTTAGCTTTTTGTTCCTTAGTGAAAAGCCAGCTGGGTGAACTAGGCCGGTAAGATAAAACAAATTTGTCAGACAATTTTCAACACACACTGAACTATGCCTCATTAACAGGACAAGAGGACACAAGATTTGTTAAAAAGGATATCATTACTGGAAATTGTGAATTACTGTGCTATGCAAAAAACCCCCAACATTTCAAAACATATGTTAATGTGTCAGAAACCTCAATAATTCAAATGTAAATGAGAAAAAAGAACCTATTCCAACAGCAATGGTGCCATCTTGTGTTGAAACAAAAAACTGCCTAAACACTCAGTAAGAAAATAGGAGTATTTCACCAGCTAAGCCCTTTTTCACTAACATTACTCAGTATAAAAAAAACACCTGCTTGCATTCACATTGGCTTAAGTTTTACAATTTTTGATAAATTCAGGTTTTTTTTGCCTCCGATGAAAACCAGCAACATGCCAGATATCTTGAACAAAGCAAAAGATATAAATCAGAAAAATGGAAGATACAGGATGGAGATCTACAGAGAGAGCATTCAATGCCAGGCTTTTCACTCCAGCTGTACAACAGGGCAGGGGTGATGCTGACTGCTCCTGCTGCACGTGGCTGACTTCAAGAAGTAGCTGTCATATCAGAGTTCAATATCTCCCTTGTTGCAGCAGCATTTACAGCCCAGAGAGAGATCTGGGAGCAGTTGTGCTCCCCCTGGCACATTGCTGCTCAAGGCAACAGTGACTGTTTTGCCTGGGTTTAGTCCTACATTTAATATTTCTCTATATTAAAAAACTTAGAGTGATACACAGGTGAACACACATGTTCTGTCCATATATATAATTAGGCATTATAGTAGAGAACTGTTGAAACCCAGGGATTCTTGGAGATTTCTCACAGGTCAGGCTTGGGAAGGTTGGTGTTAAAATATGAAAGCCTGCCTACCCATAAGATGTTATGTGTCAGTAGCAGGAACAACCTTCAATTCGATGAAGAAATCCTGAAGCATGAGAAGGCTTCTCACTAGGAAGCTGTGGCTTAGAAGCAACAGTTACGTTTCATTTGCAGTGGGTTATCCTGAGCTGATGTTTTAAATGTATAGCACATCAGTTTGAAAGCTATACAGTGACTTCACCTCCATTCCTTTTATTTTAAAATAAAATTCTAAAGATTATAAAAGAGACGTGTCTCAGAGCTTTGACAACCAAGAGAACAACTTATGAAGCCTATTTCATATAACATCATATAAGAAATAACTAAGCAGCTTAGAATTCGTTAGACACCAAAGCTCCCTAATTATTCTATATTTGACAACTACACAAAGTGAGATATTTATTTTATCAATTAACTAATGTTGAAATCTCTAAGATTCACATGAAAACAATGAAACCATTTTACAACAAACTGTAAGAAAGCATGTGCTTGGATACATCAAAAATTAGATCAAAATATTAAAACCACATTGAAAGAATTGGTCTTTGACATTAGGGCAAGTAAGAACTTATTATGAACATCCTAAAATTTGATTCAATGAAAACAGCTGTAATGGTCAATTATTATAGCAATGTTTGAAAAACTTAGGAATATGCTTAGAATGTAAGAAATGTGAGAAACCTCTGTCACTACTAACAGCAGGAATTAGAAAAGTTTGGAACGAAATCTACTCTGCTTAAGTTCATCTACTAATACTCTTTGCAATTATTTTTAAATTTATAAAGTGCAGGAAATAAATAAGACCAATTTTCCTAAGAATTGACACAGGCTACTAGAACAGTTAAAGGTTTTAAAATCTACCATATTTTGCAGGCACCTTTACTAAAGGTTTTTCCAGAAATGGTTGTTATATCTTAACTTTCAACAAAATTTGTAGCTATAATAGTTAATCATCTGTGTCTCTTCATGGCAAATAATTAATTAACCAAATTATGAGAAAAAAATCTGAAGGTTTTTCTTCCACTGAAGTTGGATCCCAACGTCTTTCTATAAAAATGTCATAGCCTTAGAAAATAAGTACTTCCTACTAATTCTTCTTTCTGTAAATTAATTTATATTTAGTATATTCCTTCATATTACTTCACAGCATATTGTTTATACCTTCAAATAAGTGACATTTGTAAGAGATGGGTTGGATTCAGTAATGGCCACAATACTTTCTAAAATTTCTAGAAATGCTTAGTTAAATCAAGTATCTCAATATCTCCAAGGAAACAATTAACTATGATTTTTTCAAGGTTCATCTTTGATGCAAATAAAAGGGAAACATGACCCAAAGGCAACACATTCACAACAGGTCTTTAACTTGACTTACTATCCATTCCTTAGCACAGAGCATTCACAGTTGTGTGTTTAGAAGAAGACAACAAACCAGACCAACTGATCAAAATGTTGGTGCACGAAGCATTTGCATATTGTTTTACAGAAATCTGTAGAAATGACGATGCTTTACATCAGTTGCAATAAAGTGATACATTGACAATGGCTTCCGTGTTGACAACTGCGTGTATGATGTTACCACCTTGCAGCCCTACCACTGAAATGAAATTACTTCACACTTTGCTAGCAGCATTCCCTTGCTTCTTGTTCCCACGGGGCATACACAGGCGTGATATTAACAGCAACTGAAGTTATCAATGGAAATTATTTTAATTCTGTTTTGCACCACATTTAGCAGGTTGTATTTTACACACTGACAAGGAATGGAAAGAACTTGAACTGACTACTCTGTGTGCCAGTTCAGAGAGCTATGACCATGCCATATACATCAAATACATCTAATTCATCCCTGAGAACACAGTTGATGGCAAACAATTTGTTTCATACAACATGGTGATGTTGATGACAGTGACATATTTTACAAAACTCATTGTCCATGCACATTTGGTTCAACAGTTGTCAATTCAGTTTAAAACAATGAAAAGCAAAACCATGCAACTATTAACACAGGAAAGGTGTTTTATTTACATGAAAGAGCTTAGAAGTAAGTTCAGAAAGAGCTAGAATAAGCATGCCAGATAAGCTATAGAAAACATGGTAGCGAAACAACCACATTCAGTGCACAGTAAACCACTCAAAACTATGAAAATGCAAAATAAAAAATTATCTTTCAGCTTCCAATAAACCGTGTGAATTACACAAATCACAGTATAACTTACACCCTGAAGAATGCATTGCTTATAAATAAATGTTTTGCTTTTTTTAGCTGTGAAAAACATTTCAAATACTTTCAGTTGAAAGGCTTCCAGCTGAAACAGATGTGAATGGCTCTATAAAATCCTCATTAGCATACTTTATTAATGCTGTAACATAACTCTTTGAAAAGAAATGAAAAAAAAAAATGGTCACAGTCAGTCAAATTTTCCATGTGTTTTGCACAAGACAATGTGTCTTATTTTCAAAAGAGACAAAAGGGAAACATTACCTCAAAGGACATTGATATAATACGCACAAGATTAGGTGTTGTTTTTTTAATGTTTTTCTCAACCTGAGCATTAGGTTGTAGTTACCCTGAAATTCCTTTAGGGGAACATATTAATGCTTATGTAA
This sequence comes from Euphonia xanthogaster, assembly GCA_034509185.1. Lineage (NCBI taxonomy): Eukaryota > Metazoa > Chordata > Aves > Passeriformes > Fringillidae > Euphonia > Euphonia xanthogaster. The sequence goes on from JAYDZK010000169.1 coordinate 47,388,179, forward strand.
AAGACAATTTCTGTTTTAATTACAGATGAATTCACATAATGTATTACTGACAGCCATTTGCTTTCTTGACTTATATTCAGACTTTTGCTGCCCCAAAATTAATTTTCCCTGTCATTTCTCATGTCTTTGCAAGAAGGTCCAACATAGAGCAAAAATATGCCCTTTGTACAGGACTTTCTCATTCTGTACCTCAGATTTCAAGGATTACTTTGCCATATTCCTGTTTGTGTCTCTGAATTCTGAATGATTCTTTGCCTCAAATACTGAATTATGATAAAAGGGATTAATATTTTAGGATAAAATTTAAATTGCCAAACAGAAAAACAAAGGGGAGACTTCAGGAAAAGAAATATCTTCCTCCTTGGTCTCAAGCTATGCTTCCACACAACCTGTGAAATAGTAGCTTAGCAACTAGTTTTACTCTAAAATTTCAACCTAAAATGACTGAAGAGAAAAATGAAATGATCCTACAGTGATATACTAATTTGCTATATGAAAACAAAATTAGCAAAGTGATTCTGCAATCAAAGTAACCATATCCCAGTTAAGGAAGAAGAGTCCCTTTCCCAAAGCTAAATCATACAGCCTCTTCCTTTCATTTATTTAATAAGCCAGTTGTCAGAAGCAGAGTTATTTCCATCCCAGCCATGAAAGGGTTCAATCTACCTGCATACAATATATCCCAAGGCAATTTTGTTGCCAAATTAAGACACAAGTCTAGAGCTGGTAGGGTATTGTGCCACTCTTGGATGCAGAAAAGTAGAGAGTTCTGGAACAGCAGTAGGGAATTCTTATATATATAGAAGCCAGTCCTCTTCCAAATGAATAAATGAAACCATGAACCTCTTTCCTGACCACAGCCATATAAAAATCTGACCATATGGCTACGAATACAACATATAAAAATATATGGTCCCAAAACCAGTTCATCTTCGCAAAAGTGGAATCATGTTGTGACTTGTATAGACTGAACTCTTACTACGTATTAGAATTTCACCCATCCAGAAAAAGAGAAGTGCAACTCCAAAATCAGAGAATTTAAATCACCAATATTCTTGATTTTTTTTAGATTATTGTGCCCAGTGTATTCAGTACAGAAGCAGCCCATAGAATTACCAAGTTGCGTAAAGAATGAAAAAATTAATATCAGAATGCATTGAAATTTGACTGTTATTTTGCCCTTTTTTTTTTGCTGCTGGGTTAGTGCTGCATAGAGTAAGGCACTGAATTAGAAAGAGTAGATTTTTTTCTAGTTCCTACCTATGTCATTGGTTACCATCTTGGAAAACTTTCTGCTTTTGGTCTTCACTGTAAATAATATTATAATAAAAAAAAAATCAATCTAAGTGTATCAAAAGGTGAACTAAAGAAAAATTAAGACTAAAGGAAAGAAAAATACCATACCCTTTTCTATAAAATTATTCATTTTTTGTTCATCATCAGAATTGTTTGGTGAACCAGAACCTACAAGTGGAGACAGAATGAAATGGATATATATTTGACATGAATGAAGGGGGTTTAGTTTTGACACAGAAATCGATGTATATTAATACACTTAAGATATACATATATTATACAATATATGTATACATTTAATATACAAAATTATATTCAAGATCTGAGTTTGACAAAAATACAAAGAAAATATCAAATACTGATATTGGTATTCTCTGCAGCTGTATTAGATATTATAAAGTACAAATTACTTTGGCATGACACAATTCTGGCATACTGGAATTAGCCACAGAAATTACAATGCAAGGTACAACGCTGCACATTGAGTTTATTTCTAGAAATAATGCCCTCATTGAACAAATGTTTACACTGAATAACAAAATGGCTCTACTAATCATTGCTCCAGACACAGAGATTAGCCTAAGCTATGATTCGCAAAACACAGCTGTAACAATAAAAACAAGTTCTATAAATCTGTTTGAGGGTTTGTTTTTTTTTCAGTGCAGTAAATTACTGTTGGACCACAGTTCTTCAACTGCTCTGCAGACAACTCCAGACCAATAGTGCCACCTGTATTTTTCTGCATCCCAACCCTGAAAAACTGATCTTAGCAACAGACCACAACTTCAGGCTTACCAGTGTCATGAAAATAAAAGACTGCCAGGAAATTAAAACAATTTATCTAAAAATTTTAAAATTTAGTTGGATTTTATACTGTGGAAGTCTGAAACGAGAATGTAACACAAGCATTTTGGCACTTCTGAAGACAAAAACTTGACAGTTTAAATGCTGTACAATCTTTTAGGTCAGATAAATGCTCCCAGAGCCTAAGCCTATTGCTGCTTGACATCCATAGAAAAAGCAGGAGGTAAGATTATTCCTCCTGTATTTTCACAGTATTTCCATAGTTCTGAAACTATGAGAGAATCCTACAGTTACTGAAACTGTAGGATACTCTCCTAACCTGCACAGGCAGGCAGTCCCTTTCACAGTCCTCTCATCTATATTACCACCCACTGGCACAATCCTAATGGAAGTTACCTTCCACTTCACTTGGACATGGAAAGGTGGATTTGAGACTTCAGTCCAAACAGCGACTGGTCTCTTTTACAGATCACATTGTAACAGTGAATGCCAATAAGGCATCCAATTGCCAACCTCATCCTCAAATCTTAGAGCTAGTATCACACAAACATTTTGTGTTTGTGTATTTTCCTCTTAACTAGAAAGCCTCTAGACTGCAAAAAGTTTTCTTAAATTTAGTCTCCATTCTTCTTCTCAAGCTTGCCAATACTCTGCAGCAAATTACTCAAAAAGGTCCTCTATTACCTCTGAAAGCTAAATGCCACTTCCAAGCTTGTTTTCATTCTTGAGCTTTTGCCCAGAAAAGACATAAAACTCAAACCAAACCTAAGGAATTACAGTTCTTTACTCTTCAAAAACATCAACAAATTATTTCCATACCAGGGTGGTGCATCCAAGATTTTTTTCAAAGGAAAAGTTGAGAAATCTACCATAAGTTTAATCTCATTCATGGAGAGCAGACAACAGAATCAAGGGAGGTAAGGCACAGTCCAACTTCACTACTAGAAGTTGCTATTTTACAGGAGAATGCAAGAGCTACATTCCCCTTCTATCCTTTGTCCATTCACTATTTTTGGTATTTTAGACATTATTTTTAAACCTTCTTCAGCTCACACTCACTCAAACAAGCAGGAGGGAGGTAGGGGAAACCAGTTGATAAATTTAGGAGTTTTCAATAACCTTAATTTTCATCTTTGGAGTTGCCTTCATTGCACTGTTGCAGAAGTGCTGAATTTAGTTGTATTCTACTTCAACACCCAATTATGAAAGAACCCTCTTATTTAAGCTACATAGTGTTTTAAGTGGTATAAGTTAGGAGTTGGTTGGGCTAACATTTGGTGATTCTGGAGCAGGGGGAAAAAAGGATACACATTAAAGGTTATGATCCATTAGTGTTCATTGCAGACATTTTATACCAGTGTTCCAGAACCTAGATTTAGCCCAGACTTTTTAAGTGCATCAAATTCAAATACCATAGTGAGTTGATAACTATGCTCAACCTTGACAGACAAAGGATTTACTGCAACTGCAGCAATGTATAGCAAATTGTTTACAGGTATTGGTCTCAATATGTAAAAATGAAATAGGAAACATGCTCCTTATTCTCAACACCACAAAAAAAGCTTTCATTTTAAACTATACTGAAGTTTATGACTTCAGCATGCCAATACTTAGCAACACAGGTTTGTCATGAAATGACATCTTCAGGCAAGATTTCTAACTAAAACTCACAGCTAGGTTTTGCTTTAATTATAAACAAATCAAATTTACTCTAAGAAAGCTAGCAAAAATGAAAATGACATTGATTGATCTAGAGGAGGGTTTGGCACAATTTATAATGAACATCAAAAGACAATTGTCTAATCAGAAATTAAAATTTATGTTAAAATTTCTACTGGTGCTACAAACACAATGCTTTGGTTTGTTATGTTTGCAATTTGGCTTTGAAAGATACAGGCTACAATAGAAAAAGAACCTATCTTTAGATTCCCATCTTAATTAGCATTTTACACTACATACTACTTTACGTGCTTCATTTAAATCTGCAGCTGAGTCCTTTAACCTTAAGCAGTTTTGAATGAAACAAAATGACATCTTTACAAGTTCTCAGAGCAATAAGTAAAGATAAATGACAATTTTTAGCTACCACAAAAACTATTCAATCTATACATTGACATGCATTATTAAGTATTTACATAGTTATAGCCTCAACTAGCCAATAGGAAAACAATAAATCCTGAAGGTTTCATTTAAAATATTCACATACAGCAGTGGCAACTGGAAAATGGAAAAAAAAAAGGGTGTGGGAGGAGGAGTATTAAGTAGGGAACTCCTACTTTCTTAGGACGCTGGTTTCTGAAGACCTCTGATTCTACAGAAAAATAGTAATTTGCCACTTATGAGGAAGCAGAAGTAAACTTGCTCAGAAATAATCTGTACCACTTTTGAGAAATACAAAACACAACCATATGAATTATTACAGGAATTTGTGCATCTCTTGTCAATGCTTCAAAATTCCATTGTGCAGTATGTTCCCTGAGGCATAAATATTTCAGCTTATTCTCTCTTCAGTCATCTTTATAACATACTCCTATTGCATCTCTTAAGCCAGCCTTGTTTTAAAAATGCAGTTGTGTAAGACGGCAAAATTCATGACAGTTCCAAAAGCTTATGAGAGGACAACAGGTTTTATATAATTACTCAACTAGTAAGTGTTTACTTAATGAATGCCATCTCCTGGGAAAATAAGAAGCTGAAGATCAGGGAAAGTTATGATTACCTGACGTGGGTGACTTGCAGCGGTCTTCTGGCACCACCGTACCTTCATTTATATCACAAAGACCTGCTGAAACACAAAACCAGTGTATTATAAATACAGCTCCCATTTTATTTTTACTTCCACCGCAGTCAGGAACTTCATTTCTTATTAGAGACAAACAAGCCAGTTGTGACAGAATTTCTGTTACATACTACTCTTTTTGACATTACCCACAGTAACTGTAGAGTCATTTCTTCCTACTAAAGTTTTCTTTGCAAAATACACTCTCTCAATAAATTTCAGTGAAAACCATTATATTTTCATCTAGACAGACTTATCAGAACAGGTAATTATTTACATAAACGTAATTGGCTTTGAAAAAAATCAGTCATATTAAAAATGTAATTGCAAAAGAAAACCATATAAAAGAGGGTCCTGAAGACTGCAAACACAATGTGTGAAATTACAGTGCCTTTTTTCAAACTACTTTTCCACTGTTACAGTGATATGCCTTCTATTTGCCAATTTGTATTGCCAAGTTAATTTTCCAGAAAAACTCCTTATTGGTGTCACTTAGAGAACTCAGGTATTAGGGTGCTGATAGGTGTTCTCCCTTGCATGGAAGAATTTCACTTAGTTTCTTACATCATCAAATCTGATCAATTTGAATAACTGCAGTATGTTAACATCTGAAAACTAATTCCTTTCATTTCAGTGAAGGAAATAAAAACCCAGTCATACACAATCAGATGCAAAAGATGGAAGTTGCCTCAAAATGGTCCTAAATATAATTTCATTGCATAAATTAAAAGTATACAAGAAATTTTCTATTATCCTTTTTGACAAGAAATTGCGGTAAAGACTGCCCCAAATTAAGAGAAGTGCATTTTGTTGATATTTTAAAGTTAATAATGCATCTTCAGGTGTATAACATGAAGCTTTCCTACAGAAATTTCATTATGTGATACTAAGGCAAACAAGCATGTAATACTGAACAGTAATAGCTAAGAAATATTTGCTAAAATTACAGAGTTTTGTATGCACGCAAATATTTCCAGTACTCAAAAAGTTTGAGTGTTAATGGCAATGGCTAAGGCAAGAAAGGTATCACGTGGAAATCCCATCTATACAACTGCACACTACACATTCACAAGTGCATCTGTACATATCTGTTAACAAACAAAAATACAACAGCTCTACTCCATCAAAGTTTTAAAATTTCCAAACACTTAATCAGAATTTAATAGTTTAAAGGGAAAAAGGTTCTCCTGAAATAACATATCAATGTGGAACACATTGAAAGTATATTACATTAACAGTTCCATTTATCCAAAATAGTCTTTTTTAAGATTTCTAAGAGCATGTATAGCTTAAACCCCAAAACTCAATGACTAGAATTGTCAAACAACCTTATGGCTTTGTTAATCCTACATTTAACAGTCCTGGAACCAATTTAAATTCTAAAATGTCAAATGAAATTCCAGGTGGAAGCTATATATTTCTACATAGGAGAAAGAAAAGAGCAATTTATTTAGTCATCTGTCAGTAAATCAATGAACACTATGGGATAATCAGAGCTTTACACCAGAGTTTTAAACAGGCATGGGAGACTAAATGTTTTGAACTAGACAGGATTGTGTAAAAAGATTTTTGAAAAATCCTAAAGTTGCTTTTACAACAAGCAATACAAGTTTTAGATGATAGCTGTGCTGGGAGGATAAACCCATACTGTGCTCATAGAGGTAGTTGCACCCTCAGGAACAAAACCAAACAAATTCATACATGCAGTTCAGGAACACAATTTCCTCCTTTCCAATAAAGATTAATTTTTTACCTTCAAAGGAAGGGCTTAGCTTCTTGTACAAGTTCTCCTATGAAAATTCATTAATTGACAGCAATAGTCTTTAGCCAAGAATGAAGACACCTGCACACTTGAATTCTTTGTAGGAACTCTCAAGGCTATAATTTGATTAATATACATCTTAATTATTAATAAGAATAAGTGTGCATTGTGGTAATCATTATGGCATACAAATCTTGGATATCTGTTCATAGCCATTATTGCTATTACTTAGGAGAGAAAAGGAACAGGAATAGATGAAAAGTAATTTTAACTATGATTGCATTAGTAATTAAATCAAACAGAACATAACAAGAATGATCTAAGTTTGTGAACTAGGAGGGTCTGCCCATGACCAAGCTGAAGAAATTTGCAAGATCTCTTGCTATTCATCTTAAAACCCCAGGTATCCTGATAGAAGCACTGGGAGCAAGACTGCTCCTGGAAAAATTCTCTGGTTTCAGGTTTATAGCACCCATGCAAATTGCTATGAATTACAAAAGAAAATTGATCCAAGAGTTTCTGTTTCAGAAACACAAACACCTTCTATAACACCAATATATGTATAAGTGACCTTCTAATAAGCTTTCAGTTATCTCTGTAAACTCCAGAAGTAAGAAAATTAGAAACTCTCCAAATTATAAAAAATTAAATAATGTCATTGAAGACATCATTGCCATACTGCATTAAAAACTTCACAGAATTACAGCTGAAATTAACTGATATATAAAGCTTCATGAGACTTAGTTTTTTTCACAAGCTTTAAGCAGACATATCTCAGAAGAACCTACAACTTGACTGAAAACAGTGCAATTAAAAGTAAACTAAAACTAACTTGATATGATGTAGAAGTTAGAATTAAAAACAACCTGAAAAACAGGGTCCAAAAAAAAACCCCAAGACCAACAATAAAACTTTCTGATACAGTTTTGGCCTTGGCTGATGTCAGCCACAGCTGATGTTGGTCTCATGACATTTAAGTTAAAAATTCAAATAGGTCATGGAGGGGGGTGGGGGGATAGGAAAAAGAACATGACCAAGCAACTCCAGAAGAATTCCAGGCATGTATTTTCTTCCAGTTTGTCTCCACCCCACTTTTTGAATCACTCATAGATTACTGTCAAAAAGCTTTTTGATGTAAAATAAAAATTTTCAAAAGTCACATGCATATAAGAACCGTTTCATTTTTGTCAGAAACCTAAACTGCCTCTGGTAGAACTAAGAAATCATAATTTTAAAAAGTTGTACTAAATTGCACTAATCAAAGAGTCACATCAAATCTTGTAATTCTCACCAACAGTAATTGGCAAAAAAAGAGTTATGATTCATGTTCTCTGTGAACTTATGGAACTAAGCAGGAAAAAAGAACAGCTATATAAGTTTTGGTGTTTCACCATGAAATTATGACCTGTCTCATTTTTTCATCAGTACTGATTTAATGACTCCTGTCTTATTCAGCAGAGTACATCAAGCAATGGTAGCCTAACAATGTAAGCCTCCATCGTGTAGTTTTCATCACACTATAAACTTTTACTTATGCATTTCATGTGTTTGGGCACATGGCCAAAGCTGATTTTCTACACCCTCCCCCCTCACTATTAGACTCCGAAGGCAAAGTTTGATTTTGTTTTTAACCTTGACAAGCAACTGATGACACTATCTGGCAGGCCTTAACAAAACACATATACTGCATGCTTCACAAACTATAAATTGCCACCCAAAACATGTGAGTAGTATACCTGGTACGAATCACTGATAAATTCCAAAACACGATCCCAACTGGGAGCTTGTATCTGTAGAGCTAGCCTGAAATGACATTTTACAGTCTAGCTAGTGTAGAGAGCCTTGTCTCTAAATAGATGCTGCTTTAAGACGGGAATCTGAATTTCTTTTCTGAGTAGAAAAAATAAGATGACAGAGAAATACATCATATTCTTGCAACACAAGAGAAGGGAAAAAAGCTCGCATTTCCATTCATATTTTAGAAGATACGTAACTCTTACTCTATGTAATTTTTTAAAAGACGCCTTTTAAAATTTTAATTGATTAAGGACATACCATTTACTAGATCTAAAGTATGCTGGCAGATACTGATAATCTATTGAATTGACATTTTATGCTGAAACATACAGAATATCTGGGTTTTTATGAGGAAGGACCAATCCTTCCTGCCTTTTCTGGACGTGGTTGAGTGTACAATAGCAATATGCTGCTCTGTTGCAGGCTGTCAGAATGCAAATGTACGCTAGTATGATGTTTTTTTCCTTAAATACACTCTTGTTGTCTCAAAGAATAAGAATTTCTAAACCAACCACATTAGATAGAAAAACACTTTTTCTAGGAAGATTTAAATATTCAGTACTTGTACTCCCTGAAGATTATTAGTTCTATAGCGACTGAAAATATCTTATTCATAGATAAAAATAACTTTGAAGTATTAAAATAGAAATGTCTTCAAGATAGAGATTCAATGAAGGCACATCTTTCAAAGCAAAAACAAGGAAGCATAAGCTCCTTGCATTTTTGAAAACACTAAATGCAGATAGTGAATGTCCAAGAAAGGGAGAATGCAAAATCCAAAAGTGTTCTGACTATCTCATACAGTTCCAATCCTATAAATAAATCAAAGGGTAGTACTTAAATGGAACAGACTCATTATTTGTGGAAAATTATTGAAGCAATTATTGATGTCTGGGCAACACATACACTGAAAGAACTACAAATAATGAAAAATGTTAAATGATAACTAAAGAAATTATTTTCAGTTTTTAAACCACTGTAGCTCCAGTTAACCCAGATACTGGCAGGATGGTAAACAGAAAGAGAATTACATGGTTATGAAATTAACTCTCGGGTACAAAACCTGTTTAAACTTATTCCTAAACAAAACAGTCCAAGTAAATTCAGCTTGACAATATTTACTAGTTTTGGGATTTCTACCCATCTTTTTCTTTATTTTCAAAACAATTGTCAATCAGTGCCAGATCCTGGTTTTCAGTTCTGTATCATCTTAAGGTGGAGGTACTTCTTTTATGCCTAGCCCCCTTTCTGCCACGGCAGTAGAGAAGGAAAGACTATAGAGAAAGCAGTATTTGGCATTTGAGACTATCCTCTGAGATGTATTTCTTTTTTCTTGTTGGGGGAAAAGAAATGGCAGAACTAAGGCTCGGACCACAATTTCAAGTTTGTTTTGCAGTTTTGTTTGTTGTTTTTCTTTTTAAACTCCATTTTTACAGTAGCTTAATATGCTCTACTTCATTAAAAAAAAAGGCTGAGATTACCTACCTCTGCCTGAGGCCTGGAGAAAACTGGCATCCTAAGAAAAGGAACAATGCTATGCTTTTAAAAAATAAGCTTTACATTCTCCAGATCCTTGGATGCTGTGAATGATGTCATAAGTCAGACTCTCGGGTAATTCATGGTTCTGACGGCTTACCTTCCTCACACAGATACCTGAACTTCAAAACTGCTTGGAAACTGAACAGGGCTGTTCACAAACACCTCTTAATCCCTATAAACAATATTTTTGTAGAAGTAACTTTTCACTTTTAGAAGAAGAATCTCTCTGTAATCACAATGTTTATTCTTATCATTGCTACTAATACTCTAACTCTGGACTTCTGAAGCTTTTTCTGCCAGAAAGGGAACCAAGCAAGGAAAATTTCTAAATTTTCGAGTAAGATCTTAGCTCTATAAACATTGGTAAATTCTGATATAGGATCTCCTTTTGATTTTGAGATTTATTTATTCAAAACCACAAAATACAGAGACTATTTATGGTTGCTTTATTCCTTTAAATTTCTTTTAAAGATATCATGAACAAGAAATACAATGGATGCAGGATGGATTGAAATCAGTTTCTATAAGTAAAACAATTACTTAAAAAGAACTAAAGAAAGTAATTATGGTGAGTGAAAAAAAAAAAATCAAGTTCAGATGTTCAAAAAATATTTGAATGCCATGAGATGACTTACTTATATAAGAGGTGCGAAGCTTTTTCACAGACTCTGAATATAAGTTAGAAAGGCCGCACATGCAAGAAGCCACAGTCAGCATACCTTCATGAAGCAATGAGAAAAGGAAAGACGGAGACACTAACAGTACGTTTGAGACAGAAAAGCCAGCCAAGTAACTTGTACAACCAGGTTATTAAAATGCCATTGCCATGCAGATTGTTAGTATCAGAAGTTAAGACGAAAAAAATAAGACTTCATATAAAAGCTATATTAATGAGCAAAAAGGGCTTTCATCATGAACATCTTAGAGATGCAGTTGAAACACAGAGTTATGTGAATCCAATTTATTGGATTAAAATAACAACAGTTAAGAAAACAAAGGCAAGTGATGTTTAAAGCTCCAAAAGGCAGTTTATAATCTATATGCATGAGGCAGAATTTAGGCCCTTTACGCCCAGGACAAATTAACACAGTCAAAAAGTAAAGGTATTTCTTTCTCTCACAGTTTATATAACACAAGAAAATATTTTATCTGACAGGATACTGGCTGTGTATGCTCTGCTCTATACGGATGATTTTTAGATCCAATTCCTCAGTTGAAATAAGCTGACTGGTGCTAACTGGATCTTTTTCAAACCATCCATTTACTAAAACCCCTCCTAGAACATTCATTTGAATTTGAATAAAATATTACCTGAAGAACTTACAAGGACTTTACTCTGGATCTCTTTAAGACATTAACACTCAATCATGAGGAAGGGGTTTTTTTAGCAGTTTATTATTATGTCTTGTGCTGTTTTCTGAAATAACTTACAAGTATCCATGACACATCAGGGAGAAGAAAGTCTTAAAATATTTAATTTTCCTTTTGGTTACAAAAAGCTTTGCATTTTGATTGAAAAGTCACTTGCCATTTTAGCTGAAAGGGAACACTCTTCAGCATATTTTAAAATCAAAGTCCTTTTTTTCTATTTCAAAGAGATTTATTTTACTAGTTTGTGTGTAGGTGCTTATTTTGTTCATTTCAATCAAAGTTTCCTCTCAACCATAACATAAGAGTATTAACAACATAACATGATTTAGCTCATCAGGGACATTTCTGTTCAAATTTTAAAATAGGAGCCAAAAGATCCAAGCAAGCACTCAGGCTACCTGCAAACATTAATGGATTTATACAAACATGTAATATGGGTACTAGCTGTATCTGAAATATCAGGATACTTCCTCATGCTGTGTAAACTCTTGTAAACTGCATAAATCCATGGTAAATTTTAATTTTTTTCTTAAAATACACATTACACTGAAAAATAAGTAATGGTATGAAGCATCAGTAGGTTGCACTAAGCAACAATTTTTATGGAAAGATGAATTAACAAAGCTGCAATAGTGACATTAGCAACAGATCAAGAAGAAAGAAAACCACAGTGAAGAAAGTGTGTATTCTTTGAATACAAACAAAGACTAGATCACCAATTGGGCCTTTCTTCTGAGCTTAAAATATGTTTTGGGTTACTCACCTCCGGATGGTTGCCGAGTTTTTCGGGGAGATCGTGGCTCCCTGCGGTAGGGATCATTGGAGCCATACAGTTCAATAGTTCCTAGATTCAAGAGCACTGTCTTCTGGAGGTAATCAACCATGGCAATACCATTACAGTTTCCAAAAACTACTCTGGAAAAAGAGAAGTTAAAGGAAAGACAATGCTAATTAAATGTTGGTAATGTTTCATACAAATATTTTTTGCAGTTCAGCATTTAACACTTCCTAACTTTTAGGAATTATCTTAGATTTAACTTATTTATAAATTTGTATTTTAGAGTGCAGTATTGATTAATTGTTCTCTTGTAAAAACATGGTGCCAAGTAGAACAGATCACTGTCAATGTCCTTGCCAACCTATTTGACACAGGGCCTTAAGTGACATTTATTCTTGGCTGTACAGTGCCAGGTGAGGGAGAATGATGTTGATTTGCCTCTGCTGTTAGCATCATCAGTATCTGCCATGACCCAAAAGGAATTCTCTCAGAAGCACAAGAAACTGATTGCCTCTATGTTGCTGTGCAGCTCATGTGAACACGCACAGAGACTCAATTTTAATGGATAGTTTTAAACCACTGTGATGGAATAACGAAAGAACTGTGTAGAATATACTTACAGGCCATATGCTGAGTTGATGGCTAAGCTGGTTATCTGTTGAGGAGGTTCTCCACTCACCCACACCAGCTGGATAACGAGCTCGATTTGGTAGCCTGGAGACTGCTTGAGAGGAGAGTTTTTGACTCTGCAAAGTAAACAAAACATGGCATTCCCAGTGTCTCAATTTTTTACTTATGGGATCAGAGCTCATTAAATTCTACACCATACTGGACTTTAAAATGTTGGAAAATGGTAAAAACTATTATCAAAAGCAAACAAAAGCAACCAGAAGGAAGAGCCACAATGAAAATAGGAATTCACTTCTTTTCATTCACCACCTAATTGAAATTAAACTTAACTGAACAATGATCACATATTTTTCTTTTTTTCCAACCTCAGAACAAGGCATTACAGTGCTATTATGCTGTATTTCCTTTAATAGATACAGGTGCTCATTTATTATCTAAAAAAGAAGGTGTTACACATTTTTTCAGTTTCCAAAAGAACTCTGATTTAGAGAACAGAAGGGGATGAGAGGTGTACATGGAATAAGCACAAAGAAAAGGGAAACAGAAGCACAATGTATCGAGATAAATGCAAATAAAAAGCCGACGATATGGCAAAACCAAAATGAAAACAAGTAAATTACTGTAATGGCAGACCAATTGTATGCAATGAACCTGGGACTGGGGGAATTGAAACTCCTGTAAAGATTTTGTTTGCATGCCAACAAGCTTACACAGAAAAGATTAGGTCTTGCATTTTTTTACATGAAAAAAGTTTTGTAGAACAAGCTCTTGTCTCCTCAATTCTACTTATTTTACCCATTTAGTCTCACTAATGGATATTTGAAATTGATATTTGAAAAATTATTTGAAAATATTTTACATAAGTTTAGAATTTTTCAATTTTTCTACTTAGATAAGTTTCCTTCAGAAATACACCTCTCCAACTCAGTACAATCAATACAGTTTGAAAACTCTTACCCAAATAAAGCAACCCTAACAAAACTGTTTTCTGGATGGATACACTCAAAGAATTAAAATCCAAGTTTGGATTTTAAACTTCAGAAAACCAAGTATATACTTAACTTTATATCTCTAGATATGTATTACATATTTCTTACATTCTGTTAGAAAAAGTCATGGCTCATAAGTCACATAATGAACTCTTGTGCGAGACTAAAAAAAGACTTTTTAATCTCTAATTTCTCTAAATGGGTGAAAGTTCGCACAAAGAAGCTTGCAGAAAAAGCTCGCAATTTAGAAAGATCAAAAAACTTGTCAAAGACCTACAATGAGGCATCATGCAAAGTGAAGATCCATGAAAAAGCAACTTTTAATTAATTCTTTTTCCAAAACGCAAAGTTGTTCCCTTGCAAAACTTTCAAAAAATAAATATATTTATAAGCCTACAGAGTTAGCACTCAGCTAGCTATCTGTAAGAATTTTCACTTCTGATTTGCTTCTAAAACTTAAGGCTCTGCAAAACTAAGAGATGAAACATATTCAGACATACTTGGTCTAAAGTTAAGGAGAGCCACAAAACATCAACTTTCCTATTCATTTCAAGGATAATAAGATATCAAAGTGACTGAACTGGTGCTATTAAAAACTGTTTGCTCTAAGGCATGATCATCTATAGCTATACTAACACCTATGCCAAATTTTCCTAAAATCAGGTAAACCAAAAGGGAAGGATTTTTTTAAAAGTCAGCTTAAGTTTAAAAAATTAATATTTCAATATTTATTTCTTAAAGCAGAGCTCAAATTTCAGATACTTGAAAAACTTTGCTTTACAAAATAAAACATTTTCACCAGCAATGACATATCTATGATGATACCAAAGTACACATACTCTCATATATTCTTGCAATGTTTCAGACTCACTGAAAGTTAACAGAATGAACTTACTTTAAACATGGGACATTATCACGAAGTCCATCAGATGAACTGCTACTAGTAGATGGATGAGACTGGGGAACAATGGATTGGGGATTGGAACCTGTGCCTGGAGTTGGTACAGGTGGCACCTGCTCACCGTCTGGAGTTTCAATGTCATTTATTTCATATAGGAGACGTACTTCTAGCATCTGTTAATTGAAGGAAAGAAAAATATCTGTAAGTTCTGCCTTTCAAAACACTGAATATGAAATAAATGAAGTGCAACTGAAGGTAGCAGTGATAAAAATGACATCCAGAACTTTGCCATCTTTTGAAAGATAACCATTTAATAAACAGTGTAACAAAGACACATGTAGTATTCAGAAATACAGAGTCATACTACTACAGACTGAATATCTGAAGATTGCTAGAACTTGAATGTCTGACGTATTTCCCAGTTTTTAAAAGTTTTCCCTCTTAATCATTGAAATTAAATACTGGACCCATTTAATTACCATTCTACTGACATACATATTTTGTTATGACTATGTCTTGGTTTACGTACTTCAGGAATGGTAAAACAGAGCTAAAGCCACACAGACTGCTACATTTTTTCTGATGTAATACTGTACACATGGTGACTTAGTTCAGTGTATGATGTTGTGTTGAACTGGATCATACATTTTAAAGAAATGAAAATTCATAATGACTTTAGATTTCCTTCTCCAGAATCTGTAACATCATCAAAATTAACTGCAGTGCAGCGTAAAGGAAGTTTTCAACTGTTTTATTATCACCTGCAAAATAGAACTTAACTCATAGACTATAGAACTATAGAGTATTTTTTAAAATGTCGAAGAGTACCGAAGATTAACTCAATTTGGGCTGATTCATAAAACTTAGAGAAAAACTATTCCCTAAGAAGGGAATGTACTTGTACATAAAAAACACACAAAAAAAGCCCCACACTTCAGGTCCTTAAACTACGACTTACAAGCGAGCAGAATAGGGAGGGGAGGTTGTGTGTGTTGAAGGAGGTGAGAGAAAAAAACCAACTACATTGCAATTAACACTTAGAACAGGCAACACTTTATAATTAAATGTTAAGTTTTAGTTCATATATTCAAATACATAAATTTGCATGTGTGTGTTTCTGATTTAACAAGAAACTTCTCAACTCTTGTAATAGAATCATTGTATCTTATACAGAATAAAACAGTGACACAGCAAAGTTCTTATGAGATTTCAGGGGATGTTTGGCACATTTTTATACTTCTAGCTCTGTGTACAGAAGAAATTTTGACAGGACAGATGTAATTATGAAGACTCAACAGATCAACTCACTAAAAGCTTCGAAATTCTTCAAGTCCATAGCTCATTCACTTCTGTTATCATTATACCTTTGATACAGCCAAGTTTTGATCCATTATTTCTTTTCATAGACAGACCAAAGAATGATTATTGGCTGCAAAGCCTCAAAATGTCACTGAAAACTATCTCTGTGTGCAATATCTACTTTTGTCAAATTTCATAATTAATTACTTTCTCTCCAAAAACCCACATCTCTGTTGAGTCAATTACTTTTGTCCATTTCACTAAAATAATTAAAGACAAAAAAAAAAAAAAAGAAATTTCTAGAACAGTTTTATTATGGCTAAATCCTACAAAGTTAAAAAATTGGTCATAACGCTTTACCGGAATGACTTCTGTTGTCACTTCCTGCTTGCTGAACCTGTAAATAATGACATGTGCAGAAACTCCAGCTATGCACAGCATTCTACTTTCTGGACACCATGAGATGATCTGAATAGCATATGGATCTTCATCTACTATATCTGTGTTTGGCCTGTCATCTTTATTCCGTGATTTTTCAAATACTTTGGCTGTTTTTAGCTTATAGAGTACTTGCAGCGTTACTAGAACAAAGCAAAAGAGAAAAATCAGTTTTGATCTAAACATATAGCTAATATACTGATATAGCTAATTCTTGAATTGTATCCTTCTCAACTGGAATTTTAATTCTGTGTTAGATTTTTTTGCAACTGTCTATATGCTGATTTCAAACTTCACAGGCATACTGTCTAATCAACGGCCCAAATTACTGCTATAAATACTAATCACAACATTAGGAAAACCTAAATTATAGCATCCTTTCTCCTCTTCCATATTTCACTGGTTTTACCTGAATCACATTTCCCTTGTTCATCTGTAATACTGTCCTATTAGAAAGACTCAAAACTTTTTAAATCAATAAAGAGGATACTTGCAATCTCTCACTTAATAGGTTTATTTATCTGTCTCAGAAAGAAACTAAGTATCCTTAACAGAATCTCCTTTTGACAGATCTATGCTGAAAAGAATTTTTAAGCACACAATCAAGCAGGTTTGGCTTACCCCCTCCTCTCTCCCAGGTTCCACTCCCACTCCAAACCGAAATTAAAGATCTATAACACTCCAAACAGTCCTCCTCCCAGCTTTTAAACATATACATTGCATCTGCTCCCTCCCACAACCACACACGCCTTAGCCTTTTGGAATCTCACCAGTTTTCCACAAGTTTTCAAAGACAACTGATGATGATTCCAAGATTGCTTTAAACAGCTTTTAAGTACCAAGAGTAAGGTTAGCTCCAACTAGATCAATTCAAGCGTCAAACCTTGTGCCATTTCTACTTTGAATTCTTGCTGCATTTTTCACTGTGAGCTGTGTGGAATATCAGAAGTAATTGACCCTTTAACTGAGGAGGAAAAATCTAAAACTGCACAGGAAAAATCTCTACTGAAAACACTTACTTGCTGATGCATCCCAAAACTTAATTGATCCATCAGCATGCCTATGAAATAAAAAAAAGAAGAGATGATGAAATGATTAGTTGGAGTGCTCGACCTCTATGGGAAAGTATACAGTTAACATTCTATTTCTATTAGTCTTTTTAGTGACACTTTATTTCCACAGTTTATTAAAAGCAGATATTTTACCAACATGTTCTCCAATTACTTTGGACAGAAGAGACTAGAAAAACATTTGAAAGGTAACTTTTTGATGATCCCACTGTAACATATTCATTTACCATTTTAAATATTGATGCATACCTTACCATGCACTGTTTTTTGAAAGATGCCCTATATTAGGAGCAACACTTGTAAAGAAGATGCCTAAATATACAGTATCCCACTGTTAATGAGTCACCTAACTTGTTTATTTAGCCTTGAGTTTGAGAATCAGATGACTATATTTTTTCATGACTGTCTCAGTCTCTGCAACGTGTAGCACAAGGTGACAGTAATCCTGATTAGGGCTAATGGGCTGTTCCAAAACCACTTTAGTAGGTCCTCTCACTTACAGTGATACACTGCACAGTTATAAATTAAATTTCAGTCAAGTTCCTTACAGTAGTATTAGAAAGATCAGTCTCAAAATGATCAGATTTAATTATTTGCTTGTCCTTTTTCAGATAAAAAATTGGCTTCTCTTTGAGAACTGAGCTCAATAACTACTTAATGGACCTACCATGCTTTAAAACAATACTCAGCTATTTTGCAAAAATCAAAGAATGAAAGGCAATTTTGATCCAAGATACTTTGATAGTAAGCCCATGTAATCACTAATAATAATAACAATAACAATAATATAATAATCACCAACAACACCACCACAACAACAACAACAACAACAACAATAATAATAATAATGATGATGATGCCATGAAACACCTGCTATGATTTTGTTACTACCTTCCCTTCCACATTCTGCTTTACTTTCTCAGTAACACATCAAGGAGATTATGCCAAGGACATGTCTGGTGAACGTAATTTCATGAATCACTCAAACCACTCATACAAAACAATGTTTTACAAGAGAAATAAAAAATTCCTAGTTCTACTTAATGAGCTAAGAAAGTTATTGGTAGACTATGGTATCACTTACCCTGTAATAATGATCTCTGAATAGCTCTGAGTGATCACACCCCAGTTGCCTCCACTGATAGGCCATTCCTGGAAGATCAACAAATACACTGAGGAAGAAAATATCATACAGTGCGAAGTTAAGGTAAATTACTGCAGATCCTCCCCAGACATTAGCCACATATATCCTCCCCTGCTATTAGTCACTGTCAAAGGCAGGCTGAGTCAGGTGTAGCTTTGGTCTTATCACGGCCACTCCTGTTATTTAGAGCTTCTGGTTCTCAGTATTTTAAAATACAAATGTGTGTAGTAGATTTTGTACCTTCTTGCTGTAACCTTGACGTTTCTGTCGAGAACCAACTGAATAGAGTGCAGGTATGAGATCGACAGGACAATCAGCAAAATATTCACAACAGGTAACCGGAGACTCGTGTATAGTCAAAGGATAGGGATTCTCAAATATAGGATACCTTTAAAGGAAGAAAGAAGCTAACTGTTAATCTACGGAAAACTTTTTTTTTTTTCAGTGCAGAACACAAGTAAAATACTAAGGACTAAACTGGCATTCTTTACCTACAGAGAAAAATAAATGCATATCAAATTAGATTATGAACAAATACACTAGACAATTTTACTGCTCATCCAGTACACTATAGTGTAGTACTCTAGATGGAATCTAAAGTTTACACAGTTTTTAGAGGTTTTCTAGAACATTACTCTTCCCTGTAATTTTATATTTTCAAAAGCTTACTAATTTAGCAGCCTGTGGAAAAAATTAAGCTGCCAAGTCTCAGTTGTAGTAACATGGAGCTATGAATTTATCTCTAACATCTTCAGTCTATTCTTCTAGGGATAAAGGCAGGAAGACTCCCATCTGACTTTGTATTAGCACACTGTACTAAAAGAGAAAGTTGCCCAGTATTTTGCATGGACAAATTTTGTTTAATCCACTTGCAACTCCAAGACAACTTTCTGAAAATTACAAATTGAAACACTCAAATACCAATTACAAGAACACACACACCATCTGAAAAGTGACAGAGGCTTAATGAGGAAAAAGGTCAATAATACTAACAGAGGTAAATGTATCTGTGTTCAAAGAACATTTATCTCCAGAGAAATGCATGTTATACATTGTTTTCCCTTTTTTATCTCCCCTTTTTTGGTAGAGGTGAAAAGACCCAGCTTCTCAATCCATCTAAAGGAAAAATTAACAACAGATGAAAACATTCTGTGCATCAGGAACTTTATACAGGGCTATATGGAAAGCTACAAATATATTTTTAAAATTATGCACAGAAGAGGCTTAACTTTACAAAATACGACAAATCCCTGAGAGAACACAAGATAAAAAGAAACCTGTAGATTTTTTTGGCATTAATTTTATTTCTTTTTCAAGTGTCAAAAACCTTATAGTTTGCAAGTCAATCATAACAAAGACCATTGTAAAAACATAAACTGTGGAAGATCTTTTAGTATGAAGTAGAATAACCTTTAACATAATTTCAAATTTCAGGCACTTCAAACTAAATATGAATGTTGATACTTCATGCTATTGGTACATCAGAAACATGTTTTGGATACAGCATACAGCCATGTAACATTTGGAAAACCTAAATGAAATTGCTCAATAGCTGCAGAGATATGAGGACAAAGCTTCATCTTCTTTCAAATTCCATAGAGTCTTCATTATCTAAGGTGTAACTATCGACTTTGAGGACAAATATTTACAGGTTTTTATTTTGCCTTAGAAAGATGTTCTTCACAAGGATCTTTCTCCATTGACCACTGGAGATTTTTAATCAGAAACAGTACCAAGGTTTTACCTAGCTCCTCTGCTCCTGATCCCTTAACAGTGAGTTGTTATTGTCTACACAAATTTCAATACCGTTCAGAAAAAAATTTTGTAGTGTCTAGAATCTTTAATCATCACTAATAATAGTGTATGGACTACTCCATGGACAAAGCACCAAGAGACTCGATGTTTTAGGCAGGTATTATTTGTGAATACTGCAATAGCATGCTCATTTTATGCAATTTCTTACCACAGATGCAAACCAGAGAGCAGATTTTATCATTCAAATTTTATATATATGATATTATTGCATCAGTATGGAGTTACTTTAAGCAATGCAGGTAGTAATTTATTTGCAGTAAGACCAGCAAATATTTAAGTGATGACAACAGCCAAAATTACTTGGGTTATCTGACCAGTTCTTCTCCCTGCTGACTTCCTCAAAACTGCAAGCTCCCCAAAAATTCAAACTTCTGAGGTATTAGGTTAGACTAAAAAGCTATAATGTAGAACAGTAGGCTGATCACTGGAGCCAATGATTAAAAAGACTTAAAAGATTAAGAAGATTCTTACCCATTTTGTGCAAGGTCAATCAGTACTAGGTCTTTTTCTAGGAGAACAACTACAGCATATGGTTCCTGAAAGTCTGAAAACAACAACAAAATGTTACCTATTGGTAAATGGAGCCCATGCATGTACAGCCTCAAGAATGGAATCAGTGTTCACACTCCGGCAGCTGAGATCACAAAGCCACTAAGACTACTCTAGTTTTTGAAGATATTTTATACAGGCAGACTCCTGAATCACCCAAGTTAAGTTTGGAAAAATCATGTTCTTTTATTCAATATTCTCAACAGCTCAAATAACAGAAAAAGGAGCATGCAGAGTAAATTCTATAAGCAGGTTATATGAGTGAAAGAGCCAATTTTTGAGTAACATCCTCCCACCCTTAAACTGCTTTTCCTCATATTCAGTGGGGTTTAAGTTTTACTTGCTTACAAAATGGCTCAAAAGGCAGCTGACTTGACAGTAAAATAAGAAACTTGAAAAAGTTTTCAAAGTTTAAATTGTCCTCTTTCAGCCAGATCTCAAATTCCAATCTAAGCAGTTTAATATAGTCTGATGGAAGCTGACAGCTAAAACCATTGGAACCATCAGCAATATAATACAATTCACCTGAAACATCTACCTAAACTACAATAAGAAATCCCCTGCTGCAGAAGAGAGATTACAGGTTAGTTATGAAATCCATCTAAATATTGGAATGAATAAAGCCACTAAAAGTTTAAAATAATACAAAAATGCTCCTCATGGTTTAGC
Organism: Euphonia xanthogaster; assembly: GCA_034509185.1. Taxonomy (NCBI): domain Eukaryota; kingdom Metazoa; phylum Chordata; class Aves; order Passeriformes; family Fringillidae; genus Euphonia; species Euphonia xanthogaster. The sequence goes on from JAYDZK010000169.1 coordinate 47,409,809, forward strand.
ACTGATTGGAAAGGCCTTTTGTGCCCAAATATCCAGAGATATCCACACATCTGCTCCAGCAACTACAGCTTAAAGTTGTAATGCTTTTGGTCTGCATATGCTTCTGGGATTAAAAAGAAAATGCTATGAGTAACTGGCTTTTTTCTAGACACAAAATTGGCTTTATAATGAACTATTCTATTCATGTTTTGGCAAGCAAACCACACTTCAGACAATAAGAATAACAGATGTTGCTGCTGCAGTCTGATCCCCAGAGATAAAACAGAAAGACAACAATAAAGAATATTCTGATGAGATAAAACTCCAGCGATAAGAAGTCAAGGTACAGACAAAAATCTTTACAGAGCCTACCATTAGGATATGGTGTTTCACACAGTGTTAGAAAATCAACAATAGAATAATCCATTTCTAGCACAGCAGTACTTTTCCCATGCATGACTGTTAAACAGGGTCTTCTTCCTACAGTGTCATATGACAAGCCTCCTGAGAGAATGATGAAAGGCTCCCTGGAATAAAGCAGAAGCATTTAGGATCAAGTTAGGATAGCATGCTAAAAGAGACTGGGCAGGTTTTGCAACCTTATGATAAAATTCAATGAAATATCATTAAGCAGAGATGGAGTAAAAATAATGCAAACTAGCTCTCAAGAAATATACACCTTGGGTATGTATTTCAGATCTTAAGTCAGACATCTCCTCCAAACATTTTGTTGACTTAACCAATCTTTATAACTTCTTGGCAAGATGAGATTTTTTTTTTAATTGTACTAATTTAAAGTTGCTTCTTTTCTACTGAACTGCAGATTCAGATTTGCCAACAGTCCCATTTTTCCATAACATAAAACACCCCAGCAAAATCAGGAAGAAACAGTCCTGTTTACTTGCTGTACAGCAATATGACTGTCTTGGAGATGCAACCAACTGCTGGATAAGCTTTAAAGACATAACATCTTTTAAGTAACATCACACATTTACTCTAAATGTTTTATCCATTTTTCCCTCTACCACCATGTACCAAATTCAAGAAACTACTTTGCCATATATTATTCCTACTGCAAAATCAAATAGCCAAGTAGAGCAAAGCAGGGATATTTCTTCTAGTCTTGAAAAGAGTTTAGAAACTTCCCTTGAAACTTTTTTGAAAAGCCTTTGCAAAAACATACTTTTAAATACATCCATATATTTCCAATATGCATGTAATTCACAGTTTACTATTTCATGTATTGAAAAACAAGATAAAGTAAATATGTTCATTTCACCAGGTATTTATTTCCTGATTGTCAAGAATCAATAATTTTAATACCACTTATGTTTGAAATAGGATATAATCCTTTTTAGAGAGTAGACTGACTGTAAGTATAAAGCTCAAAAAGAAATGTTACTCATTACTGACTATATCCTGAAATTTCCCATTATATTTCTGAAGGAAAAATAGGCACTTTGCACATCTATGAGTTGCCTCTGATCTACTTTTATGCTCACTTTCAGCAGAAGTTCTACCCTTCATTTGCATCTTCCTTGGAAATAGCTAGTATATCAGTATCTGGAGAAAATTTCTACAGAAAAAAACCCCATCCTGATATATTGTAAAAAGAGAGGAAACCTTTTTTTTTTTAAATCCTTTCCTATAATACCATCTTTTCCATACTGTCTAAATGGCTTTCTATAGTTGGCATTTGAAACACAAAGTGAGACTAGATATGTCAGAATTCTTGAAAACTGTATATTAAGGGTTTGGTTTATGCACATGCTGCAGTTCATGAGTTTAAGACTTGGCTGAGATGTACTTTGTGTTTGTAGCACTGAAGGCAAAGCAGACTGAGATAAGCCTCCAGTTTCTGCAAGTATTTCACAATCTGCTTGATCTTCCAGAAAGACCTATGACCCAAGATTTGATAGGATCAAGGAGCATTGCTGGCCGAGGAAGAGACCTCAAAGGAACTGCCATAAATCAGACCATGGGTCCATCAATTTCAATATCCTGCCTCCAACAGTAGCTCAGAGTGTATGTCTAGAAGCAGATTAAGTTTTCTCTGAGTCTTCGTTTAATCTCAGCTCTTCATTTTGAAACTTCATACAATCTTTTATGGTCAAGTCCATGAAGGAATTTCAAGAAAGTTAGTTGAACTTAGTCTGGTATTTTTCAGGATGTCAGTGAAGAGAAAAATACTGGTGAGGACTCATTGTGCTGGAATGATTTACTGCAGTATTTTTTTTTTGTCCATAGAAATCATCGGGTTTTTTAAACAATAATGCTGCCAGGGCAATTTGTAGTAATTATCATATTTGCAGATTCATTGGTATCAACTGACTTTAACAAAGTAACAAATTTCAATTTTTAATTTTCATACATCACAGTGAAAACTGTATGTCAGCTTCTCCATGTTTTATTTCTCAAGGTAATCAAACTGCTTTGGGCTGGCTTGCCAGTTTAGATGTAAGAAATGGAAAAGGTAAGAATATAGCACACTGATTTGTCACACAGATTTTTCACAAATGAATCAAAGATTAAACCTGACTTAAGTCTGCCAGAAAGACCACCTAAAGTTTATGTACGAATTTTTCATATTTGCATGAAACCATGGATTTACCACGACACAAACTGCATTTTCTAATTAATGTGTTGCCCTTCAGCTGTGATACATATTAAAATGTTAGTACACATCAATTAGAAATACATAGCTTAAAATAAAAATTTAGAATATTTGTACTTTATATAATAGATGAGACTGATTCAGCTTTAGGAATTACATTTTCTCTTCCTGAAACAATGGAAGACATTTAAAAAAAAACAGGATTCAGATCATGGAGAATTGCTTTATAGCATTTCAATAGCAATTTATAGCTATTAAAAATGCTATAAAGCTGTTCATACAGAGATTCTTTGAAACAGTTCAGCTTCAGCAGGTTTACAAGTAACGCCCTTACATGAATTTCCTCATCACTGAAATATGTAAAATCACTTGGAGAATACTATAAGAAATTGACTATAAAAGGGGGCAACAGGTCATTGACAAAAAAATTGAGAAAACATGGGATTAGGCCTTGCAATGTATGAAAACATAATGCAATTGAGAGTTGAGTGGCTCACAATCCAGGAGGATGTTTCTGTTCAATTTTAGAAGTAGATTATCAAATGTGAGTCAGCTTCTGACAATCCAGATGTGTGAGAGAATGCTATACAGAGAAATCAGGTCATTGGTACCATCTGGCTTACTTTTCAAACCCTGAGTAAATCTGTGGAGAAGTTAATCCCAGTATGAAGATGGAAAAGAGTTAGTTTACCTTAATACTTGAAGTCCTGAAGTACTAGTAAGGATAAAATTATGAATTTACTTTGGGAAGTGTGGTTTTAAACCAATAAGCTGGCACAAAAAAATAGCACTATTCAAACTAAATGAACAGATTAACAACTTTTACTTGGTAGGCGGCATCACCAGTAATGTAACCTCGGGATCCCAATTACACACAACCGTCTCGCTAAGATGACTCAGTCAGTCAAGGACAGCTGCATCAGCTACCAAGACAAAACCCTTCTGAATTATTATTGTTATTATTATTATTAACCCTTCTGAATTTTACATGGAGACTTTGGAGCTCTAATTTCTATTAGACACAGGCAATTTTACCGTAATGCTAGTATCAACCAGAGTGAATACTGTAGGGCACTGAGCCTGCACTTGAGGAAAGTGGCATCAGGAGGGACTGAATCTGGAGGGGGAGGCAGTGGCACAAGGAAGCTTGAGAGTGCCTCTAGATTCACTTTAGACAGAAAAAGTACACATGAGAGCAATATGGGAACCAGTTCAGAAAGCTCGAAAGGTAAGCTACCTTTGAAATTCAGTGCTTCTGAAAAGGATGAAGTATTTTAGATGAAGAGTGGCTGCAGTACAGTGACATTATGCTCTGAGATTACAAAATGATGTCACTTTGCACAAGAAATATACAAAGAACGTACCCTTTTCACCCCTTATTCATCAATAGTAACCTTTCTCCCAGAAATAAAGCTATAGACATACTCTTTTGTAGGGTAAGTTACTTTGGCTCTGGACACTTCAATATTTGCAAAAAAGTTAAAAGCCAAACCAACCAAACAAAAAGCAGCAGAAAACCCCACAAGGGTAGAAAATAAAGAGGCAGCCCGTAAAACCCAGGAAAAGCCTCAAGTCCTCCTTTTGTCCTGACTCCAGTTTTACAATATGGAAAACAAAATGCAGGGGAAAAAATGTGAGAAGGAATTAAAAAGAGCTGCAACAGTAAAAAGAACAGTGTCTGTAGCTCTTAATACAGGTTGCCATAGGTTATGGTCTTTTCTTTTGCATGGTTCTAAAACACTTTTCCAAAACCAGCTTACTAGAATTAGAAGCAGTAAAAAAAACCCAAAAAACAGTTCAGATCATATCAATGAAATGTTTTCCACTGGAGGAGACACTGAAACAGACATAGATCTTTGAGCACTCGAGATAGATTGGGAGAAACAAGGGAGAAACAAAAAAGGGCTGATAGAAACAAAAAAGGGCTGATAGAAAGATTTTCAAAATAGAGCATGGAAATAGTGAATATTTTTCCTAATAAAGATTTGAAATATAACTTAAATAAGCATTAAATAGCATCTCTAGAATGTAAGCTTTTTTGCTTTGCATTGATTTCTTCTATTTTTTATAATTTGTTCTTTAAAAACAGCTATAGTGTACTGACATAGAAAAAAACATTATTTGATATGTTTCTTACATTGTTTCAGTAGCCTAAAAACTTTTGTCCTGTCCAGAAACTATTCTCCTCTGTGCTACAGAAACTAAACCATGAATAAGAAATGACACCACTTTAGATAAAAGTTAAAACCTTGCTCATATTAAACAATTCCAAATGATAAATAGAAAATCTATCAAAAATTTAGGTATTGAAAGGTAGTTCTGTCTTGCCTTAAAATTCTTGTAAGATTACAAGTGAAACTGAAAATTGAGTACACACTGAAGTACACATAGCAGTAAATAAAAGGAGATTTCCAGTGCACTGCTTCTCTACCACAGTGCAGACTGACATGGTTTTGCTTGTTGCAGGTTTTTTTTCCCCTCTTACTTAAAGCTCAGGAAGGGCTATCAATAATTGTACATTTAATAGTACACTGAAGATAGAAAACATTGGAGAGAAGAGTAAATTGAAATGTATCAAAACATTCAGTTTGGATAAACACCGGAATTGAGAGGCGCAACAGAAAAAAAAAACTGAACCAGGAAAAAGTAGCTTCCCCAAACCACCAAGACTTATTAGAAATTCTACTAGAATAAACTCCTCCTTAAACTATGTGAAAAGTCAAGTAGTTTTCACATTGTAATACTATGTCACAGAACAAGCTCCAAACTAATTGTCTCTTTCAGAATGACTACTCATAATAAAAGAAGGCTTTTGATTGCAGAAATTGTAACTCACTGAAGCTGAGATTTTTTGATTCTCTCTCTTTAAATCAGCTTTTGATATTTCAGGTTTTTTTGATATTTCAGAGAAAGGATTACTCAGATACATGTAGACTTTTGCAAGTAAAATATGGCTTTCCAGATGATGATATATTTTTATAAAACTGGGAGCCAGCCACAGTTTTAAGTTTCTATTTACTTCATTTTTAGAGAAAATAATAACACCTAAAGCCAGTGATATTATGAGTATATAAACACAATACCGTATAGTATAATTTAATTAACCGTCTTCTACAGATTTGAATGCCTGAAAAGTAAATAAAAACGGTACACAAACCCCCCAAATATAAAAGAAAACAAACAAAAAATCAGCTTTTGCAAATAGCTGAACAGATTTCCATGAATATTTTATCTTATATTGCACTTTTTACTCAACACTTTATAACCACAAATAAAAGAAATTCCACACAGTTCAGAAAACCATCCACCCTAGCTGTAGTCAGGGTAACAAAACATGCTACTCTATAGATCCTGTAATTGCATCTGAGCCTCTTGTTGCAATTACTGCTTTGTTACATTCTCAATGTGCATCATTAGGCATATTTCATTGCATAAATTACTGCGCTCTCCAAGAAAAATTTCTGTTAATAACATTTTAGGGGGGAAGAACATGTATTCAAAATTAAGAATATTTAATTTGGGATACTATTTGTCAAAGTTCAATATATCATATCTGTGTTTTGGTGTCTTTGCTTTATCAGCCTTTTTTATTCAGAACTCAAAAAATTTAGCAAAAACACAAGTTTTAGTAGCATGAAAGAAGAGTGCAGATAATGCATTAGCAGCATAGTTGGTTTGTATACAGTAATTCATTCACACAAATGTTTGTATTTTATTCATCAATAGCTGATTTATTAAAGCTAAAACAAATCTGTTCAATCAGAATATGCACCCCGACAAGTGGGAAACAAATTCCATTCCCAAAGTGTTGCACTGTTCCATATGCTCATTTTGCATACAAAACAAGTCTTACCCAGCTCTAGTTGTTTTATATTCCACCTTAAGGATAGGTTTGCAGGGTTCTGGCTTCTTTCCATCCTTCAGCTGCTTTCCTAAAGTAAATTATTTTCCTGAATTAATTTTGCAGTTCCGTAACATTATGGCAAGTAATGAAATTCACTGTGAAGCTTGAGAAGTATAAAATTCACACAACATATATTCAACAACTTTGACAGTTATAGAGTATGCCTTGGAATAATATAATTAAAAATTTCTTAAAGCTCTCAACACACCAACTTTGAAGGTTTAGGAAAAAGAGCAACTCTAAACCTGACTGCTGTAGAAAATTTGTTTTCAAACATATAATCCTCCCCTAAAGTGCTGTTTTAAGTAGCACTAGGAGATTTAAAATTTATGTTGTGTCTACCCTTTTGCAATTAAAATTGGTCAGCTTACAAGTAAAGTGAGGTTTATCCTGAGTATTAGGCTTAAGGGCTAAGACTTCAATTGAGCACGAAAAGCCTGCCCTCTCTCAACTGTGCAATTATCCTCATGATACATCCACACTTAAAAATCTTAAGTAAATAAGTTGCTAAGACATGAAATAGAGACACGCACACCATGTAACCCTGGCATTTGTGTACAACTTACTTGAATAGCAGCAGTATATTTCACAGAAGAACAACATGCAATGTTAATTTCCTAGATTAATATTAATGAAAGACCTCTCAGAAGTGGGAACATCTTGCCAGATGCTATCCTTGTTCTGTTACAAACCCTTCTGAAAATTTATGTGGTAATCTACACATTTATACATGAAACAGGGGCTTGTTTATATGTATTTTAAACAATCTATGGGATTGTAATATAAGCAAAAAGCAAGTCCTGCAAAATATGCATTAGTTAACTCTGAGATCAGTGCCACCATGTGAAAGACAAGCTTAATGTTTTGAAATTTAGGGAAAGCTGCACTCATTTGGATTCTTATTTCATAAAGATTTTTCTTTTTCAAGTGAAATCTATGAGAAACTGGCATGACTGAGAAAGATTTTTACTGCATTGCAAGTGCACTTTTAATACTTGTTTTTTGCAAAACATACTTCTATTAAAAATAAGTTCTCTGTGTTTTAAGAGCTGTCAAGTGCGGTGGGTATCCATTTTCATCTTACCATGTGGAGTGATTGTCTGGAATGGTTTGGTAGGAGATTTTACATTCCATATGGTCAAGGTACCATCTGAGTGACTACAAATGAATTGTTTTCCTTCATGATGCCAAGCCACAGAGTGGATAGCCTATGCAAGAAAAAGCAGAATAACATAGGTTGTGTATCTATTATCATTTTATTCTTACACCTTCCTCAATGCCATTAGACAGAAAATGCCAATTAGAAAAATTACTAATTAAATAATACTTATCCAATTATGTCCTAATTTACCCATGTTAAATTTTCCTTACATAAGTAGTACTTTCAGACACACTTTACCAATCAAAAATACTGTTTTCACTGTAGTGACCTGTTTAGGGAGAGCAAGAGGGGAACCCAACCTCCTCAGCGTAGTACTGAAGTATTCTTCCATGAAGGGTAGCATGAAGAGAATAACTGCAAGCATTTATTTAAGCTTTGCTAACCAAAATTTTTCGGTATTGGGAAAAAAATATTGTCCAGACAAAAAACATGGGATGAGATTATGAAGTTCAAGTATAACATATCGTTTTGAGATGTTTATGTGGATGTGCACAAGAGGCAAGCATTGGGTAAAAACTTCCATGAAACAAGAATTGAAGTAACAAGACTTTTTTGAAATTATGGTGATGAAAGCCTGGTATTAGCCTGGATGCTCTAATATCACAATGGAAGCTTCGAGGTGCAGGAAAGCACAGGAATCTACAAGTAAATCTTTCCATAAATACAAAATCATCTCTAGATTCCTAAAATTAGGAATGGAATGATTACACCATGCCACATAAAAGCTACAGAAAACAGCTAAATAAATAAAATCTAGTTGCTGCCTTCAGGAAAGAGGAAAGTAAACAATGATGCAAAGAATACAAATAAGGCAAAAATATTAACTAGCAAGAAAGGATTGGTGCCATTTCTGCTTCCAGCAACTCTGTTAGTTATAGCATGAAAATATCAGTAAATAATGGAACCCTTAAGTATTTCTCTACTACCCAGAAGGTGCAAAAGGAACTGTTAACTGCAAGAAATACAGAACTTTGGTATTACTGAAAAGCTAGGTTTTATCATGAAGACATTACTCTAGGTAACTAGAAAAGCGGGTGCTGAATAAGTGAAAACTGATGGACTTTACAATACCCTCAGTAGTGATTCTGTCTGTAAGAAGGGCTTACACTCACTCCAGCTCTGCAGGGGCCTTGGGATTTCCTCTGTGAGGAAACCTGGGTGTGTGAGCAGTAGTGAACTGTAACCAGCAATGACAGCTCAAGCAGCAATTACTGGGTGAAGAGCACATCTGAGGACAGATCCAAGCAAGCTTTGCTCAGACTGATTATACACAGATCAGGTCTTCATATTTCATGAAGTTATACAGAGAGACAAGACAGTTTCCAGCACACTGAATGGGAGAATCCCGAGCTTAAATGACACAGAAAACAGGCTATGCTACATGAGTCTAGAGTCTCCAGTAAAAATTTCCCCAATATAAATTAATATAACATCTGTGTAAAATACAGATTAAGTTTAGCCTTTCTTTGTGAAATTTAATATTGTTCCCGACGTATTGTGGAATTACTATAGATTTTTTTAAGACAGATTTTGTGTACCAGTATCACATCTACACATGTAGCTCTGAAACAAACCTACATGCCTCGCATGATGTCTCCTACTATCAAAGTGAAATACTCTTGCTCGTTCTGCCCGTCAAATAAATTTTTATATAGCAAAAACTGGTATTATAAAAGAAATCTTGCATAAATATTGAATTTTTATTTACCAGCATTATACCGAATAAAGCAAGGGATCAAAAATTTTTGAGAGTGCAGACTCAGTAAAGAGAAGTTTGCATTTAAAAAAGCTCATCACTGACAAAATAAATGTCTACAGCAGGCTTAGCAATACAATATAATCAGTACATTTTACATAATCTCCCATATAAAGTCTAACCTTGACAACAGTAGGCAGCCCATAGTGTAAATGAAACAGTTTGATTAAGGACTATTTCTACAGTAAGAAAGCAAGTTTCACAAAAGGAAGCAAGAATAAATCTGAGAAATGATCACTTCTTTCCTTTCTTGAAAAAGATGTCAAGAGAAGGGAAATGCAACAATTGGTTATTCTTGAAACAGCATTAATGCTTAAGAAGATAAAAAGATCTGAGCACAAAAGAGAAGGATGATTGCTCTCACTTTCTGCAAGGAACATGGAGGTAAAAAAAAAAAACAACTGAAAGAGAACAATGAGCCTTTTGGGTTTATGGCTATTTGCTGTCTAGTTTTAGTCTCTTCAGTTTTAGAGTCACTTGTTATCTTTAGTAATGCAGCTAAATATTTGAAATATATGCTTTATGTTTTTTAAAATAATCCAACCAACAAGTCTGCGGGCTGGGTATGATAAACTTTTGCATAGAGCAATATCCTTTGCTGTCACACAATTCACAAATTCTTGTAAGCCTAAAAAATAAAAACCAACTTCATAAGTAGCTCCAGCACTATCTCAAACTAGACAACAAGCTGGCCTAGTGACAAGAAAGTTATAATGAAAAGAGTGCAATAACCTTAAGTAGTACTAGTTAGCTGATAGCACTAGCTGTTGACTAGCAAGAGTCTCAATCACCAAAACAAAACTGATATCTGAAAAATCATCTCTATACATAAGAACAAAGAAGTTTTAACATTTTGCAGAGTTAATATTAGTGCTGGAATCTGGAGAAATGCATAAAATAGAAAAAATAAGCAGAATCCACTGAGTCTGCAAAACAAATCTTCTAAGACACTAAAGAGCCACTAGGAGTAGTACATATTTATTCTAATATTTTACACAAAACTAACTGATGCAGAATAAAACACTCTGTTTTAATCTTAATTCTCATCATGATTAAAACTTCCTGTTTTCTTTTTGGTACCATAATGCAGCAGTATGCTTATATCAGCTGGTGCAGATTTAACTGTGTCTCAAATCTATTCTGGTCATAAGGGACCAGAAAAAAAACCCTTATAACAAGATCATACCCAAGTATCACAGAGGACTGTTGTTATATTTAAGGCATTTGTATCCATAATTGGAGCTGCCTGCACAGGTAAACCGAGTCTTGACCTTACTTCCATTCTGAGTCCTTCCACTAACGAACATGAAACAAATGCAGGGAATCTTTACAAGAACTCAAACAGAAAGAACTCTAAGAAAAAATTAAGCAACTTTGTCTAGATAAACCTTTAATTAATTACCACAGAAGTTTTCCTATTAGAAGCATTCCTACTATCCCCTTCACTTTAATTCAAATTTAAGGTACCTGTTCTGGACTCTAGGGAAGTCTGTTTCAAAACTTCTGAGACAGTTATGTATTTTCTGGGGAAGTGGGAAATTGAATCTTACTTTTTTTGACTAACAACACGATTGACTTTGCTGTCCTACATATGCCTAAACTTTATTAGAAATTGTAGAAACTATCCCTGAGTTTTATGTAGAGACAGGCTGTACTGAAACACAAAATCAATTCACCATCTGTTCCAGAAAGATGATCCTATGTGGAAAAATTACTGCCATGCTGCCTGCAAAGAAGGTGAGTATACCTGATTTTAAGACTGAAACATTTTTGCAGCAACTGCAGCAGTTAACTGAGGGAGACTTTGCAATCACACATAAACCAAAAAAGTCTGAGGAACAAAATTAAAAACATTTATATGCGAGACTCCTACAGAAATATCTTAAGTAGATCACTAGCTTTTCAAGAGATTATTGCATACTTAAAAACATTTTGCGAAATTTATTTTCCTCTGCAATAGCTTGTAAATATCCCTGGAAATAACTATTAGTTCTTGGTACTTTTAAGGAGTACAAAAATGAATAATTTAAATGCAACCTTGCAATTTAAGAGACAAGTTCATCAATAAAGACCAAAGCTTTTATGGTATTTTTCCACCAGGGGAATTTAGCTGTTTCACTTCATTAAATACTGATACAAATAAATCCCATTCTTTTAAATTCATATATATTTTAGTCACACGCATATGATTTTGGAACATTTTGAGACCACTCTTCTCATCTGTCATGGTTTAACCCCAGGCAGCAACCAGGCACTACAATGCTGCTCACTCACCAGTGGGATGCGGGGTAGAATAAAAAAAAATGGTACAACTCATGGGTTGAGGTAAGAACAGTACAATAATTTCAATAAAAAGAAGTACTCAGCACAACTAAAACATCAGTGTGTTATCAAAGTTATTCAGAGTGAATCTAAACACACAGTTCTTTGGTAGGTACTAGAAAGAAAATTAAACCTATTCCAGCCAAAACCAGAACAGTGTATGGAGGATTTCAATGATGTAAACACAAAAGTTATTAATTTAAGCAGTTTACCATGTTTTCAAGAGAAATTTTTTAATCCACTTTTCTGACACCAAATTTAGACTGCTGCAAATATGGAACGCACTAGAGACATTGATAAGTCCTTTCATAATTCCTTGGATTTCACAATGATCCTTTACTCTCTTGTGACATTAATTGAGCTTGAAATACACTGTGCGTGACTGGCAAAGTCCATGATTAGTTATTCTGCAAACCAGATTGCTTATTTACCATATCTTATCCAGATTTCACAGCCTTATTATGACAGTCCTTTAATTTCCATGGATATGGGCAGCATTTTTGCTTAAACATGAATGGATGATGATATTGACTCCTTCTCTATCAGTTCACCAAAATATACAAAGAAAGTATTTATTAGCTTGGGAGCACCTATGCTAATTCTCTTGTCAACAACCTAAGGAAGGGGAAAAATCCTGTGAAAGGAAGAAAACAAACAAAAAAATGTACCTAATGAGACTTAAATGACAATACAACATGAAGATTGTTTCGATGAAATTAAATACATTGACACACTTTGGTTTCTGGCAAGTCACATACCGGGGTTGTTTCTCTTTCTCCTGTCCTCTTAATTCCACAAGCTACTTTGACATGTTTTTAATGCTTCAAAATAATCTCTTACACTCAACCATGTACCAGAACACTGAGTCTAAAAATAGTAACCTATAATGCATTATAGTTAATGCTGTCAAAGCTTACTTGACATCAGAACAAACAAAATATTACTTGAAGAACGGACTTGATTATAAAACAAGCTTTAGTTTTCAGAAGTTACAGCTGAGGGATTTGCCTTTGTTTTTTGTTTGTTTTTTTTTCAGGAAAAAGCAATACTTGAGAAATCTGTTTCATTTCTTTCATGAATATACAGGTTGGGAAATGACTGCAATATAAACTGCATTTCACATTACAAATTCACAACTTACTTAAATCCCCAATGCCTGCATATAAAAGGCTTAAGAATGGTGCAAAAGGAATTTAGTCTTACTGTTTCATTAAGCCTGCCCAAGACAAAAAGGGATGTTTTGAGTAAAGGGTTTCAAAGAAATTTTCTAAACAAAAGTTCATTCACAGCTGCAGTTCCACTATGTACAAATAATTTCCTCCAAATTCTTGGAAAAAGAATGTTACATTTGTGCATTACTCTAACTAATTCTAAATATTAAAAATATTACTGTTATAATAAAAATATACACAAATTAATTACTTTATTAATTATTAATTACTTTATTAATTATTAATGAATAATATAGAAATATCAAGCACAAATTATAGCTAAATTCTCTGAATTTTCCTGTAAGTATAATGTTCTGGAGGGAAGAATATGTCAGCAATCAGCACTAACCCTAACCATGACTTAGAGCTGTGTCCCCCAGCCATGGTTAATGTTACCCACCTGCTCCTGTCCTTGGGGTGAGTGTCCTAGTGTCCTTGTGCTGCAGGGTGCTGGGAAGGCACATGTGTTCAGACAGGAAGAAAGTGTGCACAGTGTTCCATTAACCTGGCTTTCAGGCAACAAATGAGACTGCCCTACCACAACATGGGAATTTGCTTCAAGAAAGCCTCCTAAAGGTCAGGCCATTGGAAATTAAACCAAGCAGTAAGCTACAAACCCATATAATTGGATTCAACATCTTCCCCCAGGAAATAACAAGTATCTTTCCACAGACCTCTGGACACAGAAATTTTGACCCTCATTATGATATTCCTCTGCTAAGGAAGAAAGGATGACATTTGGATCCCTGCACACATCTGAAGTTTTGAGTTAAGAAAGTTGCATCAAATGATGGTGAAAGACTGCACAGACCTTCAAGTTACATGCTTTAAGAATAACATCATCTACAAAGCGATGAGTGAGGAGGAAACCAATCCAATGGCAAAGTTTCTAGCAAATGTTCTTTATGGTATCAACGTCCTGGCCACCCTGCTCATGATGCCTGAGGAAGCCTAGCCACCCACTAAGATGGCAAGCGTGACAAGACTGGACTAAGTAGCTCTCTTCTCACTGGTTGTCAACTCATCACTCAGAAGAGCCCTCAACAAGAACAAGCAGAGAACCAACTGCATAAATCCTGAGGCTTAAAATCCTGCTCCTGCTACAGGGCAGAGTGTCACATGCATTACCCTCAGTGAGAGAAGAGGTGAAGCATGTTGTGACATTAGATGCTCCCTGTCCCTTGAGGGTAGGTTGGTGCACATGCTCATGATGGAACACAGCCCTTACAGTCAATGCGTGAACGAAGTTCTCTAACAACGCCATGAAACCAGGAAATCAACAAGAAACTAGCCAGAAAGATTCTCTGCACAGAAATGTCCAAATTTGCACAGTTTGTTAGCAGGAAACAAAATGGCAAAGAACTTTGCGCTGCGTCACAGTAACCACAGACAGAGAAGATCTCTTGAGACAGGGCCCTGCTCCACCTGAGTCTTCTATGTGCACTCTTGTGAGCAAGGAAACCACTACATTACCAGACTGGCACTTTTTTTTTCCTTCCCTTCCTAACCATTCCCAAGTTATGATAAACACATTTCTTTACTGGGTCTGACCTGAGATATTTCATTACTTCTTCTGCAATCAGAAAAACTCAAACTGAACACCTAGATGCATTCATTTCTAAATCCTAAAGAAATTCAAAGATGCAACACCTGAACTGTTCACTGATCTCTGCAGCTTCTCAAATCAGAGTTGGTTCCAAAAAGCAGTGAGACAGATATTATTTTTTAAATAAATGGACCACAAAATTAAAAAAAAAAAAACAACAAAAAAAACAAAACAAAAAAAAAAAAAAACACAAAAAAAACCCCAAAAAAACCCAAAAAAAACCCCAGAATAAGCAGCATGGTGTCTACCTTAGGCAAGTTTCTACAAACTGCAACAAAAATTTAATAAAGAACAGAGTTAATTGGCAAATGGATGAGTATAATACACAAGATAGAAGTAGTCAGTATGCTTTTTGTGAGAAGTAATTATAGACAAACAAACCTCCAAGAACGGTAAGAGGCATGAGGTTCATGGAAACACCACTTAAGCTGCCTACAAAATTTTCGAAGTCCTTGAA
Source organism: Euphonia xanthogaster (assembly GCA_034509185.1). Classification (NCBI taxonomy): domain Eukaryota; kingdom Metazoa; phylum Chordata; class Aves; order Passeriformes; family Fringillidae; genus Euphonia; species Euphonia xanthogaster. Next base: position 47,424,820 of record JAYDZK010000169.1, read on the forward strand.
CAACATATTTCAAAGGCAGCTAAAACTAAACAGGTTAGATAGCTTTGAACAAATAAATAACTGGTTAAGGAAGTAAAGCAATCTGGAATAAAGACAGGATGGCACTAATTGATTAGTTCATGGATGAAGCTAAATGGTAGAGACACTCAGGGATCTCATCTGCTCAGTTTATTCATAAACAGCTTGGAAAATTAAAATAACAATATTAAGACAGTAAAGCCTGCTGACACTATCAAACCACACTCAAAGCAGAAATCAGGATTTCAGTGAACAACTGCAGAAAGACTTCAATTTTTACTGTCCAACTATGTCAATGGAAAACAATGCCTAAATGTCAGGACTTTGACCTGACAAGTAACACTTGAAGAACGAGTCTCTGGTTTTATAGCTGGTTGTTTCAAGGAAGCACCTGCTTTATGCCTGCAGCATCAAAAGGCTAATCCAATATCAAGATCAAGAGAAAAAGAAAGCAAGGCCAAAGACAATTATTCCATGTAATAAATCCAGTGTGCCCAAATCTCCATATATACTATGCTGCTGTGTTTCCGTTTTACAAAACATAGACAAAATAGAATGGTTAAAAAGTTAGAGAAGAACACAACAAGTAAGAGGCCTAGGAAGAAAAAGATGGTAAAGACATGAGTAAATTTATGAAAAAAAAGAAGATAAAGGGAATTAATTAGGGTCATGCAATGAAAATGGAAGGAAGAAAAATTGTTCTTTGCATAACACACTCTAGGGCTTATATGGAAATTTCTGATGATCTAAGGCTTAGACTAATTCAGAGCCTCCTCCTCCAAGCAAATTCTTGATTGGTAGAATACATACTCAGTACAAGTACTGAGCCAGAACTGCCACCAAAAAAACCTAACAACCCCATCCCCCTCTCCTCACAAAAACTCTAAAGCTGGTACTGAACAATGACAAAGCCATTTTACAGTCAACAAAACGCAATCAAGACCAATTTTATATTATTTAAAATTAAATACATCACCTCGTATATTACGCTGACTCATTTTTCTTAAATCTCAGTTGTTCAAAAAGTCTGTTCTCTCAAGAATCAAGGTTTAAAGAAAAGAATGGCACCTAATACCAAGATTTTCTTTAACCTCTCCCAGTCATATTTCAAAGAGAATTGATCATGATCTTATTCTACAGAGAAAAGGTGGTTAGTGAAATGTTGCAGGGAGACTATTTATTTAGTGGCTTCTTCCCCTCTCCTTTTCTCTCGCAGTTCTCTCGCATGTGAGAGATTCCAAATTACAGAAATTGCTAAACCATCTTGTTTCAGCTGAACCCCTTAACACAGGTGAAAGTCACACAATTAACAGAAATAAGATCTAAAAGCTTAGTGAAGAAATCCAATCCATGCCACCATTCATTACTTTACAAACTTAAACTCAGTGAAGTTATTTGATCTGAAGTTTATTATACAAGCCCCACTGCTCTTTTACAGAAAATTTCTAGTACTTACAATTTCAAAGAGACCTACTTATTGATCCACTGGTGACAGAAGCAGGAGATTAAAAAATGATAAAAGTCGCCATTTGAGTAGTGAATTATATCCTCAGAGTAAGTAATGCAGATGAAAAATATTACCTCATCATGTGTATATCTGTAATCTGCCTTCTTTGACTTCAGGTCCCATAATACCACCGTCCCAGATTCAAAGCCAATCAGAAGCTGAAATAAGAAGATACATTAATTCTTTATAAGGAAAATCAAAATGATATAATTAACAATGCCTGAGGTTCCTGTCCAAAAAGATATGCAGCATAATAGTACATATAGTAACAGCAAGTAGTTACAAAAACAAAAATTAAAGAGGCAAAGGCCTCAACACTAGAAAGGTTTACTTTGTACTTATTGGCCTCAAGTTCCAGAAAATATAATGGTCATGCAAAATTAGAAAAAAATGAAAGCATCCTTCAGAATTTTCCTTGGAAATCACTTTGAGTTGCAGAAAGATCTATATTAACCCTAGCTGTGTGTATTCCACCCTGAGTGAAAATAAGGGGTGTTGAAAAGGAGAACTTTATTGTGCATTTTCTTCATTGGAATTCATTCTGCTTAAGTTTGTTGGAAGACTACAACTATTCCCCCTGAAGTTCTCAGTAAGAATTCATTGTCTATAAAGAAACTATGTACTATGCAGTTTCTCCAGAGGTTAATCACAATTGAGATAACTGGCTGAGGAAACAACATTATATGTTCATAGGAGAAAAGCTAGATAAACTAAAGTAGATAATTTCCCAAATAATCTTTTTGCAAGAAGCAAGTTTAAATCTTTACTGCAGGGAGTGAAGACTCAAATTGCTCATAACAGTTGGTCCAACACACCATTGACTGTTTAAGTGTTTCAGTCTCCCAACTTAACTGCTACTTCTCTTAATGGAAAAAAAAGAAATAAACCATGTCCAACATAAGGCAATAGCAACAATCTAGTGCCACAACTAAAGGTTTTGCCTGGACAGTCTTTTCAGCACGTTAAGATTTTTAAGGCGCAAAGATGTCTCCAGTACAAAAATAACAGATATCCTACAAGCTTACAAATAATAGATTTCATCTCTTTTGGTGCTATACAGCACTAAAATATCATAAATATTAGACATGTTTGATCTAGTAGAAGTGAATATTCAATTTTCCCATTAACATTAAGTATATGTAGGCAAGATTATTTTTAAATGATCATATGCCATATATTATAATTTTTCTATTTTAACTTAAAACATTAGAAAATCCACTGTGATTAGAAAGCTAAAAGCACGAACACATTTTAAAAGTATGCACATGGGGGATTTTTGCAACTACACGGGGCTTTTTTAGTAATGTTTTTCTTATGAGAAATAAGAAAATCATAAGGTCAAGATCTCAAAACACTGATTTACAGCTTGATGAATAAAACCAGCAATTTTTAAACTTAATTGACAATAATTAGATGTGGGGTGGAATACATCAAAATAAATTGATCACTTGTATTTCCTGAAATTACAACAGCTTCAATGCATTCATATGCTAGAGTCCATAAGCCTGGAATGTGATTCAAACTTAATTCTACAGAGACACCCATTAGTTATGCACTTACTGCAGTGAACATCATACTTATAAAAAAATCTCTACTCATTAAATTCTCTGCTGGACTGAAACCTCAGGTGTTTAGGGTACAAGCTGATAACTAGCTAAAGCTTTCAAACCACTGCTAAGACAATGGGAACATTCCCTCTCTCCAGTTTAATTTATTACTGACGTGAAAAACACAAAGTAGACAAAAAATATTTCTCCAGCATATGTAGAAGACTTGTAAGCAAAATGGTAAGTCACAGGACAAGGACTCCTGTCTTGCAAGGGCTTCAAGAACAAGCACTGTAAAACTTCTTTTTAAGATGAACAGATGATGATGTTAATACTATCACATAAGAATGAAAATACAAGTCTAATACATAGATCTTTCTCACATATTTTTGTTTACATTTCTGAAATATCTTGCTTTTCTCTAGGCCAGTTTCATCAGCAAACAGCATCTAGGGATCATAATAAATGGCCTAATATGGGAGTATGAGATAGATGTCAAATTCCACAAAACCCTGTCTCAGATTAGCTAACCTAAAGACAAAGTACACGGTATTCTATAAAAATATGCTATATAAATAAGCATTTTAAAGTTGTGAAATAACACACAAGAGCATGATGAAGTGGAATTAATTTCCATCACACTTTAAGCATTCTGGTTATGATTGATTGGTTTTTTGGTAACACCTTAATTTTTATTACCATAAGGAAAAGTCTCTGCTTTTATTTCCAAAAGTTTTGCAGCTAGTCATTTTCATCTCTGTTTTAAAATTACAAGATGTTTCATTCCATTAGTGTGTCCTAAATTAATGTCTGCACTTGGTTTTATGTTACTTTCAACGGAGTAACTTTATGTTACTTACAACGAAGGCCTAAAACCTTTGTTGTCTTCATATACTTCATCCTTCCTTAAATAGCAGTGGTATCTATACTTTTAAAAAGCCTTGCTGTGAAAATAACATATTGGAGAGCCTTTAAAATATCCTACCTTTCCTTCATCCATTGGATTGTCACTAATGTGGACAACAGGTCCTGGGTGAGATTTGGATGACCTAAAAAAGAAATATTTCCATTAAAAAGAATTGTCCCCTGCCATAAATGGCATCTCAAAATGATTTGAATTAATACAGATTCTGCAGACACAGACTCCATGTAAGCAAGTTGTGACATTTCAAAATGGAGGTACTTTTAATTTTATTTTCAAGCCCATAGATACTTTGTCTGTTTGTAGACACTTAGTTTCTGTTTTAAGGAAAGACTAATTTATTGCCTAACAATAAAAAAACCCCACAAATCATTAACTTTAAACATTTTAGCTTAGTATCTGTTGTTACAGACACTGTAGGATAAAATGTTTACTTTTACACTGGAATACAGGTTTTGCCACTCTTCATAAACTGCCCAAAATGGCCATTGTTACAATAACACAGAATTAACACTTTATGTGGACTTCCTGCTATTGAAGAAGATGGACTAATAAATAGCTTTGTTTGCTTCAACACCCTTTGGCAAGTTATGGACTTCATGTATTTTGGAAGGAAGATGTACTGGGAACAAAACACCAGCACAAGAAAGAGCAGCACACAACTACATCTTTCCCCCACAAACCACTATATTTGTACATACAATTTTAACATTGAAAAAAGGAGATGCAGTGACAATAGCTATAAAATGTATTTTGGTGTTGGAATAGACTTTAAATTTGCATTTCAGAAAGTCACTTCCAATTCAGGATATATCAGCCCTCTTAAAAAATGCATTATCTTTACACTTTGGTCTTTAATCCCCAACTCTAGAAAGGACATGTCTGTCCAAGTACCAGCCACACTATATTTTAATGTATATTATTGTTTCTTCTGTTTTATCCCAACACATAGTGATTTTTACATCTATTTCCATACTGTCTATTTTGTCTCTTTCCATGTCTATCCCAGGAGCTATGATAAAATACTGCTAAATGGCAGAAACATATATTAACATTAGCACTTCACATTCTTGAAAATAAAAATATCTACATGACTACGTATTTTGATAGTGTATGTAGTGCAGTAAGATGAATATGGAGGCCTCTCTAGATAACAATGATATTCCTGCAACTGATGTTATCAACAGCTGGGATATTGCTGTTCCCTCCCTCCACAGACAAAAACTGGTTAAACTCACAGTTCAATGGCTTTATTCCACATGATGACATAGCCTGAGAGAGTAAATGATTCCACATTGACAATGTGAATGTTTCCTCTTTCAGTGCCCACATATAGCCATTTGCTTTGGAAAGGCAGGTGACAAAATGTTATCCTGAAAGACAAAGCCACCAAAAAGGAATTAAAGAAATGTCTTTTTGATATCCTGCATTGCAAGGTCTGTGCTACCAAAAGGTAGAAATAAGGCAACAGGTAAACAGGAACATATTAGACAAGTTTGAGGTAAAGTAGAAAATCCAGTACATGTCCAAAGTAAGAGATGAACAGACAAAGTAGAACCTTAGGCTGAACAAAAAAAAATAGAAAGTAAGGTATTCTAAAACTCATAAAGCATTCAAAAAAACCCAGAAATTACAGCCACCTTTAAAAATTTTTGAAAGTATTTGATTGCTGTCATGTCAAACTTAAAATACAATACTCCTATAGTCTCTAAATCTCCCTTTGGAATCTATCTATTTCAAGTTTTAAAGAACAAAGGATTTTAGAAGTTTTCACATAGCGATTAGGCTGATTTCAAGTAAGGAGACAGACAAAAGATATAACTCAAGAAAAGTAAGTTCACATAAGGCGAAATTAATGCCTAAAGAGCAAACCGTAGAATAATCCTAAACAATTATAAAAGTCACTTTAAAAGTTGCTTAAATTTCAGGCTGTAGCTTTACTTCAATCATGTTTTAAATTTCTGCCTTTTAGTTTTTTTCTTCTGCTAGAAAGGCTTAACTGCACAAGACTCAACAGCTAACAACTGTATGTACCCGCAGAGGACTCCTCTTTGACTGTAGCTCCAGCCCAAATCTTAGCATTTGAAAACCTGATTATTTCTGCACCCTTGGGTCCTGTTTACTGTTGACTATTTCTTCAAGATAAGGAAATTATGTCTGTATAAACTGACAGAATGCTAACTCAAAATTGGAGTCTAGAAACTTTCTGGAAACTCTAAACCATTTTAATCTGACAGGGTCTGACATTGAAAGAAATTGCCAAATTACCTAGAAATCAAACTCGGGCTTTCAGAAATGCTTTAGTGATAAGGTAAAACAATTATTCAACAAGAATTTGTTCTGTCGGCTCTAATCCTTAGCTTCACAATTTTTTATGTGCTTGTTTTCTCCCAGTTGGGTTGCTTATTGCCAAATCCATGCATCAATTCACAAGCCTGTTAAGTATTTATGCAAAGAACAGCTTTAGAGCCTTTGCATTAGACGCTGCATACACACACTAACTTGAGCTGAAAGGAAAATCTAACAGCAGCAAAGAGAGAAATTGCTGTGGCCAAAGAGATGTTAATACACACCGCAGGTTTCAAAAGTTAAGACTTCTGTAGTGATACTACCTGGATTCAGATCCAGATACCCCTGGATCTTGGGGGTTTTCCACGTATTTCTCCCTTATTAGGAAATGGACTTTGCTCAAGTGAATACTAATCTATCTGCTTTCCAACTCAATTTCTTGTCCTTGAACATTTATGTCAAAATAAAAGACTGCATTAACTTTTTCACTGATGTTTGACAGAAAAAAATACTACATGCATGATTTAAAATGCCCTTCCAACTCAGCTTGCAGAGTTTGTAACACATTTAACAAAGCACACTAATCTGCAACCATCACAGGTTGAAAACTTGTTTTTCCCCAACATCCTTTAAAAAAAAGGATTTTGATGAAAGCTAAATTACATACATTGGTACGCTTTCTTCCTAGGCAGGCAGAACAATAAGATAAACCTTCAGCACTGTGCAACACCACAGTGGCATTTTGTGCCAGCACTCCACATGCCAGAAGCAGCTGGCAACCACATCAGTTGGATCCAAAAGCATGGCCTAGCAGCCAGAAAAAATAATCAGTAGCAGGGTTGTAGACTCGTCTTGATAAGCAAGTTAATCTTGTTAACTATAATTGTCCAACACTTTCATTATGAAAACCAATCTATTTCTCATCATTCGAAGTGGGCAAAAATAAAAGTTTGGCCTTCAGTTTTGACTGTTATTAGCCCAAGGGTAACATTTAAAGAAGCTCCTCAATATTCTTGATACACTTCTTCAATATGCAGGGATATTCAATTTACTGTCTCCTTTGTGCAACTGAGATTAATTTTGTCGAGAGTTAGCAAACAATGAACTGCTTCAATGCTAATAGCAAACAAGGAGAACAAATAGCTTCACAAAATATTTACAAACTCTCAAAGGCAGGAGGTTGAAAAGACTTCAAAATTGAAAGAACAGACACATAACAGACTTTTTAACCTTATTCTTCAAAGTATTTTACCATTCTTCCACAATCAGACTTGCGTGATTTTTCTGTAAACTAAGAAATATTCCTAGATCTTTTATTTCACAGAAAAACTAGTTAAATCCAAAAGAAATGGCATGCTGATCCTGCTATAAGAACCAACATTTCTCCCTGAATCTAGTAAATGTTACTCACTTGCAAATAAAAAAAAATCTATTTTATTTTCTTAATAGAAAAACTGTGTGTCTTCCAACTTTCAGAAACTCCACTACATTTTGACTTAACGATTCAATTCAGATAAGTGCATTTATTTTAAAAATTTACAGAATAATATTTCCAACATCAAAGTTCATGCACTGAGCTTCCCTCTTCACTAACTAAGGCTTCACCTTAAGCCATGTATACGTTAAAAAATTCAGAAGTGTTACAGCCCTCTTAAAAACTAAAAATCAGTGAAGCTAGGACCATCTGAATGGCCTGAGCAGCCTTGTGAGGTCTGCTGAGAATTGGACTGATGATTGAAAGGACTCAAACTCCTTTTGGAGGATGGAAACAAAAGGTTAGAGTCTTCTTGGTACTGATGCAATACCTGCTTACTTGACACTTGGCCACAGACAGCATTTTCTTGTTCTAAAAAATGAAGATTTTTCTTTCGGAAATCTATCTTTTTTGCCACCAGATTAGAATATACTTCATTCATAATGTATTTTAAGATCAAGAGAAGCAGAATTGGCCACATAATCCTCTAGCCATTTCTACAACTCGAGCAGTCTTCCCCCTCTCTCCCTACCATTTGTGAATGGATATATATATAAAAGTGGAAAATGCAATCAATTGTTGAGAACACATCAAAAAGACAACAGATGAAAAAAATGTGTACTCGTCTTTTTTGCACACAAACCCCAACTGCCCAAAAACAATGTAGCAGTCAGAAGCAGACTGCCATACTTTTCTCCTGTAGCAAGCCATTCTGCCCAAAAATACTAAAATAGAAGCATCCATGATTTAAAATCGTCCAGTTCTGTAGATCTAAAGCGACAGCCTGGGATTGTTGGAGCCAGCAGTCACAGAAAGCAGGCTTTTGCAGGCAGCTCTTTCATGGCACAACAGATTCCTCATGTTGTCTCCAAGGCAATTTCAGCTCCCTCAATAAGCGTAGTACATTTTGTGAAACAGACCAAAGCTTTAGCATAAACCAGTACAAGGCACAGCATGTCATTTCAAATATTTCACTTTCCCATATCTTCACAAAGAGAAAAAACCCTTTATAGAAAAAAAAATGCTTTAAGGAGATTTATCTTTTCAATGTGAAATCTACAGCAAGATTTTAGTATAAACTAACATCGCCACTAAAATGAGGCACTGTTATACAACCCCAAAGCAGTCAGGGTAGTTTTAAATTCTCCTGTAGCTGTAATTTACTGTAAGCACAAAATCTTCATCCTCACCACACACATATTTGCAAAGCTGCTCCCTCCCCACCCCTCAAAAAAAAAACAAAAACTACAAACCCAAGATTTTTCTTTCTTGCAAAATGAATTCATAAAAGTTGAACCAATAGTTCAAGAAAACAAAATTATATACAGAAAAGCAAGTGACACACCCACAGGGAAAAACAATGATAAAATATTTACTCTTCTTACACTAATTAAAATTAATTTAGGATATTACTTATGGGAGAGTCTTAGAAATGACAGGAAATTCTTCAATAAGTTTTTTGTTAAACTGCTGAAAGGATTCCCTTTCTTAACTGCAGACCATGTAACTTTTCTGATAATCTGTCAAAGATATTAAAAAAAAATCTTAATTGCTGCTGTTTCACAACATATATCAAAATAATTAATTCAGCAAGTGATAATACTACCTACAGGAATTTAATTACAGAAATATGAAAGAACACAACTTATTAAACTAATACATTATTCATAGAATTAGTTTAAGAGGAAATACTAAGGAAAAATGGCAGGTTGTTTACTTGACTGTATTATTATGACAGCAGAAATCCTTCTAAATTAATCTTTACCTTTTCCTAGTCTACTGCATTATAAAGCATTATACATACTTCAGAATTTTTCACTGCTTTAACAAAGCAGAGTGACAAATACTTTGAAGTATGACAAACATTGATAACAGGTTTTATTGTTAAGTCACTAAAATATTTCTAGTGCCTCAGGCTATCATTATAGGTCTACAGTAACTGTAAGCACACAGTTGCTCAGATCATTACTGTAGAGGCAAAATAAAAGCAAAAGATTAAGCTATCAAACCTGTATTCTGCACACCTTTATCCTCAACCTTTCATGTACGAGATAGCACCTCATAGAATTCAGAAGCTGAGAAGTTTAATTCTGATGTTAGTATAGACTCCAAATTCATGGACTCTTGTCAAAGTCCTCCATGGGCTTTGAAAGTCAAAAGCCAGTGTCAAAACGACATTCTGATGGAAGCAAGCAGTAGCTTTGATACTGCCTGACTGCTGCAAAAGGGTCTTTTTCCACATCTGATAACTTCAATAAGCTTAGAACACCTACCCATACAAAAAAGGCCTCAAAGACCAGGAGGCATGAGCAGAGGAAGATGCATCCCAAAGAAGATGTTCTTCAATGCATCCCAACATGTCCCACCAAAAGAACACTTGGGCAAATGTGGTAGGAACTGAACCAGGCATTTCATTTCCATTTATATCCCCCAACAGCACTCCAAATGTTGCTTCCCCAAATTTAAGTCAGTACTTAAATTGCTGCCCCTTCAGGCAGCAGAGAAGCACCTGTGTTCAGTATCTGAGCTGTGGTGAACATCAGGGGTGTCAAGATGCAGTAAGCATGTGTCAGAGCAAGATACTCAACTCTCCTGGGGTGACACAAAAAGTAGCAGACCACTGGCATGTCAGACACACCAAGAGGAGTTCACAAATACATAGTGCAGGGCATTTCATCAACGGCAAGAAAGTTTCAGATTTTTTGAGTGTTTTGTGTAAATTCTTTCAATACTGAAAAATTCTCTTAGTTTTCAAATCATTTGCCTCAAAAGACATGTAGGGAGTCACAAACTCAAAGTGCAGGGAAAAAACGGCCATGTCAGAGATGTAGCACTACCACACGAGGCAGAAAAATTATTCCTATCGCTGATGGAGAAGCCTGTCTTTTAGGCAGATCTTAAAGACTAGAGGTCAAATTCTGCCCAAGAACGTGGCACTTGGCCATTATATGCCTCATATCACTGTGAAAGTCAGTGTGAAAGGTATAGCTAAGAGGGCAACTGAGGCAATTTAAAAAACGTTTCTCTGAAATTTGAAATTTCTGAGTGACAGGACTCGGCATTTTGTTTCTGCCTCACTGCTAAAGGCAGAAGAAGGCAGCTGATGCAACTGCAGCTCCATCAACCACACTGACACGCAGAACTCTGCATGCATGCATGGCCTCAAGGAAACATTTTTCAAAGCAATTTGATCCTTGTGAAAGAAACATTCACATGTATAACAAATCCAGACAGCCAATATGTTTTCTTCTGCTAGTTTCTTGAAACAAGATCAAATTCCTTCTAATTACACGCCCTAGTGAATCACTGCTGAGTTAAAATTTTGAACTCACTAGGCAAATGGCTTTACATGAGACCATCAAGGCAAGGAGACCAGGTGATTGTTGCCTCTCACTCTGAAGAGAGTCACTTTAAAAAGTGTGAAAAAAGAAAACAAACCCCAACCCCAAAATTTAGCTATGTGTGAAAAATGAACCAAGACCCTATAAACAATGTCTATCACCACCTGCTCTCATAGGCAAGACAACCTGTATGTCCTTCTGTTATCCACAAAGTGGCAGAATTGGTCAGTTTATAAATTCAAAGTGAACGAAAACTCCCAAGTCTGCTAAGGCACAGGCTGAGTACAGAGTTACAGTATATAACAAGGTAACATATGTGCCAACAGAAGTTTATAATCTTATTGTTAGTAAGTAAATACAAGCAGGATTTTCCACTCTCCATAGACAGTGTTCCAAACACAATGCTAAAGCTGCTGTTTACAGCAGGATACGAAGCCAAAGATATTTTAAGCATAATTTTGTAACTCTAAATTATGCAGTTTCATGTTGAGGAAAACTATTTAAATCCCACAGCACGGAAGTTGACATATTAAACTGCTATCAAGGAATTCAGAGATCGATATGCAGAGCACTGGCACAAAACACTGTTCTATTTTTATGCCATTCTTGCTTTGTGACTTACCATAAAGACAAACTCTCTTTTGTCAACTCAGGAAGGATGTAAGTCTTGGAAAGTGAAACAAATTTTTCATACTTGCATACAAAGCTGGTTTGCTTTGGCAAAGGGGCCTCAAATATTTCATCCCATGCTACTTTTTCTTTTTTCAATCAAATTAGTCTGTCACTCCACCCTCTCAAACAGGATCTGTCAAAGTCCCTGGCTGGTTAGTGATGCATGTTTGACTTTTCACACCTCAGATCAGCATCAAGTTTAACAGCTTCTGCATGGCAGGCATGAAGCCAGATCACTTATGTATGAATGTATGTATGTATCTCACAACATGCTTTCAATATTTACACTAATAAGATGTTTTAACTACACTTATTTCGGAGCTAGCCTAGTGAAACATTTATATTTACTACTGAGTTTGACATGAATCTTGCATTACTTGTTAACACACAAGAATCTTGTGTTTAAGGTACTTATACATCGATATGCAGATGGCAAAGGAAATAGATAGTGATCAACTGAAGTCATCTTAGAGATGTACAAAACCTGAGATATTGAGTTCACACACTGAATTATGCATTCTGAAAAGAGGTAGTATTTAGACACTTTTGCATGACAAGTCACACAAAAAACTGTTCCACATCCTTATGCATTTTTGTCCTGGCCCCTACACACTGCTTCCCACAGTCAAGGAACAGTGGCCAAGCATGACATTGGTCTACTATCTCCCAACCCTTATTTGATATCTAGAACATAAAGCAGCTGCAAAACCTCCACAAATGCAGCAAACAAAAGGCTAAAAAACTTGAAGTAGCATGTTTTGCACTGAGCTTTTGACACCTGTCAGTAACTTCAGCTAACTGATTTGTTAGACATGTAAAACCTCACCAATTCCTGCCTCAGAAGACTTGCTTCAAATTACTAACTATCACTGTTACAAAGGGCAGTGAGGAGCTATAAATCCATTAATGGTCAGTTTGCTATCTACAGATTCTTTACTAATTTAATGATTCAAGAGAAAGCAGCATCTTTCAAGCCTCTTGGCCACTGCTTTTAAAAAAATGTTTTGCTCAAAGCTAAGATTGATGTAAGCCACCCAAAGACATTTTCCATGTATCAGAACAGAGCCTGTAATGGCATAGAATTATATTAAAAAGAATCACCTCTTTCACCACTCCCTGTTCTTAAAACTCATGAGTAGAAAAGCAAGAATTCACATCACTTTCCTGTCATAGACAAGAGATTGCATTCTGAAATAATTTACAGATTTAAAACTCAAATTTTCAGCTAAGTTTACAAAATATTTAAACACACAACAGAAGCATTTATAAACAAGCTAGTTCTGTTTAAACATCTTAAGATGTTTAAAACACCTGAAAGTGAGGCAACAAAATTCAATTACCAACAGGATAAACAAATGTGAAATCTAGAAATTGTGTTGTTAGACATTGCGCAGTAGTTCTTCCACATGACTAAAAGAAAGAAATTAGGCAGAGCTGTTACAAGGCCGTGCCAGAAGACTACAGAATTAGTTAATGAAGTCATAGCCTTATCACTTGATTTTTTAATTCTTTTTTTTTAAACATAGTTAAAAAAACAGTTTTCAAGACTAAAAAAGTCCTTTAATCTGAGTAGCTAACTGCTACAGTTAGCTTTCTATGCTAAAGACAGCTTTTTAGATCAAATCTAACCCTTACATATAAAATAGTTATTTAGAAACAAAACCTGAATAAAAATTTGCCTATGACAGTTTAAAGTTCAACTCCTGTTACACAGGACACAAATAGTGCTTTTCTGCAATTTCAACAACACACTTCCAGATAAACCCAATCAGTTAAATAATTTTAAACCTTTGCCTCAGCAGAGTCCTAGAGCAAATACTGATGCCACTTACAATCATTGCTTCCATCATATAATGAGTTGCAAGATATCTAATCTCCCTTCACAAACTGACAAAGTATCAATAGAGAAGACAGTTACAAGCCTGTGTTGTAGTGCACAAAATATTTCAAATAAGTCCTGTTTGAGAAGTTAGTTATCCTTATGAACAGATCTTAATTCCCACAACATAAAGTACTTTAAAATTTTTATTAATTAGGTCTATAACAGCTTCATTACTTGAGAATGTAGAGGCTGAGAGGAGCTGACTTTAGCTGTGGTATGGGTTGTGGTGCTGCACGCCTCTGCCACCCAGGACACCAATTTCTCTGATCTGAGAAATGCTCATTAAGCCCTGGCCTTGATGAACTGCACTTGGACTAAACTCCCCTTGAGCTTATCAGAAACACTGTCGGTTCCCAGGAACTAACAGGTGTCTAATGAACATCTGCTTTTAACAAACAGCCTTGGAATTTATATTTTTTAATAACAACACAAGTGGAATAACATTTTTGTTGTTGAACAGTCAAAGAAAGTTACCAACTCAAACTGGCCAGAATGGAAAATTACTGCAACTAAAGCCCACTCTCTCGCTACCCTATAAACAGTGGTCCAAAGTGAGCTGGTTTTGAGCTCCTGATTATAAGGGGCTAATGCATATTGAAGCCAATTGTCTAACAACACTATGAACAGAAGTCCACAGTGAGATCCCTTTGAGCTCTTGATTCCCAGAAGATAAGGGACTAATGTCTCAAACACAGATAATGGGATAGCTGTGGAGCCAGCCAAGGACTGTTATTACTAGCAGACAAGAATTGCTGGTAGATCCAAGGACTATTGGCATTAACACACCATGAGAAAGAACAAGGTTTTTCTGGAGAAGGGAGGTCAAGGGGAGATAGAGAGGCACTTTTCCTTTCACAGTACAATGCAGGAATGAGTGGCAGGAAGTGAACATGGACTAGAGGGTGGGATTAAAACCACCAAAGACCTCCAAAGCCCCCTGACACATTTCCAGAAAGGCCTGACAGAACGGACTGTGCATAACTAATTTACATCATAAACACTCTTTTCAATAAACTTAGTTGTTAATATACAGCATAAAACTGACCAAAGAAAAGCCCATTTACTTCAGATTCATACAGCATACTGAAACTATTAGGTATAATGAATTACAAAGAACTGAGTGTTATAAAGGCTCCTATTTAGAATTATTCAACAGCGAATTCTTTGCAGTTCAAGTTCAAATCAAAATATTTACCTGATAATGAAATTACATGTTGTTTTATAAAGTTGTATTTTATAAACTAGTCAAAAGAAAACAGAATATTTGAAAACAGTTAACAGTCATCCAGCATGACCTAAGTGGCTATGACAAGGTACAGATCTGGGAATCTTAAGTGTTATAGCTAACTTCATAAGTTATTATAACAGTTGTTTTAAAATTAAAATTGTTAGAAGAATAAGCCCTTGTCAAGCTATGCTTACAACACTCATGGTAACTATGGTGCTCTCATTACCTACCTTGGCAAGACAGGATTTGTAACTAAGTCAGCCACTAAAGCAACATCAGTGACCAAGACTCCTTTCTACCCCCACTCAACTCCCTGTGATGGATTTTGCTACTGACATCATTACATTTACAGAAAAAAAGGATAGTTTAAAACTTTCACTTTGCTTAACCAAAGATACCACACATCTAAAACTCTAAGCCAGCCTACAACAGATTTACTCAGAATCAGATACCTGTTTTAATGCATTGGTTAGAAGCCCATGTTTAAGTGTGGTTTCAGGATACAAATCCACTTTTACACTGCCACTTAAGTAGACACTACAAGTAAGAGAAAAGTCACTAAAAAAAGGAAGAGAGAAGTAGAAAATTCACTTTGGACACACTACTGTATCTCTTACATTTGGACAATCCTCATTAAATTAGTGGTTATAAATTGCATTTCCCTCCATTTGACTTCTGTGCTGCATAAAGGAACACTGCCACTCCTTTGGAGCAGAGAATTTGCCTCAGTCAAGAAAGCTTC
The DNA here is from genome assembly GCA_034509185.1 of Euphonia xanthogaster. Lineage (NCBI taxonomy): Eukaryota > Metazoa > Chordata > Aves > Passeriformes > Fringillidae > Euphonia > Euphonia xanthogaster. The sequence goes on from JAYDZK010000169.1 coordinate 47,440,442, forward strand.
CTCTTTTCTGTACAACAGTTCCGAATCACAGAATTTTCTGGCCCTGAAGGGGTTATTAAAGATCACCTAGTCCAACTCACCTCCTGTGGCCAGGGACATCTTTCAGTAGATAGTTGAGCAAAGCCCCATCCAACTTCTTCTAGAACACTTCCAGGGATGAGGCACTCACTACTTTTCTGGGCAAGCACTTACAGTGTCTCACCACACTCACAATGAAGAATTTCTTTCAATATCCAACCTAAATCAACCCTCTTTCACTTAAAAGTCATTACCCCTTGTCCTTTTCCTACAGGCCCCAGTCAGATTTTATGCACAGTGATCACAGAAATAATTTCAAAAGGGAATTAGAATCACTTAATCCTCTATACAAAGAAACCGCAGTAATCTGCATTTATGTTGTTCCGGATGAATTTGCTCATAACCTACTCTTTAAAACTACAAGGGTACCATTTCACCCACCCAACAGTTTGTTTAGCACTTGGCATGACACTACATTAGAAGGTATTACATAAGTATTTAACTTTTTCTATTGCCATCTGTTACTTAAAATGTATTACCTCCTGCCCTATTCAAAAGAAATACAAGTGACAGATTATTGTGTTATTGCTAGTATCCTCTGAGCTCCCCAAGCAGTCCATCTCTAATATATTGTTGAAAAGCAAACACAGCATTCCAGCTGAGACTTTACATATACTGGAAAAGAAGGAATACCTCCTAAAAGGGAAGGAATACTTGCTTTTAAAACAAAGGACATGTTTTTCAGAAATTTAATGACTTTTAGAAATTTCATCTTAAATGTCTCTCTAGCTTGCTTACAATTCTATTACTTGAGTATAAAAATTTTTAGTCAAAATACAAGTGGTTTTCAGCTACTCTGATACAAAGAAGAGCTCTAACACTGCAGAATTCTGCTTTGCCATCAAGGGAGAAAAAATTCTAGGTAAAAAAATTGTTGAGTTTTCCTGGTTGTCTCTTTGGTGCACACACTTTCTCTTGTTCCAAAATTCCTCTGAAGACATACATTCAAATTATTCTGCCCCTCCACCTTTTAATGATATGAAAATTGATGTTCAGCAATGCAACACATAAAGTGATAGAAAAGGCATCTCAGTTTAGGTCACTAGTGTGTCTTATTCACAACTACTTTGGGGCCCAACAGATTGAAATTCAAACCCAGTGGAAGCCCAGTTTCAATTATGTACCAAGTTATGACCTGGACTGCATCAAAAAGATCTGATCTTACAATAGCAGATAGTGTGGTGCTAAGGGCACTGCAACAATAACCAGTCCCTACCGTTCCCGGTTAAATTTGAGGGAATGAAGTATAGCCGGCCTCTTCTGGCGCAAGTTCCACAGGTGTAAGGTGTCATCAGCCAAGGCACTCACAAGAGCTCCCTAGGAGAACAAAAACATTCTAGTCAGCTTGTTTCATAGCTCTAGGAACAGTGTAGCATCACAGTGGAAATACATTACATATTTATTACCAGGATGAGAAATATATATATAAGCATGTGCATCAGCACCATAGCACAGCTAAGTTCTAAGTAGTAGGGTGAGATAAGTGATGTGACCACATGTTCAGCTCACTCATATTTGGTTCAGTGCTATATTGAGAGGTGATAGGGAAGTAGCTTTTTCCAGTGTGTGCTCATCAGTTTCCTCATGCCCATCTCTGCAGAGAAAGCAGGCAATGAACTGCTAATATCTGTGTGCTGACAAAGCTAGTGAGACCCCTCTAAAAACCCGTCCCTAGCTCAAGAACAGCACTGCTGTCAAATCTCAGCTGCTACATCCCTAGAAACATGCATCTGAAACTGAGGCAACATTATTCAGTTCACGTCTAAGACAGTAACTCGATCAAAATAAAATTAACTAGCTACTGAAACTGGTAGTACTGTTGAAAAAGTACTTCACCACTTCCAAAAATAACTTGCAATGTTCAAGGACATGAAAAGATATCCTAGTTCTTGCTTATACCAAGAGTACTCTAGTGACAAAGATATTTTCAGGATTTAGTCATGCATTTTCCAAAACTAAAAAACTTAATTTATTTATAATTGTTATTACAGTTTGTTATTTGTGCCACACCACTTTTATCAGCTAATTTTAATGCTTGCCTAATGAAATATTAAAGAAAATGTGCTCCATATCTTCTCTGAATTACACACAAATCACTTTACTAACCTCATTAATCAGGAACTGAAGTTGGATTACCGCAGCTCCACTGTCATGTTGACAGTAGCATTCAACTCCTGGCCGACCAAAGCTGGAATTAGTACCATTAAGGAATAATTGTTGCATATAACAAACAAAAAAGCACAGCATAACCAACATTCTCACTTTCACTCATTCACACAGGCTAACATCCTGCTTCTAGCTAGTGCACTCAACATATCTAACCACACAGAGCTGAATAGTCACCAAAACAGTAATTTATAAATGCCACAAAGTAACACAAAGAAATCAAAAGGCCTACCTTGAAATATAAAAAATTATGTATAACTGCTTAACTTACAGAGATTAAAGGGATTCTTCATCATGAAGAACTTGAAGAATGATGAAGCAGTTATTTTAACAATGTTAAATATCAGGACTAGAATTAAAGGAAGTTAATCTAAATAAGTATCATAAACAAATCATTACATTTTTCAAATGCCAAAGGATCTTTTTCTCCATTTAAACATTACTTAAGGATGAAAAGACCTGAAAAATGCAAGGCACATTTTAAAAAAAACTGCTGCGACAGAGATGAGAAGATCAGTAGTCAAAATATGGAGGAGTCAATGGAAAATTATGTATAATGTAAATTTTCAGGATCTCTGTATCAAGACTTCCTGGATTCACACCAGCTATGAGATAGCAAAAGCTTGCTTATTTTCACCCTCACACATAAATCAGTCCTATCCTTCCATAACGAATATTGCTGGAAGCTGCAGCAAAACAGATTTTTTCTTCTCCATACTTAAGTCATTTTTTAGTTGCAAACATTCTGTATTTTAAATGTGGTTATGCACCTGCTTCTGATACAAAATTAAGTTCTCCAATGTCTAGGAGATCGAGCAGAAATAAGACAAGAATTAAGCAAACTGGTCAGTATTTCAGCATCATTGTATGCCCAGTGTTTCTGGACTATAATTCGTCAGTGCTGAACACTTCTTGTTTTAAAGAAGCACCTTAGCATTCAGAAGAAAAGAAATCATTCCAAAGTTTCATGCAAAACAGGGAATATACGTACAATTTTTTCTCCCAGTATATGCTAAAAATTAATAAAACAGTACAATTCTCACCCATTCTGCAAGCTTTCCATTTACTGAGAAATTGCTGGATAAAACCGAGGTGGATAATATGTGCATTCTTAAAAAACATGTACATTCACTCTACAGACAGTTGAAAGGCTGAAAAGACTATTAGGCTGCATGCAAATCAAAACTCAAACACATCTCCTGCTCAGCCTCTAAGCTGGTAAAGTAAAAAAGTACAACAGCAGGGAGAATTCTGCTTCAACACACTGCTATATTTTAACTTTTAAACTTGAATCACATTCTTCTAGACTAATGAATCTGCATAACATCCAGCTAAGTGGTGAGATACACACTAGACAGATGTTGAATAATCCACCTAACTTAATACCAGCTTTCTTTCCCGAACAGAATTAGTAATTTAATTTTGTTCTGCCATGGAAGGACTTAAAGAGTCAGCGAGCCTCCCCTGGTTTATTTGCTTTGATTTTACATTCTTATCAATAAGTTTTTTTACAAAGAAGTTGTCTGTATTCCAGTCACAGTTTATGGCTTAAAAAAGAAAAAGAACAGCGGAGAGGGTGTTATCCCCATAAACAATACCCTCCTACACAAACTCAGAATACTTTTAATGTAAGGTTGTTGCTTTTACATTAACTATGGATTGACTACACAAATTGCCAGACTGAAAAAACCCACAAGAAATAAGTTTCAGAGCTGATTGCCTTCAGCCCTGCTCACGCATCACCATTCAGTTGAATTAATAATTATTTGCACAAGCAGACAAAAACAATTTTCAAATGTGAAATTCAAATGCTCATAGTAATTGAATTTTAAAACTTGTTTATCTTCACTGACACAGGTAGTTTTCTAATAAAATGTTTTCCCAGCCCCTCCCTGGAACAACATTTTCCAACATAACTAAATGCAAACCTTGTTTGCAAACCCAGAGTTTATTTGGAATTAAGACTCTACAGCCACCTTGCTTCAAAATAAGAGGAATATGACCCAGAAAAACATAAGTCCATAGACTGTTCCAGTTACTCCTTCCTTCAAATTCTATTCCTCAGATGCTTTCTGCAAGCACTTCTATTGCCAATATTTCTGGAAGCATTGTTATAACTAGTCAGTAAAAATTTCATTATTAAGAATATTTCAATGTTTCTTTAAACAAAAAATTCTTCCACATTTTCTAGGAATCAGTAAATATGCAGCACTGGGAGTAAGATTACACAAGTTTTAAATATTCAGAGCAAATCTCTCTTCAACAAATTAGTGGAAACCTCACAACCAGATGTGAAAATAGTTTGGCCTCTTCTATAGTGCTCGCTGTCGTTAAAAAAAAACAAAACAGTCCTTGCAGCTAGTCTTATTTAGTTCCTTTACTCAAGGATTATGTCATCTTCACTTTTTCACCTAGTAGCTAAAATTATTCTTTTCCTCTCAAATTAATATCATCCTCCTAACCAGCATTAATCTTCTTTTCTAAAGCAATGCAAAGCCTCCCAGTTTTGCAGGCTATGCTAAATTGAAAAAGCACGTCACAAAGGCTGACTGCAGAAGGATAATACATGCTCGCTTCAGTACATGTGAAGCATTTCTCAACCACACAAAACAGGCAGCAGCCCAGGGAATGCAGTTTGCCCAAATCCGCGGCACTTGTGTATGTGTGCTTTAGGCAAGAGAGCTCACTGTACTAAGCAGCGATCATCTACTACATCGGCGTTCCCAAAACAGGCAAAAATTATAATGAATTATGACAAGATGAGCAAAGCATTTTAATTTTGTAGACAGGAAAAACTCTCTGCCAAAGACCTTGGGTAGCTCTAGAGGAAATACTCTGCTCTGAGCAGTTTTCTAATCAAAGACCCATCCCTACTCCTTCAATTCCAAGCAGCTCATTCAACTATTCATGCTTCATCCCCAATTCAAAATATTAAGGAATTGGATAAATTAATAGCTTCTAAACTGTACCTTTGAATATTGCTTCCATGTTCCCCACTGCCATTTGGAAATTAACCCTGGAAAACACTAGAACACCAGCATTTGTGTCTTCACTGCATATGTTTTGAGAAAACAAGAGACAACAGCTGTGCCTGAGAGAAGAAAAAGAGAACATGCTCATGTCCTAGCATTAGTACCCATTTTCATAACTGTTAGAAGTGCAGGTAATACACAAGGAAATCACAGCATGACCTTAATTTAATATCACATTAGACTAAATTCACTTTAGTTTACGAAAAAAAGCAACATTTCCAATAGGTATTTTTTCAAGCAAGCTTCAGACCTAAGCTTACACTTTAAGGATTTCTTTCAGCAATATGCAAGTTGTCTCCACAAAATACTCTTTTTTAAAGTTATTACTATTAGTTATAGCTTAGCTACATAGTTCCAACTCAGTGCACATCTGCCCTTAGAAAACACATTTGAAAGTAAAAATAAATTCCAGAATGTTTATAAAAGTCAGAGAAGACCAGGCTTTGTTGTTTTGTTTTTTTTTTTTAATTCTTTAGTTACTTTAAGTCGACCTAGGGACTACTAGGGACAACTTCTTCACCTGTGCTTGACCCATCTGACACACAAGACAGTCCAAAATCTGTAGCTATCAATTCAACCCTTAGCATAAGGCAGTCATCAAAAAAAAAAAAAAAAATCACAGAATTTAGATTTAAAAAGACCTCTAAGTTAATCAAGTCCAACCTTTGACCAATCACCACCTTATCAACTAGAGTATAGAACTAAGTGCCACGTCCAGTCTTTTCCTGAACCATCCTCTAGGGATGGTAACTCCATCACCTCCCTGGGAAGCCCATTCCAATGTTTAACAACCTTTTCCATGATAGAATTTTTCCTGGTATCAAAACTAAACCTCCCCTGGCACAGCTTGAGGCTGTGTTGCCTGGGAGAAGAGGCTGACCCTCACCTGGCTACAGCCTCCTTCCAGGCAGTTGTAGACAATGGTAGGGTCTCCTAGGTCCCTGAGCCTCCTTTTCTCCAGGCTAAACACTCCCAGCTCCCTCAGCTGCTCCCTGTAGCATTTGAGAACAAGTCCTTCTCTGGACATGCTCCAGCACCTCAGTGCTCTTCTTGTAGAGGGGCCCAGCACTCGAGGTGTGACCTCATCAGTGCTGGGTACAGGGGGACAGTCACTGCCCTGGCCCTGCTGGCCACACTGTTGCTGACACAGGCCAGGGTGCCATTGCCCTTCCTGGCCACCTGGGCACACACTGGCTGATGTTCAGTCAGATGCTAAAAAGCATCCCCAGGTCCTTTTCCATTGGACAGCTTTCCAGCCACTTTTCCTCAAGCCTTCAGCATTGCACGGGGCTGTTGTGATTGAAGGGCAAGCCCCGGCACTAGGTCTTCTTGAACCTCATAGCACTGGCCTCAGTACATTGATCCAGCCTGTCCAGATCCCTCTGCATAGCCTTCCCACCTTCCACCCCACCAGCATTCCCATCCAACTTAGTGTCATCTGTGAACTTACTGAGGGTGCATTTGATCCCCTCATCCAGATCATGAATAAAGGTATTAAACAGAACTGGCCCCCACACTGAGACCTGAGCACTTGTGACTGAATGCCAACTCGATACGACACCATTCATCACCACCCTCTAGTCTGGCCATCCAGGTAGTTTTTAACCCAACAAAGAGTACACCTGTCCAACCCACGGGCAGCCAGTTTCTCTAGAAGAATGCTGTGGGAAACAGTCAAAGGCTTTACTCAAGTCCAGGTAGACACCATCCACAGCCTTGCCCCTCATGCATGTCACCCAGTTTCCTAAACCAGGATGGAACCCCTTGGCTCTCCTGTAAGTGCCATGCGATCACACTCAAGATAACCTGTTCCAGAACCTTCCTGGACAGCAAGGTCAGGCTAACGGGCCTGTAGATCCCCACATCCTTCTTCTGGCCCTTCTTGTGGATGGGTGCCACATTGGCCAACCTCCAGTCAACCTTGCTGGGTAGCCAGGACTGACGATAAATGATGGAGAGCAGCTGTGTGAGCTTTTCCACCAGCTTCCTCAGCACACTTGGATGAATCCCACCCAGTCCCATAGACTTATGAGTGCCTAAATGGCTCAGCAGGTCACTAACTACTTCATCCTGGATTACAGGGGGTCTATTGTGCTTCCTGTCCCCGTCTTTCAGCTCAGGGGGCTGGTTACCCTGAGGTATACATGCACATTTATAATTTAAATTATTTTCCAAATTATCACCACACAGATATTGGCATCTTTATTTATTACACTGTGATAAAAAGTCTTGATAATACAGAAAAGACAGACCAGGTATCACATTTGCTACTGTTACAATAGCTCACGAGTATGAAGATAAATCTGAAACCATAGCAGCTTTTAATATTCATTCCTAGATACTTCTCAAAACTATAGCTGTAACACCTAACAGTACTTAAACATTCGAAAATTTTGACAAAAAAGATCATTGCTAGAGAAAGACACAAACCACTGATTTGAAAACACTAAACCCAGCAGATTACTCAATGTATTCTTATGTATAGCACTCCAGGACTGCATGATATACCTGCATATTTTACTACAGTAATGTATGTGTAGCAGTTTTCCACTTAATCAGATCCTGAATAGTTTAAAAAAATAAAAATGTACCACTGTATCTCATTAAATATAATGATTACTATTACTTTCACATACCTAATCTACAACAACCATCTCAAAGAACAATCTGTCAAAGCACTGTTATTTAGCAAGAGAGAGTTATTCAAAAAGTCAGAAAGTACTACAGTCAAACACTGTCTAGAAAATACACTTTGACCTTTCAGTTCCATGTACTACCAAACAAGATAACATATAATTTGTCCTACTGCGAGGGCAATAACTGGTACAACATTTTAAAAATTGATGTTAGATCCTATTACAAATATCATAATAGTTTAACAGGGTATAGCAAACTATTACTGCTGTTTGCTATTGCACGTTTAGATCTTCCAGTGAAGTGGTGACTAAACAACTAGCTGGAAGTTGAATTTCTCAACTTCCAAATCAGCTACCAATAATGTGCACAAGTACAGATCAGCCTCCTTAAGAATTCACTTTGTTTATAGAACAATGTTCAGCTCCTTTAAACACTAGAAGCCAAATGATTCCATGCTATCTTGCAGAGAAAACAGTCTCAGACTGATACAGTAAAAAGGAGCTCTGTGTTGAAAAATACCAAAGTCTATAGATCTCAGCAAAAGTTGGTTAAGTGTTTTTTGTATAAAGGTAGTTGTAGCTATTTTAAAGCACAAACCCACCCTATTTTGTCTCAATTTGCATGAGTTTTTTTACTTTAAAATTAAACCATGCCTGAACTAGTTTTCATGTAAACTGATAGGGAATAGGTAGGGAGCAGTAACTACAATCCGCTTTCTAACAACAACAGACAGGGGTCAAAGCACTTCTTAAACGTCAAAGTTGTTTACATAAATGTGCACAAATACATTTCCCAAGCAGCTATAAAAAGTGCTAGCAAATTTTCTGTAAAGGCTGTATTTGGTAGAGTTTTCTCAGAGCTGCCAGCGAGAGGAACAAGATGTAATCGAGCAGTACAAATGCAAACAGGATAAGAAAACCCCAAAAAATCATGATTTAAAATTAAACAAGAAACAAGATTGGTTTTAATGATAAGTTTCTATATGCACAATTCACAGATGGCAAAGCATGCTATTAAATGAAGAGGTAAAAACATCAATTTAGGCCAAAAAAGAAAAAAACTAAAAAGGCTACAGGCTTTCCTTGATTTTACTCACTTTGCTTTCTGACACAGGTTGTACTCCTTTAGTGTAAGACCTCTATTTCAGCACTAACAACACAAAGATGACTAATCCAGTACTTTTTCTGGGTGGGATGGAAGAGAATGAGAACAGCAGAACACAAGGGTAGGAAACTGTTACAAATACTGGTTTCTGCGACTACACAAGATGCAGTGAAATGGGTGGTAACTGGTAATTCAGTAAAGTTTTTCCAAAGGTTGCACTCGTAAGTGTAAATCCAAGAAATAATGACGTATTTTTGAAGAACTTCATCAAAATTCAGAGATAAAACCTTTGTTGCATGCTTCCAAGACATGCTCACCTGTTACACATTTAATCCAGTTTAGTTTCAAGCTGAATTTCAACATGTTATTACATACTATATCCCGGTATTAATAATTAACCAGGCTTTTCCTCTTTACAAGCATAGCTTCTTGGCCAAGAATAAAGGCAGGGGCATTCTATGCTCCTAGAACTGACTTGGAATAAGAATGATGTCTCTTCTCAGAGTCCTGATATTTTGTACAAACATTGCCAAGAGCAGCATTAACAAGCGTAATGTTCTAGAACTAGATGCTAAGTAAATTACATACTTATTTAATTTAGCTTATGAAAACATAAATAACTTTGGATGTTATCTAATAAAAGGACAATTTAACATTTTCAAAGAACATAGCCAATCCTTGCCCAATCAACTATTGTCTGTCATCACCTGTTTCTGACTGTAAAGCATTTTGCTAGGTCCAGAAAAACTCTCTTCATTCACACAGCATGATCTAAAATAGTTCCTTTAAACTCTTGTCTGACAAGTAAAATCTCTTCAGTTATTTCCAAATCACCAACCACTGGATAGAAGTGAGAGAAGACCAACTGTAATCACCAGTCATTCAATCTCAACGTTGTTCACACACAAGCCTGTTCTCTTATCCCTCCCCACAAACTTCATAGCAGTGAGTGTAGTCTCCTGAGCCAATTTTACCTGTACCTCATCAACCCTTTACACCATTAGGGGTCATTTAGAATCAGACCACAGGTACTGTTATCACTCTTCATGCAGCCGCTTTTACTCACTTGCTTTGATAGAGGCAGCAGAAAAAGCAGGCAACCTAGGCATAGGAAGAGGTCTTAAAGAAGACCTCAAAAGAAAAGTTGGTCACATCTATCAATTTTTCCCCCAGACTTTGCTGTAGTTTCTCTCTCAGTACTGGTATCAGCTCCTTCCTTTAGACACAGTCCTTTAACACTCAACTTGGGGATGAGGTTTAATCTACCTTTCTACTGCCCACACCACTTTGCATTGTGCTAATGATGGAAAAAACTTCCTCTTCCAAACATGCTTCTGAAGAAAGTTTAATCACTGGAAGTTTTATCAACACAGTGACACAGGTATACCATGTTTCTGCTTACAAAGCTTTTTGAAGTAGTTACCAGCAAAGTCACTTGTCGAAGCACTAAGCAGGTCAAGGATTAGAAGTACCCACACTTTCATGGCATAGGCAAGATGAAGAAACCTAGATCCCAAATCCAGAGGGCAGGTACAAGTTTACCTCTTCTGTCTGTAGCAATTTGATACGACAATCTGTCCCCAGACTCATAGCAGACTTTCAGCTATGAGTCTGGGGATGGACAAGCCGAAAGACCTTCCAAATACCCCACGTGATGTTCACAGGCACAGCATCACAAAAAGCTGCTATTGCTTTTTATGTAATTCAGCTAGCGCTAGCAGTCCCTAAACCCTAGTAATTCAAACATTATGAAATAAATGGGTCTTGGGACAAAATTTTCCTCATCTGCTCAAAGCAGCAGTAGAGGCTTCTTAAATAGTCTTATCCAAAATGACACTAAAAAATTGTTAAAATTAGCCTCAAGTTAGAGCAATCACAGCTATTCTTTAATTGCTACTTTAAGTATTTTGTAACTCTAAGACAGTGTTTTTCACTTTATCTTACCTCAAGCCCCCTCAGGTTCCACTTCAGCACAATTTCTATTTTTGCATATCACCAAAGGACTGAGAAACTTACTATTTCACTGCTATCAAAATAGTAGTGACTGTTTTATAGGTTTGCTCAAAATTAGCACCACCAAAATGAAATCCAAGGTACAATTCCAAAAATTCAGTAGATGGCACTATTCCACAAAAATCAAGAGAGGAAACTATGTCCTTGCATAAACAAGGGGTACCATGGAGCTCAAACTCTTATTTTAAATATGCAAAAAACAATGCTCCCTCATTAGAGTGCCTTGCATTTTATCATGTGTTTCATAGAACACGGAAAAATACATGCCAAATCATTAAAATAAATAATCATTTTGTGGAAATAGTTGTAATTTTACTTAGCTATTTTGATGAGGCATTTCCACTATTATACCGAGCTCTACTTCACACCACAAAAATAGCTGCATACCACTGTTGCAAAAAGTAATATTTTTATGGTTTGTATTTACCAGAAATCCAATTTGACACATAATATTAAAGGTTGACATTGTCCCTAGAAATTGCTTATGCAACCTTAATTCATGTCTCCTCAAATCCATGATAGTATTTTATTTTTAAAATTTAACGCACTAGCTCAAGATCAATTGTAAATGTTTTGCATTATTCAGCTTAATTTTTTTAAATGTCAAAAAGATAACTGGTCACTAACAAAACCTAAATTATCAGATTTAAAAAATTGGCATTACAACATGTGTCTTCAATATGATTAAGTTGCAAAGTGTAGCCCTAAGAATAACCCAACCCATTCCATCTTAACTCTTCTCTTAAAATTTGTTGCAGGTGCCAAATTAGATCCTGTAGTTTGCTTTTTTCTCAGTGTACTTGAGGACTTCAGATGGGTCCTTTCCTTAGCCCCAAGAAATGCACTACTGCGCAGTGCTCAGGAGTTCCCATGGGAGTACAAATACAGAGCTACTGTTTTGCACAAGCTGTGAGTTTCAGAAACCCAAGGGTTTTTCTTAGCACTGGGAAGGGGATAATTCAAACAGTGTTATGGGATTTCCAAGAACCCAAGGCCCAGTTAAAGACTACAACAAGATGGAAAACAGAAAAACAGATTATCAACAGATAAAGCACAGTCCAAGGTACTTCTCCTGTACATCTTTCCTGCAGTTTTTCCTAGTAGGTGCTTTAACTCAAGATGGAGGAAGGTATTACCTTGGAACTATAGCCTCAGTGATTTTTTTTTTCTGAGACTTTAGAGAATGTCCCCATCTCTTACTCATTTTACTCCAGTGCTTGTCAGATTCCAAATGATGTCTGATATTTCAGGCAGTGCTTATCTGCCCTGCTATTACAAGAATGATTGGTTTACTAGCAGAACAAACAAATAATCTGAGTCTGAAGAGTTATTTCAATCAACTTTGACTGAAGGAAAAGAAATCTTCAGATAATACTTTGCCATAAATTTCATGAAAATATGAAGCTGAAAAGAGTGGAGAAAAGAAGATGGAAAGAGGGGGGAAAAGCCACCTTAGGCCCACGTCTCATCCAAAGCACTACCTCAATGCCCTAAAATACAGGCTCTGCATAGTCACAGGAGCCACTTCAACAGTACAACATACGTGTAATAGTACTACAAGATTGAGTCATATGGCAGCAAGTTTCACAGTGAAAATGTCTTTCCTCTAGATAAAAGTATCCAAAATTAGAGATGTCCATATATTACAATTCACTTCATATAACTGAAACCATTCAAGTTCCAAAGGAACTTAAAGAAGTGCCATATAGAGCAAATTGTTGCTTCAAGGTCCTCAGAGACACAGAGGGGCTACTGATACCGCTCAGAACTTTTAAGTTTCTTCCACAATCCTGCACCTTAACAGAAATATCTGCCAATATTTCTGCATCATAAGACAGTCTTAATAAAAAATACAAGCACTGCAGGTTTATAGTTAGATCTCTGATTGAAAAGGAGCAAGGAAAGGTTCAGGGCTTTGGGTTTGTAAAGAAACTTGAGCATTTATGTACACTTCCTGCATAGTAAAGGAAAAGCTGCAGAAACAGTAGAGCTTTTCCTTTCCACAAAGCACTTTCATCTCCTTCACTACCCCCCTGTTCCCCAAATGCCAAGAGAACACATTCACATTTCCAATGTTCCTCTAACTTTTTTTACCATGATAGAGAGAAGGCAATGTAAAGAGCAAGTCTGCACAAGGATATGCTAGAAGAAAAATACAGCCAGATTCCTCAAGATTATTACCTACAAAGTGACTGTTAAAGTACAAAACTAAGTTTCAACTCTTTTTTCAAGTAATTTGGGTCTCACTAGAATCTTCAGCAACATATTTACACAAGAACCACTTATAAGAAAGTGAAATGGCTGCTGTTCAGTTAAAATACAAAATCTACCAATTATGGATATTCCAAAAAAGTACCCTTGCTCATCACCACTAGTCACAGTATTACCCCACACAGAAAATTTAAAAAGAAAATCACTTGCTGCTTGAGGCAGACTATCACCACAATCCAGAGCTTTACTGAGGTTTTAATGTTAAAGCCTGTAGTTATAGATGTCAAATAGACAGGGTTTCCTACCTTCTCTATGGAAGTTTCCGCCTGTGAAAAAGGACACTTCAGAAATGCCATAACATGAAAATATCCAAGGGCTCAGACAAAAGAAAAGCATTGCCTGGAACAGGACTCATCATCCAACCTCAAGATAGTTTCTAAGCAGCAAATCCAGATCATTAAAATTAATGTGGCATTGTAGCCCCATCAATTCAGACCCACCCTGAGTCAGAAACTCCATTTATGCAGTGTAGTTCAGTGTTCAATGCTTTGAGTGTCAGATACTTTTTTCTACTCAGCAATAGAGAAAATTAATTCATTTTGGAAGGTCACTTCTATAACACCTTCCATCAAAAATCTGAGAGGAAAACATGTAATTGTCAGTCAGCTACAATTCCCTGGAAGCTGTAAACTGTGGAAGTTTTATGTATGCTCTGCATGGTGAGGAATAAAAAGCACATGAGGTACAAAGATAAGCTGGAACATCTGAGCTGGTACGTGTCAGACAAGTCACCTGGGTGCTCTTCAAACATTCCCTAGGGAAAAAACAACAACAACAACAACAAAAAGAAAAACCATGAGAGAAAAGTACTGTTTCCAAGATTTCACTAGAAAAGTTTGAAAAGAATAACTACCTTTACAAGGTATTGTTTAAAGTTTACTTCTTCTTTCAAATGTCAGCATAGCACATTGGCAATGAAATAGAAACAAATAATTGTATATTTACAGTGTCCAACAGCTCTGTGTGAATTAAAAATAAATAAATAAAAGAAAGCTAAGAAGAGCATTAGACTTCCTGATAGTAAAGAACTCTGCCAGAACAAAATTCAAGTCACATATGTATTAAGAGAAAAAGCTAAGGAACCTTTTCTGGCTAACTTCATCCTGATTTATTTTAGTTCTTTGAAGCATTACAAATCTGAAAGTGTTTCACCTGCAAAGCATCCCTACTTCTTTTGCAACAAAGGATTATAAAAGTTCCCAATTGATACATTAAGCACTGCAACCTGAAGTCTGAATACTACCCATTTTCCCCTCATACACAGTCTGCTCAACTCAAAACTTGGTGAGTCTGCAGAGAACTAATAGTCTTCAAATTCACTGTCAGGTACAAGACTTCAGAGTCAGGATAAAAACATTTCAACACAATGAAGCCTCACCCTTCTTCACAAACCACATCCATGCACAAACTCAATCCTCTCGAAGAAGAGAAGAGGAAAGAGTTAAATAATTCATCCCAGATCACCAGAGATGTAGGATAGTTACACTCCTAGAAACTATTCATGGACAAGGGCTACAATTAATTCTACCAGAAAAAGCGCTATACTATAAATCACACTTGAAAAATTAAGATAAGTATTTTTTAATAATTATTTTCTGAGCGAAAGAAACCAGCCACAGAGATGTGGAAAAATTTAAAGATGACATTTTAAAGGAAAAGTAGAAATTATTTCTATTACCCAACAATTTCTAATAAGAAAAAACAGCAACTATAAAAGAAACAATATAATCTCCTTGAATAAAAATGAAGGAAGAAATATTAATTAGTGGCCTGCTGCAAAAATCCAGGATGAAACCTATTTTACTAAAAACCACTGTGATAGACTGATACATGTATTCCAGTCAAACATCAAGAAAATCAGTACACTGAATGGCATTTATTAGTAGTCATTAAAAAAGAAATAGCCAGAGATCTAATATATCGAATAATAGCTGTGAGCAGCACTGAACTACTAAGATACTTCAGGCTACTAAATATGTTTAAAAGTTCTTTTTAGGAGCTGAAAATTATATATTTATAGCAGTTCAGTATCGCTCATACAGAATTCACTTACACTGATCATCTTACATATAGTCCATTAAAACACTAAGACAACACCAACAAGTATGCACAACTGAGTTTAATTTCATCATATGTGAGCTTCCCCCAAATTAACTACAGTTGTATAATTTAGTTATTTTCTGTACTACAGCAAATAAAGACAGGTAGAGAATCCTCTGGTATTCTGAAACTTTTAGGGTGGTATTTTTGTAGAATGAACTGTGCAGAAAAAGCTTTCAACTTATGCTTTTAAATATTTTACCTGTACTGCAATCAAAGCCTGTATAATTCAAGTTTGACATGAAATATGATTTCAGAAATATTTTGCAAGAATAGTCTCTTTGTATGAGTCTTTCTACAGCAAGTGAGATTACACTCCTAAAAATGCCAGTCCACTGCTCGGTGTATGAAAATACCAAGCATTAGCAGCATCTTTGTCAAATTGGTTATAATTACTCTGGTAGCACACTGTGACCGCTGAGAAATTGCACAGAGTAGCATTTCTCCTTTAAAACTTACTCAAGGGCATTGTTTTCTGAACTTGCCCAGTGCTGTGTTCGCATTGCAACAGTAACTTCCGCTGAGGACAAAAAACTGAAGGCAGAGAACATCTTCAGACTGCAGCGTGATCATCACACTCCCGTCTGCACAACAGCTTCCTTGATAAACTCACCACTACACTTCAACAGTCTTGGCATTTACTTTTTACCATAGCATTGATACATTTTCATCAACTGTTCAGGCATCTTAGTTTTTAGCTTTAGTAGCAAAGGTTTTTCCTTACTAACAAACCAGAAAAGCTAAGAAAGTAAGTTGTGTCCAAAAAAAGATAACAATATGAAGTACTGAGCTGAAATGAAGACATGCTTCTGGTCACATGCTATGATATAAGATTGCAGTTTCTAAATATTTTGAAACCAAACTTCACTGTCAGCATTATTTGATGTGCTCCTCCTCTCACTGGGAATTGCCAACATAAAGAACAGATCATCAAAAGTCAATAAAGTTGGCAATAAGTCAATAACTAACAAAAATGCCACTTACTCCTTACCTGACTTTTTTTTTTTTTTTTTCTTAAATCCAGAACACCATTTATTTGATCTGGAAATTATTGGCAGAGCATTCACATGGGAAAAAGAATTCTTTTACACTGCCAGAGTTCAAATGTCATTTTTGTCCTTTGCTACTCAGGTAAGGAACAGGATTGTGCAAGTTAACTCCAGCTGCCTCTCCACTAAAATATGTATAAATCAAATTTTCCCCCGCTTTTTTTTTTTTTTTTTTTTACTAACCCTTTGACTATTAACATAACTGAGACTATATTCACAATACTTCCATGGACCAAGTCTGTAAGAAAACAGGTATAACAGTCACATCCTAGGCAGCCATATATACTGAGGGTAATTGAAAAAAAAAGTGGACCTATACCTCTGTTTAGGGGTTTTTTTTAAACTAAAGATAGAAAAAGCACAAAAGTTTAAGAAAATGGTAGTATTCTTTGTCAGCGTGAACTCGATTTCCTTTGACAAACAGCCCTTATGAAAACATGGGGACATTACTAACAAGTAATTACTAACATTGCTTTTGACATGTAGGCTACCTGATCTCTCTCCATCCCTTTTAGTAACTCACCAGGATTTCCAAAAAGGCTATATTTTCCACCTTATTATTTTAAAGAATGAGGGGATATACACCATGCCAGCTTTTTTATTTATTTTGTGACTTTCCTTTTTATCCGACATTTAGGGGTGGCTATGAAGGTAATTTTATTGCATCAGTTTACTACACAGATTTGGAACACATATAAAAGAGAACACCAGGCAAGTTATTGTTTTCCAGTCCATTCTCCATATTAATAAGCTTCACTAAAGCTTAGTAACTGTACCTCTAACATCAACCTTACAAAGTCCAGTTAAGAATGTTTTTCTGCTGTGAAGAACATCTGCTCTGTTTAACAAGGTAGTACAACTGGATAGAGCATATGCTAAAAAACTAAGGCATGCTAAAACTATTAATTGAACATTAAGTGATCACAAAAAAAATGAGTATTCCATATTTTTCCCTAATGAGCAAGTTGGAAAATGCAAATAGGTCCATCTGCTGCTACTGACTAGGAATCATTGTTACTAGCAGACAAAGAGGGAGGGCCTGTAGTAGAAACTGTTGTCAGAAACATTGGACACCAGCTGGATTACCTCTTTAGTTGGCTACTCTTGAAGAGCTACATTTATCACTATTATGCGAACCAAAAAGATAATAAGGTTACTTGTACACATACAGAGTACAAGCCAGACAGCAGCTTCAAGAGGCTAAAAAATACAAACCCCTACTTAAATAATATGAATCTCACAAAATAAAATAATAGCTCACTAAGCAGAAGTACAAACATATTGCTTCATTTGGATCCGCACCCTCTCTAATTCCCTGGCTTACAGAGCTCCAAAGTTAAACTCCTGGGGAGTTTACATGAGAATATAAAGCAGGAAATGACAATTCTCAGAGAATCCGTGAGAGACAGCTCAGAAAAGGGTGAGTTTGACCTATAGCCTTCTTGGTGGAGAACCTAGCCCGCACTCTCCACCAGCACTGCTTGAAAGAGCACTGTGTGGTTCGAGGGGGACAGGCTAAAGACTTACTGTGAACTATTATGTCAATCCCAGAAGAAAATTAAGCTTCAGGTTTCCTAAACATAAATCAGGTTTTGTTACTACCTTTTAAAGGTGTTTATAAAACAAAATCCTAGACATTTAGCAAAACTGGCAAATATAGTAGCCTTGAATTATTTCTATCAAGCTGTAAACTTCTCTCTGTATAACAGGAATCAAATAATTGATTTAGAAAATTGCAACACTTTGGACTGCCATTTTTCAAGTATTACAAAATCTGCATCATTATTATTACAAGAACTTCTGGGTTTATGTTTTGAAGAAACCATCTGGACACAATCCTGAGTCATGTAATCTAGCGCAGGGTCTGTTTGAGCAGGAGGGGATGCACTAAGTAACTGAAAATTAAAAAAAAAAAAATCTCAAAATTCCCAAGTAAAACTCCATAATATTAGAACTACTTAATCTTAGCATTAAGAATACTAAGACTACGTATCGAAGACTATGCACGGCCTACTCCTGATAGTCAAAAAAATTTTTACTAATACAGTATTAAAATCAATCTTAATTCAGTAATTGATAGAGTTGCCTCAATACAAGCACCATCAATAACTAGATTTTTTGTTGAAGCAAAGCTTAGGGATTCAAAATACACTGAATCATTGCACAAAGTGAGTAAGTTAAAATAAGCAGTACACAGACCAAGGACGCCATTCAGTAGTGCAGATCTTGACACAAAGCCAGTTTTAGAATTTCATAAAAGGAGAGATTTTTAAGTGGAAGACAAAATTGTTCTCATTTGCATCAGTCTTAAACTGAACATCATTGTTCCAGAACTAAACAACAGCCACAGAAAAAGTAATTTCATAAATGCATTGTAAAAATCACAAGGAATCAGGATTTGGTGTGAGTCCCCAGAGGCTAAGGGAACTGCTACATATTTTAGAAATTTACTAAATAAGGCATTATACCACTCTACCAGTCCTCTCTTCTGAAATATTTCTGTTTCAGCTATTTCCATGACCTTCATTATTTTTATGTGTCTAAATTCAGTGATACAAATACCACTGACAGAGATTTAAATTATATCTTTATACCTTCACCTGTATTCGCACTGAAAGTCAACAGTGGGGGTAAGAGAGTGCTTCCTTTGATAAACACAAGCTGTACAATTACCAGTGCCTATGATAGAAGCGTTGACATGAATGGGGTCACTAAGTTATCAGGAATTCTACAAGGCTACACTTGACTGGCATTCAAGTACCAATTACAATACCACAACTGAAACTTACAGGTCAGCAAAACACGGGAACTCCAAAAGCTGCTGGCAGACAGCACACAGGCAGTGGGTAAGCAATGTGGTTTTGCCTCAAAAGTAACACAAACCTACTCCTCAGTCTGGCAAACAAATTACAAATTACTACATGTCAAAGAACTGCATCTCTGGGAAAGCAGAGTCTTCTCTACTTAACGAGATGAACTTTGCGGGATCAAGAATCACAATTTTTCAAAAAAAAACCTAAGATTGAAGGTGCACTTTAAGATAGGCACATTGAAAGGAGGAAGAGGGAAGACCCAAGGGATTAAAGATCTACCACAATATTAATTCTCTCAAAACTATTAGGTACTCCAATATTTTTCAAAATGTAAAACCGTTATCAGATAGTTAAGATCAAGGGCAAAGTGAACTGTTCCCAAAATCCAAGTCCTGCAGTTCTGTTTATCTTCACATTGAATGTAATAATTTGCAGGTTTTATTCTGTATCTCACTGAGGTTCTACATAGATAAGCCAACTTAGTTACCTTAAATTTATTGTGTAAGAACACTTACCTTTGCCTTTTGAAATCTCTGTATAACAAAGGGACCTGGACAATTAGAAGTCTAATGCAGTTACAAAATTTCTGTCAAGCAAAGTTTTGCTAGGAAGGGTTTGCAACCTTGATTTGTGCCTTCGTGCTTTCTTTATCACATCTCAAATCTTAAGCTGCTTCTACTCTTCTAGATGTGACTTGACTAAAACTGCTCATGTGATCTCCAGCAGCAATAATGCTACTTCAGTTCTAAAAGCCATTCCACAGTGATCAAGAAAGAACAAGGAAACAAACTATGTTCCTGCTGCAGTAACCTGCAGCCTTACAAACTTTGCTCACTTTCCAAATATTTCTTTCCTCATGTTCACCATGACCCAGCAAGTCTGAAGCTGCAAGGCTATATCCATTAACTTTCTGCTCTGTCAGTAAAATACCTAGAGGGAAGTTTTCATTGTAAATTTTTGTAGATTATAGTATGAGTTTTAATATGGTTATACTTCAAGCATTCTTGAGCAAAAGGAATTATTACTAGAAGTTGCATTAGTAGAATCAAAGTATATGTAATAATGCTCCCGATGAAAGACCTGCTGCTCCCCCACAGCCACAGTTGATACTGCATGGCCTTACCCACAGTCCCTTCAGAGATAAACCTGCTTTAACATGGCTTTACCCATGGCTGCAGTCCTTCCAAGGGAATACCTGCTCTCATGTGGGATTATCCATGGCCACACGCTTCCAGGTGC
>JAYDZK010000169.1:47471420-47527683 GCA_034509185.1 Euphonia xanthogaster
CGAGCCCAAAGGAGGGGTGCGATCCCCCGGTAGCACTCACCCCGAGCGCCCTGCTGGTTCTGCGGCCCCGGCCCGGGAGCGCTCGCTGTGCGGCTGGACGGAGGGCTGCGGCCGAGCTGCCCAACGCCGCCCGGCGGAGTTACGGCCAGCTCTGCCGTCGCCAGGCGAGCGCCAGGGTTACGAAGGTGCTTCCATTCATTTTTACGGCTGCAAAACCAATTTAAACAGGTGTCACAGAGCCAAACGTTTCGTTCTGATAGCCCTTGTTGTAGAGTATTCTGTATTTGCTTTTATTTTTCTTTTACTGCGAGCTTGCAGTTTGGGATAGTCAGTGGTCAGGCAGTAGATATTATTCCGTCTTAGTCACGTTGCTTTATTCATGAAGGTCATAATTATTTGTGACTCGTTATTGAACTTCTTTTCAGCTTAAATGAACTGATCAATCCCTTTTGGAGGGAAAACTTGTAGAGATGTGAATCAAGACGTTGGCTCACATTTCCTAGCCTCAGCATGAATGCCTTAGCAGTAGAAGGCTCTGCGGACTACAGAATGGTCCTTTCATGTGCTGTTTCCTGCCTGATGGCCAGGCACACTGTGTTAGCCCAGTGTCCAGTGCCGTAGTGCACCGAGGGGTGAGCATAACCCGAATGCAGTGGAATTGCTACGATGCAGCCATCTTCATAACCTCAGAAGTAAAAAATCCCACAAACATTTCTTAGACCTGTAAGTTCTTGTTAATTTACAGCTGTATTGCCAGCAGGTATATGATGTACAAGCATTTGAAAGAAACCAAGACAATTCACATATTCTTGCAAAGTGAACTTACAGAGCTGTTCCTTGCATTTCTAGGACAGAGATATTGGACATTTCCTGAAATCAACTTGGTAAAATGTGAAAGAATGCTTCCAAAGATGACAAAAGTCCTAGGAAAAAAAAGTCAACTTAAATAAGGTTCAGTAAATATCTGATGTGAAAATCAACCTAATTTTAAGAGATGAATATGTGCAGTTTCAGCATGTCTTTAATTATCTGTAACATATTTTAGCTAATTGTGTATAAGTTACACAAGTAATGTCTATTTTCCCATCTATTCACACATGCTTGTTATAACACACTGAACTGGGAAGGAAACTGGTAGAACTTGGCCATGTTTGACTGGTAAATATAAGCTGTTACAGGTAAAGACAGGTACACGTATAAATTTAAGAATGTAAGTTATAGTCCCTTTGAGTCCTTCTGTTCAGTATGTTTTAGGCCAGGCTCTGCAAACACTCCTAGATACAACTTTGATAGTACAACTAACATGATTTTTTAATAGGAATATTAATCACAGCAACAACCCCCTCAAAACTGGGTGACGAATTAAAGGACATTAAAAGCTCTCTTTTTGCATACTAGTCTCCTTCTTACTTTCTTAGAGGAAAGATTGGATTTGATTTTCAGTTTACATTACTGCCTAAGAGGAGCACTTCATTCATACGAGGTATTGCAACCTTGTATCAATACATGCAAACATTGAGACAAGTGATACATGATACTGGACCAACACTAGTGATACAATATTGGACCAACACTAGTTCCTCTCCCTCATGCTTTCAGGTTAATGCCATTCAAGAAATGAGTGTTTTCTGGGACTTCAGCTCTTCCTGTAAAAATGTTTAAAAAAATTTTCTCCAGAAAATTAGTGAAAAATTTTGTTGTTTCCACTGGGACATCAGTTGGAACAGTAAAAGGCCTTTTAATTTTATAGTTCAGTAAATATCCTCTTTATCTCTCAGAATTTAGCTGCTGTATTTGAGAGCTTCTTTGGGCCCTCCAGCACTTACACAATAACCACATCCTGTTTTACAAACAAGACCATTCTGCTTAACCTCCTTCATGCTGCCCACTCAGATCTTCCGGCCTCCAATGTCAGAAATCACTTGCCAGTTTTATACCCCCATCCAAAGTCCAGTATCTTGCACAGCTGAACAAGAAGCAGTCAGACCCAACTAGTGTGCAACGTTCTTGTACTCAGCTATGACAGAGTCCAGCTGGGACAGAGCCAGTGTTAAATGTTCACAAGTTTCTTAGGCCCCAGCAGTGCTGTGGAAATCCCTGCCATCAAATGAATCCACATGGCTCACGTTTTCTTTGCCTGTCATTTCTTACTGATCTTGTTATCTAAGGCTGCTAGAAAATGAGAGAGGGAATCACTTGCTCGTTTCTTGATTGATATTCTACAGATACCACATAAACAGCCACTGTTCCTGATAGGTATCTGAGACAATGGGGCATAGGGTGTTCTACATATCAGTGCCCACAGACCATTAGTGTAGGTCAGACTCGTTGGGTCTTTTGCCTCAAGGTATTCACAATAACTTCACAGATGACTGTAGGGTGCAGTTATCACTGTGCTTATGAGCCTTACTGGTAGTTACTTGGGGGGTTGGTTGTTTGTTTTTGTGGGGTGATATATGACCAGTGTTACCTTGAAGAAGAAAGGAATAATTGTAGTCCTGCATGAGCCAGAATGAGTAAAACCTCACCCAATTATAGGGTATTCTAAAATTTGTTGGAATAATCAAGAGAAGTGGGTAGGTAATGAAGTGAAAGGTCCACATATGATGTTTGTCATTAATTTGTACATGAGCTCCAAAAGTGTTACTGGTTTGTGTCCAGAGAAGGCTGCAGGGGATTTGCATACCCTGCAAATTTTTTAGTAATTATTGCAATACTCAGCGTATATGAGAAGTGGATCATCAGAAGTGACCTCAGGATCCCTGCTTGGCCTCTAACAGCACTAAAGCTTTTGAAAGTCAGTCAATCCAGACTTTGAAGTCTAAGAAGCACGCTTAGCTTTCCTGAGAACTTCTTAAGGTGCTTAGTCACTGCAGTCAGGATCGACTGAGCCCTAGCCAAACATTTCCTCGCCTTAAATAGAAAGAAACTTGGAAACGTTTCTAGACTAATCTTATTCAGGTTGTTCTACTCAAATGTATTGGACAGGGCAGTGTAACCACAGCTCCAAGGAAGTTTTGGAATCTTTCCTGCCTGCTGGGAAACTGCTCAAGCTTTTTAGACTTAGAGCTGTTGCCAAACAAACATCTGTGATTTTTTTCCCACAATAATCTGCACTGGCGATAAGTCGTAAGGAGGACTTCCAGCTGCAGGTGAGTTTTTTGATTTTTCTGCAGCTTGGTTTGAATAAGCCATAATCAAGACAGGAACTAAGAGTATGTGTCAATTAGCTGGTCAGCTCCAGGAAAAAAAAAGCTATGCTAGTGCTCACCAGAGCCACAGCTGGAGGTGAACTGTCTAGTGTTTGTAAATTCACCCATTTCAGAAACATCCTGATGGACAATATCTACACTGATACATTGAGTTTTTGCATCTGGAAGCCTATGTGGTCTTTGGCAGGCACACAGAGTGTGGGGCGTCCATAACCAAAGACCTATGGAACAGCATGACTAGCACTTCTATAAGAATGCCATCAGGCTGTGTGGACATACATGACAGAGAGAGACCTGCTGCTGCAGAGTCTGCACCAACATTCCTGCATGTTCAGCTTGGGTCAGCAAATAGAATGACAGGTGCTTAGATTGGTTGTTGAAATCTGAATTGGCAAGGCTCTGCAGCACTGATCTACGCAACCAGCACAGCAAATAATATACAAGTGCCCGTGTAGCTATTGTGCAGAGCTGTAGCATGGCAGAAGAAAGGCATGGATGTCTTGGAAGAGTTCAAGAATTTGTTGCCAGTTGTGCACTGTGGGTCTCTGACTGCTGGTCACTACCAGTGATGAGGTGAACAGCTGTGATGCTCGGGGAAGGGAGAGTACATAAGGCAAAAGAGAGGAATGACAGCAGCACTGCATGATGGAAACGTGAGAAGGAGGTTGTGCAGCATTCTCCTCACTATCTCACATGCTTCTTGGCACCTTTGTCCCACCACTGTTATGTTGGACCAGACTAAGGTAGTGTCAGCTATTAAACTGTGCATTAAAATTTACTGCATCTAATGAAATATCTGTGTTACTTAATATTGAAGTGCAGTGTTGTACTTAGGCTCGTAAAATTCACATCTGTTATACTTCGGATCTAACCCTTTGTCAATTTATTCCATACCTTACTAATTATAGTTTGTGTGGATACTTTTTTGTGTATGAGTTGATTTCATAATATTTATCTCAAACTGAAGGGGTTTCAGTCTCTATGTTTTTAGGAAAATTATTACTCAGGTACTGTTAGTGGATAGTCAAGATTTACAGGAGGAGCAGGTAATACATATATTCAACATTGAGGTTTGCTTTATATGTTGTAGGTCTTTAGATGCCAAAGCAAAATTACAAACAATGATTCTAAGGAATTTCTAATTTTTACATGATTTATGTAATCACTTCAACATGTAATTAACCTGATGTTTCCTTCAATTCAATCCGGGCACCTCCTTAACAGTATGTATAAGATTAAGCTATATCAAGAGAAGACATGGTTTACTCCACTGACAGAGTGAAATGCTCATTACCAGTACATAAATTGCATCATTGCTTGCCTTCTATCATATTGTTTCTGTAATTCCATCTATTCTGATGGATATTTGAGACATATTAATGCAGAGTCATGTAAACACAGAATAATAGGTGAGAAGGGATCTCTGGTGATCATCTGGTCCACTGGTCTACTCAAGTCTACTCAAGTCATAAATTGGATGCAACTTCAAAATCAGAGCATGTTGCTTACAGTCATGTCTAATTTTTGCATGCCTCCCAAGATGGAGATTCTTTGACATCTGGGTTTGGTTTTCTTTGCTCTATTACAAAATAAAATTACAGTTTCACATTCCATGTGCTGTATTTCTGTTTTCTAGGTTTTACATTAATAGCAGGCCTAAGTCAGTATTAAAACCTCAGACATACAATGCTAGTCAGAACAGGTTTCTAATAGCTTAAGGCTATTATCCATCTGGAAAAATATGGGCCAATACTTTACTGAATAATGAATATTGTTTCATATGAATTTATCATACACATTTTATAGTTTTCAGTCAAGTATATTACAAATGCTTCTTATTACAGTGCTACTTTATGTCCTGTGTGAAGTAAATATGAATTACAATCTGTCTCCATTAAAAGAAAGCAAAGTATTAGAAGTGAAATCAACAAAAGCTTTATAAAGTAGCTAAATTAAGATGAAGTATGAGTGTCTGCCAAGTGAGGAAGGTTCATTTTGTACTAAATGAATTAAAGCTAAAATATGATAGACAAAACAAATTTATCCATTCTGAAAACAGAATTATAGTGGTGCAATGTCTTTCAAATACAGTGATCTGTTTATATGCAGTACTTTGTGTGAAGTGTAGCATTTCAGACAGGATCTCTCATCAGCAAATCATTTAAAGTAATTGTCAAACACAAGAAAAAAACCCTTTTTTTACTGTCATTCTATTTACAATGCATTAGTTGGAAGGTCTGTTGTACAGTACTTTAACAAATTAGACAAGTATTCAGACTACAGAAACATTAGGCCTTTGTTAAAAACGACTCCTATTTCACTGGTGTTTTCTCTTCTTGCTTTAAATTAAAAGTGGTGAATTGCATAAACTGCAAGGCTAAGCAGGCAAGCAAATGGACAATCCCTTAAAGATGCTGAAGCTAGAAGATCCAAAATGCACCAATGCTTCATTTAATTTTAGGCTTTCATTTTTTTAATACAGTTATTTTTATCCATGTTACCATTTTTTTGTGAATGTAAACCCTTCTTCAGTATAAGAACACCAGATACATATTTAAATTTTATTATTAGCTCCATCCTGTGAAAAAATTTCAGATATCGTGACAATTAAAACATTCACCATAAAAGTGTGAGCATTCTAACATGCATTCTAGCATGCTCTTAACTTCATCTGCCTCTTCTGCATCTCCCCCTCTCCCTCACCACCTGGTGAGACAGGAGGTGAAATGCAAAGACAGCTGAGATATTTCAAAGAAAATGCTGGTGTGCTCCAATTTGAGAACAACATAATAATCTGGAATTAACAAGGTAAATAATTGTTTCAGAGAAAGTAAACAGGTAACAAGGCAAATGGGTAGGAGAAGCCTAGAGTATGCAGGATGCAATTTATTAAAGTCAGTCATCCTGACAATTCTCATTTCTCCCATTCGTTAATTTTTTTTAGGATCTTTCCCAGGACACAAACAATCAGTGGGCTTCTTGAGTTGGTTTTAGATCCAACTGGTGACTTAGTCTAAGACGTTTTGAAATCCTAATTGAGGCAATTGAACTTTGACATGGAGTAGGTGATTGAATTGAAGTCTAGAGGAAATTATAAGCTTTAACTAGATCAGCTCAGCAAGCTCCATAGTACATGGCATTGTTGTGACCAAAATTCAGACCTATTGCTGAGATTGGGTCGAGCAACTTGATGTATTATCACAGTTTTCAGCTTTACTTCAGGCAAGGTGTGTAAGAAGTCATTAATATCTGCTCCTTCAAATCTCCCTGTGAGTCAGCATCCCTTCTGCTGTAGCACTCCAGTCAGACTGGTTCCAGCGTCAATTAGGAATAGCCAACGTTTATGAATTATACCTTTATTTTATAGTCCAATTCCATATAGATGCTCAGTTTGAGAAGATGTTTCCTGAGTCACAGTGGGAGAAAAACTTGGCACAGAGGCCCCCTCCTCCTTGGGCAAGACTGACAGGTTAATGGGAAAAAAGAGATTGCCTTAATTTTAGCAACTGGAAATTGAGATATGCACACACAAGGCAAGCGGTGCTGGATTAGCTGTGCGAGTCTGTGGTACAGCCTGTACTGCTGCGTGCAGCTGTGCCTAAATTACAATCTGCACTAGGAGCCCTTTAATTTGCATTAGATTTGCATCTCTCCCCTTACATGGAGAGCAAGTAACTTCCCTGGAACAATGTTGAGGGGTGTCTGGAAGAATCACAGAGGTTGCTGGCACAGCCTGAGGTTACCCGCAGCTCTGCCTCCCAGCTAGGGAGTGGAGATCCGTTTTCCCTCTCCACAGCCAGCCCCACTCCCTCACTCATTCTCCTCAGGACACCTTCTCCTGGTGGAGTCTGAGTGGCCCTTACTTACATTCTGAATGTTTTAAGGTAAAAATGGCAGCTAAGCTTTTGGAAAGCACTCCAGCCTAACTTAAAATTAAAAATCCCTCTCTTTTCCCCATCCCTGTAAGTATCCAAGGCCAAGATGGTCAGGGCTTTGAGCAACCTGGTCTAGTGGAAGGTGTCTGTCCATGACAGAGTGGTTGGAACTACATGATCTTTGAATTCCCTTCCAGCCCAATGTTCTGTGATACTAAATACTGAACTGCACTACATCTGGGCCATGAAGGTTTCATTGTAAAGATGGCTTAACATGTAGTCAGGGCACTGTGTGAGGGCTGGTGGCTCTGTGGGTCATCAGTGGCTGCTTATGGGAGTCCATTGGCACAGCCTGAAAAACAGGATGTGAGACACCCACCAGCCAGGAGGCCCCAGGGCAGCCACAAACCTGGGCGCCATGGGGAACGTCCATGGGGATGTGTCAGGACTGGGCTGGGACATGGGCCCATGGCTGGGCAGGGCCATGGCAAGCTGCAGAATGGCCTTGCTGCAGCGTTTCTGGGGCAGGAGTGATGACTCCAGGTGCTGACGTGAGTCCTGTGTCATGGGAAGCCCTGGGGGCTGCCAGGGACAGTCAGGGCTGGGAGTGCCCCCAGGGCTCTGGCATTTTTATGCCTACAACTAGAATAGCAATTCATATCTGAAGAGCAGTCTTATGTCCCATGGAAATATTTTTCTAGGTCATTAATATTTTTTGTCTAGAAGTCCAGCAAAAACAATTTTTTTGAAGATAAAGGTGTATTCCATAAATAACCATTATATAAAGTGTTGGTGAGTTATTTTCTTGCTTTGTATTTATATTTTGCTGATATACTCTCCATATATCAGCTGATATATTTGTGTCTTCTGTCTTCCTCCTGGACATGCCATTCAGGTTTGGAGACACTCCTGGATACACTGAATTTCAGGAATCCCTTAGAGCCACCACATAGAAGAGTGGCTGCTCTATCTTTCAGTAAGTGCTTTGAAATACTTTTGTCTGTCTTGCTGATCCCACAGTAAACACAGTTTTTTAGAATCAAGAACTTAGGCCACTGAACAGTATTTTCAAAGAATGATTCCTGTTTAAGCATAAATTTAGTAAAATATATATCTAACAGATGGATTCTTAATGCCTGTGACTTTGGAGCTTACAGGTGTTGACAGATGTATTGAAAAGGTGTCCTCCCAGAAAAAAAAAAAAAAAGCATATTAGGTTTTTATCATAAAGTAACTTCAGCTGTGCTGAAATGGAACATACAAGCATTAACAAACATTGCCCTGTATATGGTGATCATCTGGTCTACTGGTCTACTCAAGTCCAGTGGACCAGATGATCACCATATACAGGGCAATGTATATGTTCACATAATGCTGAGAAATAATGCTTTGTTCCTCACACCTTTTGAAAGCATGGTGTCTTTGAGCTAAGTAAACTATTAAGTGGAATAAGAAGTTTATCTCCCTATTGTGATCTGAGTAGGTTCTTATTACTGCTATTGAGTTCTGCATTCAGCACTCTAACTCTCATATGTCATACGCAGCTTGTTTTCTCTCAGCCTCTACAGAGAATTATGTGAGCAGTATAATTCTTCCCTTTGGTACTTTTCTTTGAGGTGGAGAGTTGGTTGCGCATATCTGCTGCTGTATTTTTGTACAAGAGAAGGTATGATCAAAGAAAGACGCCTTGCACTTCAGCAGAAAATGATAATATTTGTGACAATACATATTTCATGAAAACTGTAAATTTAATTTAGTGAAGAAATAGGACTTTGTGTAAACAATAAAGGAAAAGCTTTCATTAAGGTGAAAGCAGAGAGACATTTTTCTTCTGTGAATGTACATAGCATAAGTAAATACATAAATAGCAGTGTTGTTTAAACAGATTTTCCCCATAGAACTCTTGCTGCCCAAAACTCACAGGAGAGTTCAA
The DNA here is from genome assembly GCA_034509185.1 of Euphonia xanthogaster. Lineage (NCBI taxonomy): Eukaryota > Metazoa > Chordata > Aves > Passeriformes > Fringillidae > Euphonia > Euphonia xanthogaster. Next base: position 47,480,441 of record JAYDZK010000169.1, read on the forward strand.
GTGAAATTTATGTCCAATAGAAGTAAAACATTCTAAAATTTGATAGGAACAAATTATGCTCATATATTTTCATGCTGAAAAATATCAAAATTAAGCAAATTAAAAGAAGAGCATAAATAGGTGAAAGCAAGATGCTGCTTTGCTTTGCATACGTTTTGAAAATGATCTTAATCTACCACAATCTAATATTTAGTTTCTGAAGCAATTATAAGCATTGTGCAGTGTCTGTGTAATAAACATACAATTTTAACAGGGCTTAGATACCTCACTCTCTCCAGTCAGAACAAGACGGATATTTCTCTTGGATAATACAAAGTATGCAAGTGGGTAAAAAATAGTGTGATCTGGAGGTCAGTGACTTCCAGCTCTAGTGGATTAACAGAGAAACACATCCCAAAATTGAAGATCCTTTGGTGGATGTCTCTTCTTCCAGCTCCTTCCTGTCTGAATGTGGAATTGTGAGTACTTCAGTGGACCTCAGCTGCACAGTATTCCATGAGTGGAAGCTATGCAAAGGACTGTGTAACCCTCCATGGCCCTGTATGCTAATGCATTTTTCACTCAGTCTTCTTTTATTCAACACTTATACCCCTCAACTCTTCATTTTATTGCTCTAGTTTAGAAGTCATTGACCTAAGATAGGCTTTTAAATGGAGAAAAAATGGAGGAGTTGTGTCTTGTATTACATATAATTATCACTTTTCTCGTATTATATCAATTTATTTTCCTTCCCAACACAGAGCACACACTGTAGCAAAAAAAAAAGAAACAAACCAAATCACACACAAAAAATCCCCGTAACAACAACAAAAACCAAAAAAATCCAACCAAAACCTAAAAGAAATTAAAATAATGGATCTGAATTGATAGACCTTACACATGGAAAACATAAAGATCACAGGAGATTGTTTTGAAAGAAAAGAAGATCACTCTTTCTTTCTGAAGTATCTTTGTACTCATAAGAACTATTTTACATGTCTGAGGTTACTCTTAAGAATATTTGCTTTCTTGACCTTACGATGAAAGTAGCCTCAGGGTGAAGAATTTATCTTTAACTAAGAAAAACCCTTCTACAAATAAAGTGAATAACCCTCCCCAGATTTGCTGTCTGGAATAATTTAGTGAAATGTAGCTTGTCAAAGATAAAGGAAAACATGGTGTGTTCTATTTAGTCGTTAGTGTTGTCCATCTGATCAGCTATTATGTAAAAAAAAGCAATTGAGTAGACCTGTGTAAAAGACAAAAAATGAAAGTAAAAAAGCCCTCAGATATAAGTAGCAACTTCAAAACAATAATAATGTTAGCAAAATATTTCAACATATGTTTAATATGTGCATTTGCATATATTTATTAATGACCTTGAAAAGACAGCTTATGGCATCTAGGCAAGAGAACTAGTCAGAAGACTTCACAAAACTAATAAGAGCCATAAGAATTGTAAAAAAAAAAAAAAGCTAGTAAATTAATATTTACAGTGAGAAAATTTCAAATAAAAATATGAATATCTATTTTCATGTTTTAAATTACTATCATCATGCCTGTAGAAAGCTCAGGGAGAAGCTATGCTTGGTAATAGCAAATCAATGGAATCTATTCCTAAATTTCTAGAAAATACTAATGCATTTTAGCCTGAGAGTGAACTTTATCATTCTAAACACTACTGTGAAATGAAAATAGGTAAGGAGAGTCTGAATTGTTTAGGAGAATTGTAAGGTATTGGAGAGTAAGTCTACATCACTGAGGAATGAGATGAATCAAGGAGGCATTAGTTATATACAAATAATAGTGAGAAAGAGAAGGTTACAAGGGGTTATTAGAAGGGGATGCGTCTATACTTGGTATAAATATGGAAAAAAATGGAAAATACTGAATTAAGAGATAACAAATTAAAAATTGACAACAGACTGCATCTGTAATACTATACCAAATGAAGTGGTGTAATTTAATGGATGAAAACATTGATCAGCCAAGAGCTGTGAAAGATTTTTAAAGATATTTGGATGAGTAATGAGCACATCCACTGATAATTAGGCAACAACTTTGAAAAATATTGCATATAGACACTCATGACCAAATTTATCAGAATTTTGCTGGGGTAGGGAAGGAATTGCTTCTACTGAGTGATTAGTTGCATTTCTTCATTTTGGAGGTCTTTTCCTAACTTCCTGTCCTCAATATTGTCTGCTAACAGACACAAGACTAAGTGGATCACTGATTTCATTCCATTGGTAAAGTGCTGTTCTGCTCCCAAGTAAGGCAACATTTATTTATTTTGTCCTAGCTTTTTTACTTATGACTGAGTTTCTTTTTGTTTACAATACTTACAAGTATCTAGATTTCTTTACTGTTAGCAACTCCCTGATTTATGATATTTCCCTTCATATTTTGGAACAAGCATTTCCCATCCTCTAAACAATATGAATGGGACAATTCATCACTTTCTAAGTAATATAAATTAGAAAAATTCCCTGTATTGTTTATATGTGTTTGAGAAACCATGTTAAAATTATATGTGTTGTGCAAACATTGTATCTGACCTTCAAAAACTTAGGAATATTTGGACAAGAATCCTGGAAGACACTTGAAATTCAAGCAGCACTTATGCCTGAATATCTTTAGGAGAAATTTTTGTCGTGTACAAAGAAATGTCTGTTTCTGTGAAATATTTGCACTGTTTCAGGATTGAAGGGAGTTATGAAGGATGTGCACTTTTAAGTCTAAAAGCTGTTTACAGACCACTGAACAGACATATGGTTCTTTAAATATCCTTAACTGAATTATAGGCTTAGCATGACCATTCAGATCCATAATTTTAACAGCATATGTGAGTTTTTCCCAGTGTTGAGATGTTGATTTGTGAGTGAGCACTTCAGTGGTTATTTCACTCACAAGTTTTCAAATTATCACAATGCTTTCTTCACACTAAAATGTTGCAATGAAATTTTCACTTGAACTATTTGTGTTGAAGCACACAAATACTTTGTTTTACATATATATATATATATATATACACACACATGTATGTATGTATGTATGTATATATGTATATATGTATGCATTTAATGTTTTATATATACATTTATTCTTATTGTGGGGATTAGTAATCAAAATAAGAAGGAAAAGAGTGAATCAAATGCTAATCTGAAAAATCAGGGCATTATGATAGCCCTGGAGATATGAGATTCAGGCCTTGAAGGGCTGCACTTCCCAATGGTAGGATAACTCACATAAGAAATTCCTGGCACTGGGTATGACTGAATTCAACACAGATATAAAACAGGCGTTACTCCATCATTTTTCAGATACTAGAGTGGCACAAACTATAAAATCCCTAATCAGAGAGAGAAAACTTTTTTTTGGATAGATATGTTGACTGAAGTCTACAACTCTCACTAATCAATTGCCTTGGAGTTTTTCTAGGCTGCCCAGGGCTTCAGTCACACTCAGAATGAGCATCTTAAAAGCAACTCAGCCTGCAAGTAAAAATCAGTGTTTAGGTTATAGTGCTGTCAAAGGATAGGGCCAAAAAAAATATTTACTTCCCCAAATTCTTTTCTACCATAAACTTCTCTTTTGGTCTGAACTGTCCCTTGCTTTCAGATCTGGCAAAGGAATGAAAAAGTGAGAATTTGTGTTTCAAGAAAAAGCTTTGAAGAGCTTAAACTCACTGTGAAAGTATGAATCCTCTTGAGTTTTTTGTGTAACACATCAAATGAGAAGGGTCAAAAGAGAGTACAGGCATTCTCCTGGGGAGAGTTCAAAGAACAAATCAATTCTCTAGCCATCTGGGATCCCCTATCAAAGTGAAACCCCTGAAATACACCTGTATAAGCCCGACATGAATTACAATCAATGGTGTGAAGACCCAAAAAAATCAGGACAATGACTTCTGATGCTAACTGTGAGAAGACCTTCCACCAAGCCTAATATTCTGTTAGTCTGTACAGTCTGATTAAGATAAAACAAAGTGAAGTCTCGACAGGTGTCTATACTTAGCCTTCTAACACCATTTGAGACACCTCTCTGCAGGGAACGGCTATCAGGCAGGACAATGATTTGTGAACCTGTTGGTACCCAAAGAGAGCTGAGAGGAAGATATAACTACTGCATGCTTGAGCATGGTCTGTATGAAAGGAAGCATTAACAATTCTCAGCAGTAATAGCTCTCTGATTATTAGTGTGTCTTTGCTAACTTTAGTCAGCCATGAAGAGCATACTTAATGATGGTGAGATGGTGCATAATGATGTAGGTCTGAAATTTTTAATAGAAATTCTCTGTGTGACAAATGATGTATTAACTTTAACTTGGACTGAGTCTTTAATATCCTGCCCAGTGAAAGAATCTCAGAAGTCTTACGGGTAGTACCAAATTTACAGACAACTTTCTCATTAGTCTTTAGAGGTTCCTCAGTTTGATCTTGTAGCTGGTAAGGAGGTGAGTAAATTTTAAGGGGTGAACAACCTCCCAAATCTCTGTTTTACTTTCCTAAATGTACCAAGAGACTGGTGTGGTAGTTGTTGCAGCCTCTGCACTGGAAATTGTACTTCACTTATCTGCAGTTAAGAATAATATTAAAAAGAAATATTTTTGCCTAAGAAAACTTCCTTTCCATACATAAATTATTAGGAGTATGCACTTTTTAAAAAGATAATGTGAACTTTAGAAAACTGGCGCCTCTTGATATTCATGTAATAAATGACTTTTTAAATAAAATATTGCATTTGAAATTGAACACAGGCTTGTGTTCAACTTTGTTGATTCTGTTCTGAAAATTAGAATTCCATTTCTATTGACCATCTGTGGTTTTTTTTTGTTTTAACTAAAATTTTCCAGATAAAAAAGACTTTCCTAATTGGCACCAAAGCAAATACTGCTTTGGAAAGTGAAAACCAAGACTGGTGTTTTGCTGTCTCACATGTCATGATAATGGGCCACCCCCTTGGCACCCTAAGCATAACAGAAATAGTTGGTTTGCTTCTAATTACACCATTTTAATTACACAGTACATAAGGAAAATGGAATAAGTGTTTTGATTATTGACAATGTAAAACCTAGCTCATTTTCTTATTGTCTTATTGGAGCTGTGACAAAGCTAAGAAATAAAATGTATATTGTACAAATGTTGCTGGATGTAGCTGACTAAAAGCAGAGAACACAGCTGAAGTAGTGCCCCATGATAAATAATAGAATAGAGACACCAAAATCTGAACCTAGCAAGTAAGTGTTAATATTAGGCTGTTGAAAAACAAGAAGTTTCAGTGTCTGTTCCACTTAGGAGAAAGAATGCAAACATGCCTATATTTACCTCTAAACTAGCAAAAGCCAATCTTTGACAATAATTATTTTTTAATGCTACTGCATAGCAAATATTTTTTAACTTGTGCAACATAATAGCCAAGATGATCTTGGTAAATACAGACACAATCTTACCACAGGCCACTGCCAAGCCTAATAAAATTCCCTAAGACATCATTCAGCATTGTATGCTTTTGATAGACACAGTTTAGACACCAAACCCATTATCACTATAAAACTAATAAGTTGTTTATCTTGAGCAAATTTTAAAAGGTCATAATTTTTTTTTGCACACACGTCTGCAAGGAAATAGTCAAAATACTAATGGATAGAGTGTTGGCATTCATCAGGGCTTTAGCCTTAAACAATAGCTGTAATATGGAGCTATGAGCTCCATTTCTCAAAGCTATGTCTTGTTTGCAAATACCATTATTTCAGAATACTCACATTTTGTTAGGAGCCTCCTATTCTTATCCTAAGTGGTTGGTTACCAAGGAAGTTACATACTGGTAGCCAACATATTAAATGTATTTGGCTGCTCAATTTGGTGTTTTTCCTCTCTTAATTTTACTTAGTGGGTGCCCCACCATTCTTGTGGGAGATGTTGAAGCAGAAAAAGTGGGGGCAATAGGCACAGGGTACATCTTCTGTGCCCTGGACAGGCTGAGCAATATTTTTTACTTTTTCCTGCTCTTGCAATGCATTTTTGAGCTCACAAATATTACACTTCTGAGGGAATGATGACTTTTGTTTCCAGCTGCCAGAAAAAGAAGTGCCCTTTGTTTGCAGCCTGTCAATGGAACGACCTTTCCCTCCTGCCAATTCATGCTTGAGAAATACACGTGATTGTTTTCCCTTTGCTGCGTGTTTTAAGATCTTCCAAATTTGTTTGATCAATAGTTCAGAAGCTTTCAAACTGACATGAGAAAATACAGATTTTTGCAGACTCATTTTCAGTTGGATCTGAAGCAGATGAAGCTAGAGATCAGTGAGAGTAATCTGTACTTAATGAAGGAAACTTGCTGAATTTCTATAAATGCTTGCCTATGACACATATCCAGAGTTATATAAGCAGTCTACCATTTATGCAATCCGCTTTGGCAATATTTATATTTGTATTCAAATCTTCCTTGTGAAAATAAATCAAAACCTTGTAATTGCCTATCAGTCAATAACCTGTCTTTTGGAATGCTACCTCAAAGGCAGCAACCTCCTTCAAAGGCTTCTATTAGGTATTCAGAGTTGGCATAGCCAGCAATATTTTCTTTCAGCTGTGTTCAAAGCAGATGTTGTCTTTGTCTTTAATGAAACCATGCAGACACATCAAATTCCATATATCTGCAACAAAAATTTATAAAGTAACTTTACGTGTATTCTTGCCTGTTTGGATACGTGGCAGGTATAGATGTACTCGAATGACTTTTGCCTGTACTCCAAGTTCTCTGGCAAACACATGACCATATGAGCATGGCATTGTATCCAAGCTACAAATCTCTGCTAAGAAGCAGCATATGTTATCCTGGGCACATGTCACATGTTAGCATTGAGATGCTGCTTCATCTGAGCACTGTAGTCTCCTAACAATCTCTTTTCTTTCTCTGAAGATCAATGCAAAATTGACATTAGGCCCTCTGAAATGCTCCACATTGACATCACATTTCCCATCAGCAGTATCTGTAAACTCCTGTTGCACTGGGTAATGGCCGAGAACATCTACAGTGGAAGCTCAGGCATGTAGAGCTCTTGCCTACATGAAACCAGTTATGCCAACTGTGGGTATCTTAAATGCTTTTAAAAAACACACCTTAGAAACCACTGCCTGTTACAGTAGTGTGAGTTGTGCTGGGGTGAGTTTGGGTAGTGTCTCTGAACCCTTAGAAGCGTGTGGCCGACAGCTGAATTCCTCTTGCCTTCCATGTGGCATCTCACACAGATGTGCTGTTCTAGCTGCGCCTCTCAGCCATGTTTTAATGGGAGCCATGCTGTCCTCCTACCCTCTGGCAGCTGCACCAGGGCCACTCCTAAAAGCATCTTAAAATATTATCAGCTCACTCAGTAATTTAGAGGTTATGGCAGTGTTGTTTGCAGCCAAACATGTATTTAGCAGAGGCTAAGTGAACCTTTGCTTTCAGGCAATTACAGCTTTGATGCAGTAGCATCCTAAACTAACTCTCCATTATTTTCACTGAATCAATGGTCTGCTGCTGCTTCTTCTGGCCAGAGTGTTCTGGTAGCCTCAGCTGCATAAACTCTTGCCTAAATTTACTTCCTGATAGCAAGCACTTAATCATGTGGCTCCTCAATGTTTGCTCTAGAAGATGGCAGTAAGAACTCCCATAGGTGGGGAAAGACTCTCCTGGAAGTTACAGGGACCACCCTTCAGGTTTTTATTGCAGCCTCTCAAGGGAGAGTGTTGCCTGAATTGAGAATGCATTTCAGTGCTAAGTGCCAGTGATTTAGGGCCAGTGTTTGAGGGCACAGCTCACAAACAAACATGGTCTCTTGCATGAGGACACGATTCAAAAAGTTGCTCAACCTTAGTTACTGGTTCTTGGGTAAGAAGTGATGAAACACAATACAAGTATTTCTAGTCCCTGAAGCTGACTTTGGCTTAAACAGACTGGATTACTTGGGCAGCTACATGGAGAGGTAGAGTAAGCGAAGAGGCAGTAAACATCATAATCCTAAACAACTCCCAGTTGCACTTACCAAGATTACCAAGTCTTCCTTCCCCCGCCTGCCCCTCAGCATCCATCTACCAAGACATGCATTCTTGGAGCAAGTGTTGGTCCATCTGCTGCTTTATGGAACTTTCCATATTCCTACTCAGAACTACATGGCACTGGAGAGCTGCCATGCTTGTGCCTAATGTAAGGCCTCAGAATGAGATTTTTGTGCCAAAATACAAGGGTATGTGACTTACCACAGGTACCAGCTGTGCCCTGAAAAATGCTATGAGATGCTCTCTCTACTAACTTAAAATCTTTTAGCACCTTCAAAGCTGTGCCTTGAACTCCGGCTCTAAGCAGCTGGAATGTTAGGCAGAAGCTGATGCCAGTGGATGGAAAAAAATGATCCATAGTGCAAAAAGGAGCATGGTCCACACTGTAGTCTTATCAGCACAGTGTCATCCCAAACTCATTGGGCTTGCTGAGATGTAAAGCTCATTAGTCCATGTACATTGGCTTCCTTTCACAGGCAGGCTGCTTCCTGAGGCTAAACCTGCATGCTGGCACATGTGTTACACCATATTGTCATACCAGCTCATTTGGCAGAGCTCAGACACTCGTGCACTCCCCTCCTTGTGTGCTGTAGCTCCCCTCTAGGTATCTGGGAGAGTAACTAATGACTGAGCAGTGTCTCTTTACAGAGAACATGCATAGTGCTGGTACCCATCTACCAACTTACTGCCTTTAAAAATCTAGTCCTCGATGAATGTAGGTTGTCAGAATTGATAGATATCTGATAATAGCCAGGTGACTGCAGAAGTAGGAGAAGACACATTTTTTGTGGACCACTGATAGAGTGATTCCTTTACAAGATGTGAATGATGCTTTCCCACCTTACACTGATGCCCTCAACAGAATGGTGTGAGTGCATACATCCAGAAAAAATAGTCTTCCATCAACACACCACTTAATGAAAGACCCATTAGTTACTGCTAGTCTTATGACAGCGACCACTTTTAGAATAATTTCTGGACCTTCACTTTCCTTTTCTTTTTAGCCTCATTTATATTTGTTCTTAATTATGCTTGGACTTCTTCATTATCTTCCATATCCCAACAGCCATGATTATAGCAGCCACCCGCTTGATTACTTCCTTCTTAGGAGCTAGATAGAACACCTTCCTGTTCAGCAATAGAAGATTCCATGCCTACCATAGTAGGTATCCTAGGAGTGTACTGTCCTTCAAAGACCACTAGCCAGGTAAACAAAACATACAGAGTCCAAAATCCACATACTGAGCCATTAGATGCTCTGCCATATTTCTCAAATCCTCTCCTTCCAGTCTCCTCTGTTCCCTTAAAGACCCTTTAACCCTGATAGGTGAATTGCTCTCCGACTGCCTATTTCCCTCATTCTTCTCAAACCAGCTCTAGTAGCTCCATGCCAAGATGGCATTTTGCCACCCCCAAACTGAACATTACTATTTCAAAATTTTACTTCTTACTGTTACTGAAAATCTAATTTTGGAGCAGGAATAGGGTCAAGTATGTGTAATCTTTGTGTTTGGATCCTGACAACAACACAGGATTGTGTAAATGCTTTTCATTTATTTTGCACTTTTTGTTTTCCCCTTTTCTTCTTATTACTTGGTCTCTTTTAGCTTTCCTCCTCACATGTAAAATTAAAATAGATATCACTTCAGAACTTTTAGAAAAACTCCCCCCCAGCAAAAAAAAAAAAAAAAAAAATACAAAAAACTCTAAAACTCCTTCCATACTGTTAATTTCACATCTGCAAAAGCAGTTACAAAAAACCCCTACCACCTACTTTTGGTCAATAAATACCATTACTGCAAACAAGCATGAGTTGTTAGAGCTGAAGAAATCAAGATGCGCTTTTGACAGGTTCATTTGGCAGTGTAGGAGGTATTCTACAATTCTAAAAATATGTTCTATTTTCACAGACATTTTGAGATGTCTCTGTAAGTTCTCTTACAGAAGATGGCCTAGGGCCCATATGGTACAAGTCAATCTGACAGATGTTATATAATAATCTTTCTTGATTAAACTGGTACAAGACATTCTCTTCTTACCAACCAAATAACCAAAAGAAAGAACGAACCCATCCATTCTGAAATTAACCACCAACTACAGAGACATGATAGGGCTAGAGACCTTGCTGTGAAAATATTCTGGTCATGTTTGGGAAATCCTTGTCCCTCTATGTCCCCTCTATAGGAGGGGTCAATTCCCAGAGGAGGTAAAGTAACAAACAGGACTTGTTAGTTGAAGAGCTTACATCCATGCCATAAATTCAAGAGCCAGATTAAGGAATAGTAATATACACCAAAATAATTAATTAAAAAGAAAGCAGTGTGAAGAGAGGGGCTCATTATGGAACTGATAATAATTAAATTACTTTGCACAGAGAAACTGAAAGTAACTAATTTACTTTATAATATGTATATATAAATACATGTATATAATATACATACAATATATTTTATATATGCAATAATGATAAAACATCATATAGATTTAGAGAAAATCTATATTATTATATTTTTTGGGGGTAGAGAAGATCATGAAAGATTTTGTATCAGACATTGCAGAAATAGGAATCAGGTATATTTTGAAATATATATCTCATATATTTTGAATATGTTATCTCTATGTACCAGGACACATTGGAATATTTTCCCAAGGGAATTTGCTGAACAGGCCTTGGGCATGCAGCATCTTCTAGGAGCTCATTACGAACATGGCAAAACAAAACCTTCATGCTTTTCTTCAAGTTTCTCAAAATTGCATCTGAATCTCTAAAGCTGTTGATGAGAGGGAGAAGGATGTAATGAGACCATGCATATACTGCCAACAAAAAAAGACAATTTAGCTCTGAAACATCTGTGCTGATCATCTAAATTAAACATTAAAAAAACCCCAAAACTGTAACTGTCTTTAATGCCTATGGCAGAAAAAGCTTCAAGCTCTTCCACATAGACATTTCATTTTCTTATACCAAATATGCTCATGAAAACTGAAGTTTCTGGTTTTCACTGAGTTTTGAGTCAGTAAAATTGCTTTAAATATTTAAATGAAATTTATGTGTGCAGAGCCTGACTGCATTGTGTTGTGATTTGGAACTAATTTTAGAAGCCTGCTTTTTTTTGGTATTTTGTTAATATTAGCAGTCATGTGGGGATGACTGTAATCCATTATGTCATAAAGAAATTTTTACAAAACTGGATCATTAGTCTAGATCCAGTAAGACTAAATCAGAGGACATTTTATACCATGATGTTTTTCTTGATCTAAGCTTTCTTATGTTTTAGGACTTCTTTCTTTGCCTTTCTCTCTCTCAGAACAGTTAATCATCCTGTCTTGTTTAGCTGGTAAAGAATGTAGGCTTATGCGAACACAGCAACCTCAGATACTGAGGACAGGACAAAAAATCCTCTGGTCTGGTGATACAGCTCTATATCTGTGTCAGGCTTGTCAGTCACTCTCAATTTCATGCTATTTATTCTGATGTAAAGCCATTCAAACACGTAGGAAGACTCCCATTCATTTTATTGGTCTTGGCATGCTTGTCCAAGTCTCAGCTGAAGCAACAATCTTCTGCTAATCTTGTATGAAATTAGACTTCATCTTATTGTACCAGAACCCCTGGGAACTAATTACAAGTCTATTTTTATGGCAAAACAAGCATATTAAAGGTTTACAAATTGGGTGTATGTTTGCTTTCCTTAGCTCACATACTGTGCTCTGGAGTATTATTCCCACATGTAAACAACATCGGAAATATAAATTGCCTAAGTGGCTTCCCTGTTGTCAGAAACAGCTGTTCAGTGTACTAGTTACTCCAGCTTTTTTCAAACACAGATACCAACCCCCTGCACTAGCTCTCTTACAAGTGAGTAGCAAAGTTGGATACTGTAGGAATTATTTGCTTCACTAACTTTCTTTGTATTTTAGAGAAAGTGTCCATTCACAAAATGAATGCACTAATGTTGATTGATCAGATAAAAAATCATGGGCCTAAACTAAAGCATTCAAACGTATGTGTCACTTGTGCCTAACGCTAAATCATGTGCTTAAGTGTTCTGAAAAACAGAGTTCTAACACATCAGCTTTCCCTACATCCTTGTAAATGGATGAGGATAAATTTGATTCCTTGCATTCAAAGTCCATGTTTCGAACCTTGAAGTATGCTTTTGACATTCTTAGAGAAGTGGTTGGTTGGTTGGTTGGTTGGTTGGTTGGTTGGTTGGTTGGTTGGTTGGTTGGATTTTTGGTTTTATTTTTTCCAAATGCAAGGACCAGGTATACCTTTGTTTGTTAAAATGAGAGAAGTTGCACATATTATTTGGTAATACCAGGTGACTAAATTTCAGAGAAACACCGGACACCATGAGAATCATGATAAAACAGTAGATTTGCAGAAGGGGGAAAGAAAGTCACTGCTAGATTGCAGATAAAGGAACAAAGCATTTGTGTGGATGCTCATTTCTGTGTTTATCATTTCTGATAAACACAATACACCAGATACACAAATACAGATACACACCAGATACACAAATGCTAAAAGGTACAACTTCCCTGATATCTTTGTATCCCTCTGGCACTCTCCAAATAATAACTATTTTCACCTTCTTTAACATTTGAGACTATAAAGATCACAGACAGTGCGCAAGAACCATCAGTAAACACCACCAGTAGAATTTTAAGAATTAAGCACTCTAACATTGCATTAGTGCTATCAAAAATCAACTATGGCTTTCTACAAACTTATTTTGTGTTAATAAGGATTGTCTGTCCTTTTTTGGTACATTTATTTTAACAGAAGTCTCAGCAGCTACAGAAGGAGTTTTTATCTAGGTGGGAATTTCAGAGATGAGACAAATGACAATTAAATGTGACATAAAGAGAAGTTTAAATTGATATTTATGAGTGCCTATATGATGATGGCATAGTCCACTGAATTTTACAGGTACTGTGACACCAATACATTGTTCTGAGCAAAACAGAAAGTCTAAGCACTTTGGAACAAAGAGCATTATTATTGAAATATTAGAAGGATTAACCCCAATGGAGCTGGGCTTTACCCTTGATATGAAGGGTGTGGTATCCTTGTTTAAATAGGCACTCCTTATAATTGTGCCAGTTGTACCTGTGGTGAACAAACAGGCTTGACCCAACATATTTGTCAAACCTTAAAAAACAATGTCAATAGCAGCATGGATGCTGCATAGGACTTTGTCAGAAGAAGAAAAGTTAATACCAGACAATGTTAATTTTCTTAACTATTGCTTCCATAGACTTACAAAGATCACATTTAGTCTGATAAGAAAAGTCAATTTTGAGTAGCATTTGCATGGCTCCAATCACTGAAGGAAAAAGAAAAACTCTAATTTTTTCAGGAATTCAAAACTTTCCTGCTACTGAGGATTACTGAAGCCACATAGAGCTGCTATAGACACCTTCTCTATGATATTTTCACAACAATTCTGGCTTACCTGACTTGGTAGGGATAGGCCAAGAATACCTGAACTCTAGCAAATACCAGGTGATGTTGAAATTAGATATATAATATGGAAACTACTCCCCAAACTAGTAACTGTTAGTGGTAAAGTAAACAAGCAACTAAAATTTAAAAAAATTTAAAAATTCCTTTAAAAACAGTCCTAACAAGGACTTCAGCTTTGACCCTTCCAACTTATTAACTAAGAATGTCGCCACAATTCAGAAAAAAAGAAGCAACCAGAATTTCAAAACTATTGAAGTGAGGGTGGTTTGCAAAAGTGTCTCTTTGAGAGATTTTTTTATATCTGTAGTTATCCCTGGTGACTCTCTGTATGCAGAAGATCCTAAATAGCTGTGCTAATATGAGTCTAAAGAACCAGTTTGCCTACAAAATGACAGAAATATTCAGGCAACTGTGATTAAAATTTCATTACTGCTTACTTTATTTCTCATTTTCATTCAAAATTCATGTGAGCTACCTACTCTAGGCAGAATATATGTGACCAGGTGCTTTTATAAAGTATTGCTTTATATTCAGACATCAGGTAGCGCCAATAAGTAGTAATACTACAGAATAGTGTATGAAAGACAGGAATTGGCTTCCTTATCAAATGACACTAAATGTTTTTTTCTCATTAGGCAGCAGATAATGTCAAAAGTAACTCAGAAGAAACCAGGTAGTGTCTTTATCCTTTTTTAAAATCTCTGCTAGTGTTTATCCATCATGTCTCAATTCGTATTCTTAGCCTAATAATTCCTCAGTTACTACTTACGCTCATTTAAACTTTGGACCAACTGCTCTGCTATATCACCTGTTGCATGAATGCAGAACATTTACTCCAAGCTAGTAGTCTGAAATATAGAATTAGAAATAGATCCTGCATGTTCTTCTATTAAAAAAAAAAAAACCTAAAAAAATTGTTGTCAGTTGGACAGCTCTGAACTACAAATATGAAGCATAAACAAAATTTGAACACCCCCATCTCCTCTTTATTTCAAAATCACACACATTCACATAATTTTGACCTTAATAACTTTATTAAATACTCAGTGTTGAGCCATGCTTACAGTGTGGGGGTTCTATAGTGTGAAATTAATGAGCTGGATGGGATCCCTCATATTTGGGAGGCAGAAGGAAGTTTTGTGGGGAGGTGTGAAGTCTACTCGTGTCAGTGGAAATATGTTGTGTGGGCATTGAGGTGCCTTTAAGAGGAGTTCCATAACCTGACATTTTCTTGCTTTCAAGAATTTTCTCTGCATGGATGTCATACTTACTCAGCCTTAACTGATTCAAAGTTCTTCTACACATGAATCTGCACAGTCAGTGGGGAAGTACTCAAAGCAAGGCTGGTGAAGCCAGTCATAGGTTCTGTCGCCACAAAAAGCTAAATTCAGCAAGCTTACAATGTACCAACCCTAACCTAGTCTGAATTTGTAGCAGAAATACTCCATTAGTCACCATTCGGGCATGATACAGTCTCTGCTACCTGGCAGTACAGTATGAGTGGGGCTAGAAATGTTCAGAATCCTTTACCATCATCTGAAAGCAGGAAAGCCTTATCCACTAAGACTGGCGGAGAGTTGCATCTGGGATATTTAGTGTGGTTTTCTTTTTGTGTCTAACATTGGAGTCTGTTTCCTTAAAATCTTGAACACCAGCTTTACTTTGCCATAAAGTTCACAACACTTCAGTGTGAGTGTGGGTCTGCAAAGGGCATCCGTGTATGTATGTACAGTCTACATGATGAGACGTACATTTGTGCTTTCTGGATGGAAGTTCATGTAGAATTCTTCTAATTTGAATTGTTTTTAAAATTGTTAGTCTTTGGTGAAGACTTTGTTCCAGGTGATTTGTGAATTTGCCAAAGGATAGAAAAGCACGAAAGTAACTAATTAGCACCACTAGAGTTCAGTACATTTTTCAGCTATCGCCGCTCAACTTTCTACCTCCACTTTAACCCCCAAAAGGGAATTTCAACCACAAATATGAGTTTGAAAATAAAATGCTTCTGGGTACTTATCAAGTTAATTCTGCCTTGCTAAACTTTTCCCAAGAACTAAAGGAGAATTATTTTGCTTTTATGAATTTCACAGTGTTTGCAGATAAGTGTTCAATAGGCAGATAGTGCAACTTTTGAAACGTTTTGTGCAGATGTCTGCAGGATGGGTAACACTCCCTGACAAGAGATTTAGCAACTTTTAACACTGTGTTACTATTAAATTATACTTCGATAATTTAATTACTTACATTTAAGTCTACTTCTTTTTTTAGTGAGCACATACCTTGGCTAATCTCACTTTATCATGCTAGCTTGTTATTCGATCATACTGCTGCAGCCAACTAAATCTTTGACTGAGGGAACAGAATGATTTTCCTTTTTATTCAATTATTCTCCAACTCAGAAAAACAAAAAAAACAAAACAAACCAGCTTTTGATTTGAGTCTTACTTGCTTGGTTTTCTGCCCAAAAGGAGTGTTTAACGTGTTTGATCAGAAACTTGATTCAGAATGTGAGCCTGGGAAAATGGACATTTTCCCAAATGAGATATTTCTTGTTAAAAAAAAAAAAAAGAAAAAGAAAAGGCACTGGTCTTATTTTGAACATCTGTAATGGAGAGATGTTAGAAGCTGAAATTGAGTGAAAAATGGCTTCAATTTGCTTGAGTTACAGATTGTTAGATACAGAACCCTGCACTTGTTGAAGGCAAATTTTTCTTTACTAACATGGCATGCTGTGATGCTTCATAGTTAATATGCCTAAGAGCCAGGGACTGGGGAAGCATTTCTGTGCATTTTCAGATACAGCTGACAAAAAAAACAACAAACAAACACAAAAAAAGCCCCCAAAACAAAAACAAAACAAAAAAAAACCCTTTGCAAAATGGAAAATAACTCTCAACAAAAAATTATTTGCCCTTTGCTGAAAATGTTCATTGGAATAAACCAAATCCAAGAATGCAATAATTCTGAACCTTAAAAAAAAAAAAAAAAAAAAAAAAAAAGCAAGTGATTTGATTTTGGTTTTAGGTTTTTTACAGGAATCAAGGAAGTAATATTGTTACCTACAATCAATTCCTTCTGTTTGCCAAAGGTGTACAGAGTGGAATTGCTCAGTAATGCTGGACACTGTTTAGAAACCCAGTGATACGGGAGCAGATCTGAGGTGTGTTACACACAGGCTTCCCTCTGACAACCAAGGCATAAAAGCCACCAGAGTTGGCAATTATGTAAATCAGATGTAGATTGTATCATACTTATTTCTACGATATCTTTTGATGTTTGCCTTGCAACAAAAACACACAGAAAAACCTGGTATAACATGTAGCTCCACATAAGTAAAAAAAATTACTCAAAAGAAGGTGGAGTTGGTCAGGAAAACAGAGAAAAAGCTATGAAAATTTTGATCATGCTATATGAACTAGGTAACAGAATTGTTTTGCTACCTGAAATTTTAATGAGTCGCCTCCAAAGTAGTGTTGATGTGAAAACAATGTTTCAAGCATGTTCAGTTGATGCAACTTGAAGAAGTCACTAGTTTGTATAACCAAGGTTTAGACATTGCTAGCAGTATGCAAAATGGCTTAGATGTATATAGGACATAAATATGGCAAGCAGATGGAAGAACACAAAAAATAGCATATTTAAGAGAAGAACTTCTGGAGGAGTTAACTTTTTGCAGCATGATGTGTATTGAGGTTAGGCTGCACTCAGATAAAATAAATGAACAAGATTTTGCATGGAGAAGAATATAACAAAATGCCAACAGATTGCTATGGAGAGTTTGGCAGGAGATAAGAGATGTTATTTGCAATAAAAGAACATTAAACTTAGTAATAGCTTTGTGAAGTAAACCTTAAAACTTGCAACTATTTGAAAAATACCCAGAGACTGATTAACAGGAAAAAAACAGGATTCCCATGAATTTCAGTGTAGCATAGGGTTCAATCATGGAAAAGTCTGGGTTGGAAGGAACCTTTACAGGACTTCTAGTACAATGATCAGGGACATACTCAGCTAGATAAGGCTTCTCAGAGGCCTTACCTTAAAAGCTTTAAAATTTTGGTTCATTATGTTCATTACACATTACATTACTTTTTCCTCTAGCTTCTGGCCTCTGTAAAAGTATGGAAAGTAACTCCTTTTCCTGCATTTCATAGGGAAAAACAACAAAAAAATGCTGCAGCTGGAATGTTTCTAATTAGAGGATGTTGTTAGTATATGTTTTATATAGTTTTCCATTTAATTTTGAGTACATTTTACCATTTATTTTGATTTAAATTCATGAAGATTTCCATTGATTAATAATGTTTTGTTGGAAATATACTGGAGCAAAAGAAGTATTATGATTGAACTTCGGAAAATTTCTGTTTTTTTACGGATGTATTCTTACTTTCATGATATTTCTTTCCATAATAATGTATTCACTTGTTGCAACATAATTGCTTTCCTTGCAGACACAACTATGTTATGTACTGTTGCTCCTATTTATATCTTATTTACTTTTAAATATAAATGACTGTCTAATAATAATGGAGTTATTTTGCCTCTCTGAATCATGGTACCTCTTACTTCAGTAATGATTTTTTTTGTGACAGATGTGAGATCACTTTCTTCATTTTAACCAAAATAGACTATTAATAATTTGTCTGAAAGACCTTTACTTCTTCAACAATATTTTTAGATACTTAATGTTCAGCACTGTAGCTCTTACACAAGAGCACCTTCCAACTCTCATCTACAAGTGCAAGAGGAAACACAAAAGAGAAGAAAACCAAGGTCATAATTTTTTGTTTAAATGTTACATGTGAGAGGATAAAACATAATGGCTCCGCTTCTGTGTTGGGTCGTCTCAGGACAATCTGTAAAGTATTGCATTCTCATTTCAATATTTTGGGCTGCTTACTCCAGTTTTCTAATGTTCATAATTATACCAGCTTTGAAAATTACCCTTTCACGTCTATTGTAATCAACTTAGCCTTAAGAGGTATGTACCATTCCTCACCATGCATTCTTAAGAAAATCAAAAGGTTATAGATTCAGCAACTTCACAGCACGCAGATACAATAAAGACCTATGATTTTTCGAGCTTGGTCATTCAGATGGCAGTTCTGTATAACCATAAAAAGCCCTTATATCAGAGGATTGTGAGTATTGTTCTTTTAAATACCCCATACTGCATACAAACTCCTTGAAAATTAATATTCTAGATCACATAAAGAATGTGGCCATCACTTAAAGAACTATGACTGGATGGTCACTAATACAATTAGATTTACAGTTATTAAATGCAATCAGGTCCCAAATCATAACTGGATGCAAGCATTCATTGAAATTCCAAAATCCCACCCTCTACTTTAGAAACACACAGCTGCTTTATGAATTTTTAATTTGCTCCTTTTTATTTTGGGCCTTATTACTCTCTGACATTAGCCAAAATACTATACAAACAGGAAGATTACTGCAATATATTCAGCTTATCTTTAATTGGTTCATTCTGGAAATGGAAGAGTCTCCTGGTAAACTTGTGTCATTACAACATGGTGCAGTTCATGTTTACTGCAGTGACATACAGGTGAGGAAACGACAGACTTCCCTACACAATTCAAGCAAACAAACAACGAAAACAACAACCTCCAAACCCTTATAGATATTGAACCACTACTAGGTCTCAATCTCCCTTTAGAAATATGTCCTTCTGTATGCCCCTGATTCTCATGGGAACCTTTATGCTTTAATGTCTATAACTTTGCAGGATTCTTGCTGTGAATAAAGGCAGGGTGCATTATTGCTGGGTAGCTACAAGCACGGGGGTAACTGAGGGACCTGTATGCCAAGGTGACCTGCAAGTTACTGGGCAAGATCAGGAGGGAGGGCTTTGTCAGTTACCAAGTGCAGAGCCAAAAATAATGGAGATCAGAGAGTTCCACAAACCTCTCTAGGCTTTACTAGGACTGTCTCGTTTCAAGAAGAAACAACAGAAATTGACCTTTCCCTTGAAAAAAAACATAAAATCATTATTATTCTGAATCCATATACCAGCTGGCAGAAGTGGCATTCCCTCATTTCAATATGCTATGCCTAAAACAGAGATCAGGCATGGCAAGCCAGCCATTTCTCCATCCCTCTTATTCATCCATCTCCACATACAGTCAGTTGAAACTATAATTAAAATGAGGTTTAATGTAAACCTGCTAGTCCCACCAAAATTTGGGGTCAGATAATTGGCAGATTACCAGTGAAATGATTACTCCTGCTTGGTCTGGTGATACCTAACCACAAAGTCTGGAATATGGATTTAGAAATTATATGTACAGGACACCACTTACACTCTCCAAGATTTAGCCAAGGCAAGAAGCTTCATATAAAAACCTTTCTGATGAGGGAACACCTAAATCCAAGTAGTTTTTCTTACTGCATTACTATGGCTGGCTTGTGCCACGGCTTCTTTTTGTGAAATGGATCTGACACTGCTGAAGAGAGGTTCTGGAATGAATTTACAAATTATGATTAATTGATTGTGCTTTTCAGTCAAATGTGGCAAGAATTCAAGTTTGCATATGTATAACACACACCCCACACAGGTGAACAGGTGTGGTCAAGAGCAGAGTTCCATACCTCTTGGCATGGATCCTCATCATTGGTATGCATTGTTTTCATTATGCTATCACATATTCACTGTCTCTCAACTATTTTCTTCCTTTTTTTGTTTTAGAGAAGAGATATACTCCAATTTAAAGTTTGGCATTTTTTAAACAAGTTAAAGCAGTCATCTGTAAGGACTGGCTTGTTTTTGATTAGGGGATTTTGTGTTTCTTTGAGGTTGTTTTTTTTTTTGGTTGCCTGGAAAAGAAGCACTTAAAAAATTTAATGAGGGAAAATAATTTTTTCTTCTCTGAGCTCACTCTAGAATACCAAGTGGAATTTAATCAAATTTTATAACACATTCACTTTTCAGCAGAGCAAAGTCAGAGAAAAAAAGGTCCCCTAAAATGATGGACCTAATGACAGAGGTTTTAATGAATATAACTCATCAACCATAATATCTTTTAATTGCTTCATGAACTCAGAAGCCACAGAACACAGAAGGAGTGTTGCACTTAGGAAGGGTCACTAATGATTTTACAATCCTGCAAACCCATTGTGAAGTTATGACTTTGGTAGAGATGACCTTTGACACTTGTAAAAAGGGTTCTCAAAAAGCAGTTTGGATAATTTGCCTCTGGGAGGAGTGTTAAAGATGCTGATTTAATAAAGATTTGGTCTCTTAAAGCAGCCTACAGAGAACTTTACAAAGCTTCCTTTCTCTAGGAGCATGCTTATTCTCTTCACATGTTCCAGGTGGTCACAGCAGAAATGTGGCCAATCAGAAATAAATTGTTTTCCCCGTAAAGTATGAGATTGGAATGGCAAGCTAATAATGAAAAGGAATAAAATTGGACTTGCAAGTAATCAGCTTATATTTGATTAAATATGGCACCAATAATCATAACCAATAGATCAAACCAATTGATTAATTAGTTGTGTCCAGGAATAGTAGTTATTCTTCAGCAGAATAAAAACCTCATCTTCATTTTTACATACATAAGGTACTAACACCAAGAAAAGGAAGAAGGAAGTATAGTTCTCTAGGAGTATATATTTATAGATCAATGAAAGGTGAAAGGAACCACAAGGAGATCCTTTTAGAAATAAAAAATCTAGGTATAGTAAAGAGAAGAAAAAAAATAATGTGAAAAATGAGGCTGAGAAGAACACTCACACCTTATAAGAAGGCTTATGACCTTTGAAAGTGATTCATTGTCTGCAGATGAATGGTGAAGATATTTGTACTTCCTGAATGGCATTATTTCCAGAACAGATTTCTTTGCTCCTACATAAAACAAAGCCTGCTCCATTGATTTTATGCATGCTTTACTTAATGTGCCATGAAACATTACATTAATTTAATGTTGACCAACCTAGCCCAACAATTGGCAACTCCTTTTTTGCAGGTTTTCCAGCAATCCTCTAAGCTGGGGATTGAAACATGGTAATTAAATACTTATTCAAAATACATTAAAATTAAATGTATGGCTCAGGACATTCAAATTTAGAAACCAGTTGGCTGGCTAGGATAAACTGGTACATTCTGAAAACTTGTTTGTTGTAGCCATTTGTAAAAGCCAAAGATTTGGCCTTTAAAAGGAATATACTTGTCCCATTTATTGTGGATTGATTTATGTTGTTTTAGAAGTGATTTAGTGAGATTTTAATTTTTTTTTTTATATAATTGTATGTTCTATGAAAACAACATGGATTCTCCAGAGTAGGATTTTTAAAATTAAATTCCAAAGATTTACATAAATTCTCTGAGGGTGACTGTAATTTGAAGGAAGATCTCTACCCAGCTGTGCTTCAGGCTTTAAGTAAATAAATTTTTTTCTGGGTTGGGAAAAAACCCAGCTCCCAAACAAGTTAGAGAATTAACGCCACAGAACAAATACCATTTCTGAGTACCCTGATAAAGCCCTTGTCCTTATTACTTAAGAGTGAAATCTTAAGAGTTGTAATTTAGACATGTTTGATGAAGAGCAGGAGAGACTTGCATGCTGAATGAGAAAACTGTTGAATCTGGAGAGCTTGAAAATCATACTCCACTGTAGGCACATGCAGATGTAATACACCTCACGGTATTAAAAGGTTCATCAAACACTGCTGTAGAAAAAATAAGATTAGGAAGAGCTAAACCCTAGCAGGACCTCACTTCCAAATATGACCCTCTGAGGGTTTCATAGTTTTTGTTTAACACAGGTCGTGACTCAGCAAACCCCGAAATATGTTCTTAATTATCCAAGCTCTCCTTTAATGTGGACAATCCTTTAGTAAAGCCAAAATTAAACTTTGTTGTATCACTGCTGCTAGCAAGATTTCCTATTTTGCTCGTCAGCTTGTGGGAGAGTGGGAAAAAAAAAAAAAAAGAAGAAAAAATCTCCCATTTACTCTTCCTTCAGAAGAGAACTCTATCCTTCTCCCTATTCTCTTAGCATTTGCATTCCTCTCCATACCCGCAATATTAGAAACCACTCACCTGAACCGCCAGCCTGTGTCTCTCAGCTTTCCTTTGAGTTAATGGAGGGAAAAGCTCCTTCATGGGGCAATTTGCAGCAGGAGCTGTGTCCATGTGGGATGCCTTCTAGAACAGGGCTTTCTGCCCTCTTGCTTATCCAAGTGTGTGGGATCACCAGTGAATAAAAACGGATACACTTGAGTTGTTTAACTGTGCTCTTAATACAGCTTGAAAACTCAAGGAAAATTTAAACTGCAAAAAAATAAAATTAAAAAAAGCAACATTCAGCAATAAGGGAATTTAACCCTTGTCTTTTACTCAAGTTACATAATCTTAGGACGTTTTATGTAGTGCAAATCTTATGTGAATATAATGAGATCTTTCCACTGAGTGAGTTTGTGTAGCCACTTTTATTTTTAAATCTGGTGAGTTTTTCTCGATTGTGTTTGCTTTTTAAGTGTATTTTTTTATTTTGTATGTGTCTGCCTGCACTGCTTGGTTGATTAATATGGGGTTTTGTACATTTGTGTAATATCTGCAGAGATCCACAAAGCATTCTTGTAGTTCGCAGTGCCTGACACTGCGGATATGCCATATTCCTGAAAAGGGGGACAGACTGTGATTCTTGGATAAGTTATGCTTTGGCTATTTGCAGTAATTTTCTGCCTTTGTGATTCCAAGGGAGGGTTTCAAGGCTGCCTTTTCCCCTGCTGAGATGCTCAGCCAGGATGTGTTGCTGCATTCAGCAGTCCTCTCGACCCTCCTGCTTGCCCTCACACTGACACCAACTTCTGCTTTCTCCCTTCTTTTACTTCATCATTGTAAAGATGTAGTGTAAGATGCCAGTCTTCCCTGACCCTCAGTGACAAACACACTTATGAGTCCTTTCCCTTCATTTCTGGCCAAGACATGAAAGGGTGACCATGACACCCCTAGATCCCCATGGTGCTAAACTAGATGGACAACTCACACCTTACTCTCACAGGATAGAAGTGCATGCTTCTATCTGCTTTAATTGGCAGAAGAACTGCACCAAACATTTAGGAGCTGCTTAAAAATAGAGGAGTTCCCCTTTCTTGTGCTTCTAACCACAGAAAATTTAAACCTTGCTTCTTAATTGTTTCTTAATTGGTTGGACACTTCATTTATTTTAGCTTATGCTATAGTATGGCAATCAGGGCCTCAGCATTCCCAGCTGTTACATTCTTAAGGGAAACCTACAGTATCCTTGGGTTCCAATTTATCCCCACAGTAATTTTTCTGTCCTGAGTGCAGCTGGCTTTACTGCAGAAGTGAACTTCCACGGACTTCCATCAAGCAAAAATCTTGAAAAGAGGATCAAATCAGGGAGGTGTACACTGCAAGGTTAATATAATCACAGATAGACACACCCCACCTCTTTCCCTTCCCTACTCTAATTCCTTCAAGTGACTTGAGGACTTAAAGCATAAGGAAATGTACTGAGAAAAGCTAAATGTTAGTAGGGGTGCGTCACTGATATATGCTCTTCAAGAATCTCAGGCATAATTTCTTTCCCTTTATCAACTAAACCTTTCTTTTTATTGCTTCCAGAGTCCCAGAGATCCCAGCCTGCTTGCTCAGTCTAATAACATGTACAGGGCTGACTGAATAAATCCCCAAATCAATAAAATCACTATTTTAGAGAAGAATAAAGAAAGAAATTGTTCTGGGAAGGCAAGCAGTATTTGAGCTGGTTGATTTGACTCTTTTTCAGCTGAGCTGAACCTGTTTACTGAACTGAATAATTTTCAAAGTATGTCAGACCATATCTCCTATATCAAACCCATGTATCTATGAATACTCTAATCTGCAGGCTGATGTGCAGTATACAAAGTTGTAGAATTTTTAAGTGGCAAATGACTTGGCTCTCCAAAACCAAACTTACCTTAAGTATTTGGCTCGGTTTTCCATTTTTCTGCCATTAATAAAGGGTGTTTTTAGCCAGCAATAAATATTAAACTATCAGACTGGTTTTGCAAATATCATCAATGCCAAAGCAAACCTCAAAGTAATCAGTCAGTGAGTCAGCAACTATGACCCGCCCAGACCTCCTCACCCTGTGTGCGCTAACCATGGCCTAAATGGTGAGTGACAATGCTCGCAGCAGATCCTTGGAGTTTGATTTACTTTCTCCTGCAAAAGAAAAAACAACGAGGGCAAACACACCCTCTTGCTGAGTTGGCTTGTATGGCCATTCATTACCTCCACTTCACATGTGAAGATTATTGGAGAGACTATTTTTTCCAAAATTAAATAGGATGTGTTGCTAAAAGTTAAAGAGGTATCTATAATGTGAAATTCTTTGAAAAGCTAGAAAATTCATTTCCCTATAGAAAGTTTTCAAATAATGCTGTGAAATATGGATGGACATGACCTTTTCTATTAAAAGCTCACATTTCTTCTGTGAGAATGGGGCATTCCTATTTAGAATTGCTTTCATGCAGTCTCTTGCCAGGCCATGGTGCTACTGAGAATCATACCAGAATGCCAAAAAGCCTGGATTTCATTTTCACCATTTTGTAAGGTTATTTATGATGAAGTTAGGAAAGTGAAATGGAATTAAAACTGGCCAGGGATGTGAAAGGCAACCAGGAGTGTTTCTATAAGCAGGTGACAAAAGGAAGACTAGAGAAAATGTGGGCCCATTACTGAATGAGATGGGGGACCTGATTATGCAGGGTGTAGGACAAGGCTTAAATACTGAATGCTTTCCCTGCTTTAGTCATTGCTAGCAAGACTGGCCTTCAGGAATCCCAGGTACCACAGACCAGGGAGAAAGGCTGGTGGAAGAAAGTTGTGCCCTTGGTGGAAAAGAAGAGGTTCGGGGAATATTTCAGCAAGTTGTATATGCATAAATCCATGGACCCTGATAGGATGCACTCATGAACAGCGAGGGGGCTGCCAGAGCTTATTGCAAGGCAATAATCTATAATGAGATGTGGTGACCAGGAGAAGTTTCTGAAGACTGGAGGAAAGAAAAAGACATCCCTATCTTCAAAAGGGAGAGGAGAAACCAAGGAGCTACAGGCCGGTCAACCTCACCTCAGTCTCTTGGCAGACAATGGAGCAGCTAACTTTGGAAAGCGTTTCTGGGCATATGAAGGATAGAAGTGCTTGACCAAAATGATAAGCTTCTATGAAGAAGTGGCTGGCCTGGTGGATGAGGGAAAAGCAGTGGATATTGTATACCTGGATGTCAATAAGGCATTTAACCCTGTTTCCTATAAGATCCCCATAGACAAGCTGCTGATGCATGGGCTGGATGAGCAGCAGTGAGCTGAAAACTGACTGAATGACCAGGCTTAGAGGGAAGTGCAGATTCTGGGGGCTAGTAACTATTGATGTATCCCAGGGGTCAGTACTAAGTTCAGTCATGTTCAATGTCTTCATCATGGAGAAGAAGATGGGAAAGCTTGCCCTCAGAAAGTTTGTCAAAAAACTTTGACACAAAACTGGGCACAGTGGCTGATATGCCAGCAGGTTCTCGCACCATCCAGAGGAACTTTGACTGTCTGGAGAAGTGAGCCAACAGATTAGTTTTAATCTGCAGCTGGGGAGGAACCACCCCATGCTGGGAGACAAACAGATGGAAAGCAGTTTAGATGAAAATGGCCTAGGAGTTCTGGTGAACACTAGGTTGAACATGAGCAAGAAACTCACCCTTGTAGGACTGAAGTCTAAGAGTATCCTTGATTAGAGAAATTATTGCCAGCAAGTGGCAATAATAAACTTCCCATCTACTCAGCACTGGTGAGGCCACACCTGGGGCACTCTTTCCAGTTCTGGGCTCTTTAGTACAAGACAGACATGGACATACTGGAGAAAGTCCAATGTACAGCCATGTAGCTGATGAAGAGACTCAACAATATCACATATGAGGAAAAGCTGAGAGCTCTGGGACTGTTTAGCCCAAAGAAGAGAAGGACTGGAAAGTTATTACCAGAGGACAAAAACACCTGAAGGAAGGATGCAAGGAGGAGCCAGGGGCTTTTCATCAGTGACAGTACTACGGACAGTGGACATACAGTGGGTTCCCTCAGGAAATACTTTTTCACTGTGAAGATGCCTGAGCGCTGCCACATTCAGCAATGAGATTGTGAAGTCTCCCTTGCTAGAGACACCAAAAAGCCATCTGGACATGATCCTGGGGATCTGGCTCTAAGTGACACTGCTTGAGCAGGAGGAGGTTGGACCAAGTGAAAAGTTCAGAAGTCCATTTGAGTCTCAATCATTCTGTGATTCTGCAAAATTAAGAGATTAGAGAATTGTATTTGAAGCAAAATATCAGTGTACTTCTCTCACACATCCTTACAGAAGCAGCCCTGGGCAGTTTTAAACTGGGAACTTAGTGCAGGTTCCTGTGTGCTTTGGGTTCCTGCCAGCTTAGAAGGGTGGAAAGCTCTTAGCAGCTTCTGAAAACATGACTAATCCCAGAGGGCACAGATCTGAGTACCACATTTGATCTTTGTTTCTGGAAAAGCTTGCTGTACTTGTATTTTGTAAAGGAGAAGGAAGAGATATTTTTATGTGAAGCTGTTTTAGAAAGAAAACACAGCTTGCCTTGGAAAACATTCTTGGGTTTGAATTATCAAAATAATTATAGAGTTTTCCTCTCCCTTTTGTTGGTGCAGAGAGAAGATTAAAAATTTAGGTAAAAAATTAAAGATAAGATATTTTAAAGAGTTTTTGGTCTTCTGTTACAAATAAACTTTCCAAATTCAGTGGTTTTTTTTCTTCCTCCAGAGAATGGTAAATTTGCAAATTCAGCATTACCACTAATGTCACTTATGAAGCTTTAACTTATTCGCCAAAGTTAAAGTCATCCTAAATTCAAGATGCCTTTGATCCAGTCACCTATAAACTTAGATTTAATGTTCATTTGATCTCCCTTCATATGCACATGGGTCAGGTCATGTTGTTTATCTTTGTAGTGGCTGGACATGAAAGCAGAGACAGCTGCTTTCAGTTCCTCGTATTCCCATGAGTCCTTTATTCCCATGGCTCAGGCACATCCCTTTGCCTGAGAGTCCCAAGTCAGTTTATTCTCAGCGTGACAGAATGGTGGGGGTGTTTAGCTGGAATCCTGATTGTGCATTGAATACACACATTTTGAAAGACTTTTAATTTCTATTTAGGCAGAGTTTACCCAAGGGACAGCTTCTTTCCTCCTGAGTTCACTCCCTCATCAAAGAACCACAAGTTTGTCTGAGTTGCTAAAGTAAATGCTTGAACACGTACTTTAAAAATGGTGGAACACAGTATTTTCCTTTCGTCTCCAGGTCAGAAATAGTTGATCTTTGTTTTTCCCTCATGCTAGAAATTCATTCAAAATCAGAAATCAGACACCCACACTATAATATTATCGTTTAAAGGAAAAAAAAGTGACACAACCATAAATGCTTCAAGGCACAGTCTTATTCTGGAAAGCATTGGGCAACCATCACTTGAGAATCCTGGTAGCCTTATGTAGCCTTATTTGTTGCGTATATATATATATATATCTCTCTATACAGCTATATATATATATATACACATACATACATACATTCATTCATATTCATGCCAATAGCTTTTTATGTAAACATGTGCTTATGTCTAAAGCCTGGGAACATTTTAAAAACTAAATCATCACCACAGCAGCACATATTTTAAGCTTAGTGTTCTTCATTCAGTCAAAAACCAGCCAAAATAATCCTGTTAAATTACTTGCATGTTTTTCTATCTAGTTTCTGCTAGCTATCATAGTAATAATTTAATTTTTGGTGGTTTTTCATGTTGACCAAAATACTGCTGCGAAACAGCATTTCAGGGCCCTCCAGCTTTACTACTGCATGAACAGACTCAGTGATTCACCTGGGCTGCTCACGAGTGTGAGGCTGCAGAAGGGCTGTATGCAAAACTGGATGTGCAGCTTATCTCCCTTCTCTCTATAGCTTCATGCTCCAGTGCCAGGAGGTGGAACAACTGCTGGACAGATTCTCTCATATGCCACGCCAGCATCCTCTAGCTCTTCTATAGAACTCCAAATCAAATGTCAGTAAATAATTGATACAAATAAAATAACAATTGTGTTTTGGTCACAGCATGGGTTTTATGTGCCAAAGAGAGGCAAGAAGTCTGTAGGAAGAGAAGAATCCATCATTGCTTCACAATTGGTGGGTTTGACAGATATCAGCAGAGTTTTATTCCTTTGCTTTTGGCATAGTGGGGGGCCAGGGAGTGGCAGGGGGGGCAGAGGCCCTCGATGGAAAGGCGGCTGTGTCTGAGGAGGTGGCGGTGTTGTGTAACCACATTGACAGAGTGCGTCACAACGTGTGACATGTGGTAGCAGAAGAGCCTTAAATAGCTCTCACCATCTTTTCTCCTCCGGAGGTTTTGAGGAAAATTTGGTTTTCTGAGTAATGTTTTATCCTTCCTAAAATCACCTGATAATATGGCTCAAGCTCCTCTAGAGAAAATCTCCCTGAGTTGTCAGGGAGTTTTAGGGTAGAATTGGTGAGAATCATGGTCTTTTAAGCCCAGATGTTAAAATTGTACACCCCAGAGACTATGGGATGAATACATGTTCATTAATCCTGGTGTTAAAATTGATCAACGTCCCTTCATGACCTCATCTGTAACAGAAGCTGGGGCTGAATTAATTCCTGCTTGCATTGAAGCCATTATTAGAAGAGTGTCTGACAGTGACTGAACTTTTTCCAATGATAGAGGATCATTTGCAAAATACAAAACTTTGTTTAACTGTTAATTAGCTTTTGTACTAAGATTTCCACTTTGTTTCTGAAGGCTAGTGAACTTATCTGGATTCATCACCCACTCAGGACTTTGTTATTCGTTTGTCTGCTAGACTTCAGAGACCTTATTACCACATTTCTGTTCTTTATTCTTGTACTTACAGACTGTAACCAAGTCACTGTTTATCTCCCTAAGCTAAATACATTGAGCTCTTTCACTCTTTGTCTCCAGGATCCACTTCTGCATGTTGCTTATTGCTCTGATCTCTCAATTTATCTGTGCAGTGTTTGATCTGTAACAGCAAATTTGGACTAAGCATTCTAGCAGTGCCTGTGCAAATGAGGAATACAGTGAAAGCATAATGTCAGCTGTCCTGATTAATATTCCCCTTTTACTCCTCCCAGACCTCAGGTGACCATATCAGAATGCTGAGCCCACATGTCCAGTTCATCAGTGACCTGAGTCATCTTCAGAGTCCCTGGATCCTTCCTGTAATTGTGGTCTTAATTTTTCATTTCTGGTTTAATAAGTTTTGTGGGACAGTACTAAAATGCAGGCTGATACCCATACCCAGAAGTGCTGTGTTCCGCTGACAGATGCTGATTGTGCTTCACATGAGCTCAGTTTCTGTAAATCACCTTGAGTCTTGTTATGCAAATTAGCAAACAACCCCCCCGAGATTCTGGTGGGATGCCCCAAGACCCTGGGACTCAGCCTAAAGTCATTTTTCTGCCCTTTGAGTTTCCCTCCTCCTCTGCCAGAAGAAAAAACCTATTTTGCCATGCACTGCTCCTCCACATCTCAGCCTGGGCCAAATAAACTTAATTACTTACAAATTAAGTTAATTGCTTAACTTTTTACCTCAAAGTGAGATTTTGTAGCTGGCTGGCCAGGCCTTCTGAGACACAGCCCAGCGAAAGATGTTTTGCTGGTGAGACCCACTCAGAGTTCAGGTCTCCTCAAAATGGAATTTATTAAGCTGAGACTCAGCTTTTCTCAGGTATTTCAACCGTGTAATGCAACTTGGATTTTTCACCCATATTCAGCACTCACCTGTCACCAGGCCAAGGATGGGGCATCATCTGAGGCTGTCAGTAGTCTCTGGGGTGGGGACTAGGGTACACTGTTGGTGTTTGGGATTTAGGGTGAAAGTAGGAAGGTAGGAGCCACCCGGGAGGAGTGGACTGGTTTGCAAAACACGCAGGCAACAGAGTCATGTGGGATGCTGAGGCTGCGGGTGGCAGCTAGGAATGTAAAGGCAACTGCTGGATGGGTGATAACCAAAATGAACAAAAGTCTTTTAAGGGGCAGAAAATCAGGAACCAATGAGCTGAGAGCCGAGACTGAGGCAGCTGCAGAGTGCAGATGAGCCTAGGTTCTCTTCCGTCCCTCCTCTTCTCTTATTTCCCTCCTCTTCCAAACTGGCATAAGCAACTTTTTCTCCAGGCGCCAAGCTGTGCATCCAGAAGGAAAAAGAACTGCTGGAAGCATCCTGTAGCTAAGCTGGCCTGGGCAAATAGATGTATTCTCCTATGTATGCTCTGGCCATCCAGATAGTGAGGGATGGTATCTGTCTTTTTCTGACTCCTTTCTGTTTCTCTAAGATTGTCTTGAACAGTGTCTTTTATAGCAAATGAGACATATAAACTGTAATAAAGGAACAAAGAAGGCAGTGTCCCCAGTTTGCTTCCAATCCTTCCCACTGCTGCCCCCCAGCTTCATTTTCCAAGCAGCCGCCATCTTTTGTGAAACTTCTCTGAATATACTGCTCAGTAAACAAGCATTAATTAAAAGAATAAGAAGATGGAGATCAATGTTGATTTACAGACAGACGACAGAGAGCTAATCTTGAATAGATAAATAGCTCTGAAATTATATCTAGAAAGTGTATGGAAAGAGAAGAACAAAATATCTGTCAAGGTCTTGTAGTGGAAAAGTAAGACCCAGATTCTGTATGGCCTCAGGATTCACATGTCTGATAGAAAAGGGCAGGACTAGACAGCCTTCAGGATACCAGTGCCAGTGAGGAGTAGGATGGGGGAATACCAGAAACATCTGGTTTCTTTTCTAGGCAAGGTTTTTTATTTCAGGTCTAAGAAATATTTTCATCCCACTTAGGCTGTCATGAAAAATGCTTCCAGATTCCTGAGATGTGTTCCTGCAAGAGCTTTCTTCCCACCCTTGTTCCTGTGTATTCCTCCTTTCAGTCACTGGGAGAACTATTATTTCCAAAATTGTCTTCTTATTACAAAAACATAATCTAATTCCTTCCAATTTCTCCACCCATTTCTTTCTCTGTCTAATCCCTCAAAGAAAATTTCAGCATATAACATATTTCCACTGTGGTATATGAATGTCATACAGAGGGCAGTGCTGCCTCTTCACAGGCTCCCCTGCTTCCAAATGTTACACAGCTCCTTGTGATATTTTTTTCAGCAGGATTTGTTACTTTTTAAGCCAAAGAGGAATCCACTGCGGGAATGAATTTACGCTGGCCTTGTGCCACCTAATCTTGAGAACTGAGACACTGAGTTTAACATTTCTGAGACAAACTGTAATGTGTTACAGGCTCTGTGTAGCTTAACATCTAAGGAGGGAGAAAAGGTGTTTGAACAGGGGTGATTTAACACAAGCAGTATTAAAAAAAAATATACCCAGGCCAACTGAAGAAAAAAGACCCCCTCTTAGAAAGCAGTGGCAAGGATTTTCTTTATGAATTTCAGGAAAGGATTTTTCAAGTGACAAACTGTGCCAAATTCTGCTTCTCTGTCTCAAAGCCCATGATTTGCAACATGATTTGATGCTTGGTGCATGAACATCTGTGAAATAATGACTGAGAAAGCATAGCAGTAAGTCTCTGTAATTCTCTTAATGTTACATAGCACAGTTTCTCCAAGGGAAATAAGAAATTACACTCTAAGGGGTCCCCCAACCACTGAAAGTACCTGTCCCTCGAGGTCCCATTAAACTGCCATCACAGAGAGCCTGGGGCTGTGCTGCTCTCTCCCCCCACTCCGGTGTGTTTTGTGGCTCCTCAGCAGGTTCCCTCATTATTTTGGAGGGAAATACAGTCAATAGATTGAAGATCAAAAAGAGTTGAAAGCTAGATGCAAAGTATCAGCCCAGTCAGAACTGAACAAGTGCCATTTGATTTTCTCTGCAGAGGAAGCAGTCTAGCAATGCACATACAGCTGTGCCTACTGTTTGGCACATCCTGGGATGTGTTTGATCACTTCTGTTGCCTACTTAACCATCAACTGTTGGATTTGTTTTCCCTGATGTGATAAGGCAGGGGGAAGGGGAGGTCAGTGTCACCCCAAGCTGCCAGAGATCGACAGAGATGCTTCCCCATCTGCTGACTGTAATTGATTTCCTCTATTCAAAGCCAGAGTCACTACCCTCCTACCCTCCTTCTCCTTCCTTATATTTCCAGCTGCTATCCCATTATGCTCCTGGGTGCTGTTCTTTTCGGCGCTGTAAAATAGATGTAATGGCCTGCAATTGGACAAGCAGTAGAGGCACAGCCTGCCCCAGAGTTTCAGGCACAGCAGAATATAGTGGGCTCTGAACTAGTCTTCAAGGGCTTTGCAGTGATGGTACCTGATCCCTATTTCCAAGCTTTTGGTCCAAGTGATACCACTGTTAGGGCTGTACGGGAGACCCTCATCCTCATTAGACATGGCCACAGAGCTGCAGTGATAGGAGTAGATGAGCCCCAACCATGTCATGCAGCCTCTGCTGTTCTGTGATTCTGTACTCCAAAAGAGAAGCCAGATTTGGTAGTGTTTTCTCAATATCTTTGACAGAGACCCAGCTGTGATAAGAGATTCTAGTAACCATTTTTATAGAACCAATTAAATAAAAACTAACTGCAGAATTCAACAGACCAGGAGTTTTAACCAGCTTCCTTATTTAATAATATAAGCATTTAATTTTTCTGCTTGGCAGCTTTGTGCAAACAGGTGGAGAGGAAAGATCTGGGCTGGCTTAACTTGTGTTTTTTGACACAGCCAAATGTCAACACTGAGAAGTGTGTCATGAAAATCAAAGCCTCAGATCTGAATGGCTCCAGTCTTAAGGAAGTTTGCACAGAGATACAGATTTTACAGATGGCTTCTATCTTTTCAGTCATCTGGCAAAGGCCTCGGGGCTGAACTATGGAATAGTCTGGAGCTGTGTGATGCAGACTGAATTAATCTGAGAATTTATGGATGAGAAAAGAAAATGGTGTTGCTCTCCAATACAAAAATAGCCTTCATTACACTGAAGGCTGATGTTGTCCTAGTAGCCAATTGCTCCTACAATAAAGTACACATTATGATGTCGGCCAAAGCAGCAGAAAGCAACTCAGGTGTGCCCAGGACAACACACAATGAACAAAAGGGAAGTTATCATTCCAAATTCTAGCCAATAAATATTCATTGAACACTGCTGGTCAATTTTGAGGAATTTGGATAAAGTCATGAGCAGTGTAAATGAAAAGCAGTTATAGTAATAGTAAAATAATTCTCTCTGAACAGTCTCATGAGCAGCACTGAAAGCAAACGTAAGAATATCAACAACATCAGAGGTAACTCAGATGGTGAAACAAAACTGTAGTAGCCAAAATCTACCACAGCTTTTTGTAAAGTGTTCCCATTCATCTGGATGAACATTTTTTCTCAGCAGTCAACCACAAATAAACCTTCATGGAGTTCTTGTATCACAAGGACAAGAAGATTAACAGCAGACTTTGCATATGTCAAAGGAAAAAAAAAGGTTTCTCTGTGTTACTGAACTACACTTTTGCACTAAAGATTCATTCAAACACAAGGCTGGTTTCATTTCAGTTCATAGGTTTTGAAATGGAGGGAGGTAAAGTAACACAAGCACATGCTAGGACACAAATGCTGGAAACTAATAAAAATTATGCAGTTACATACCTAGGTTAATAATACCTTTGTATAAATTCTCTCAGGCTAGGTGGTGTACTGGCTTTACAGTCAGTAAATAACTTCATCTCCACTTCTGACACTAAATACAGATTTCCTTACAAGGAGATTAAATACTCAGAAACAGGAAATAACCAACCAGACTAGATCTGTAAATAGGGCATGGAATAAGGTTCAGTTCTCCTGATCCCATTAGCCCCTTTGGTATCCATAGATAAACTGTTTCAACAAAATCTTTGAATCTATTAAGATACCTGTATCCTACTGATTTGGTTTGTTTTCAATGGAGCTAATAGGAATTAAGTATCTTAATATGTAGATCTTAGCCTTCCAATACATCACTTTCTGCACTAATACATAAGAGCAGCAGCATTACATGTCCTTACAGCAGCACTAGAGAGTAATTGCATTAAAGCTTTATGAGGGTCTGAGGCAGAGGTGATGGACACTGCTCAGATATCACACTGAAAATATAGCAATGTATATTGCACTCACTCGCTACCCACACCCTGAGGGGGCTTTTCATAGCAGCACTGAGGTGGTGTCAAATCACTCATCGCTAAAAAGTCTGCACAGGCAAATTAATACCTTCTGATATTTCCTCCTGGTGTCCATGAAGATTGGCACAGGAATTGTCATTCTTTAAATTTTGCATGTGAGTTTCTGTGTTCTGTGATTTGCTGTGATTTTCATCACATCACTGAAGAGAAGACATCTTGGCGAAATCTGGGCCCTGATGTACATTGTCATTATTCTTGATGTTTTGGCAGTGGCAGGGGAAAGGTACAATCTTCCCCTGTTTCTCAAGCTTTGAAAGTCTGTGTGGCTCCAAGAAAGAATTCTCTTTCCTGTCTGCTAGTCAGAAGTGGGTCATCACCGGCTTAGAGTTGGCCAATCTTTTTTATTTGCAATTTTTTTCAGGAGCTTAGAAGGACATACAGTGGCCAGCTTGGCTGTGTCAATTCCTGCTGGGCAATGCCCATTTAATTATTGCACTGCCCTGCCTCCAGACCATCCTGCTTCTATCCTGAACAAGCCAGAAAGTGAACACTCCCTTGGCATGTTGGCAAAGTTTCTGGTGTTTCATCATTTAGGATCCTGTGTCATTCATCTATTTGTGCATATAGATTTTGAGCAAACCAGGCCTAAGATACATTTGTAACCCAAATAAAACTTTTAGAAGAGCATACATTAGCTTTTAATCATTCTGACTACACTGTGTACAAACAATGCCAAAGGGAAAAAAATCTAGTGGTTATAAATTGTGAGGTGTGACAAGCCCTTGTATGTGTCAACAACTAAAACAATTATTTCTGTAATCAGCAAACAGAGAAATTCAAAGAAACAGGGAGATTATCCTTCTAAGCAGTTCCTAACCGGATTTTAATTTTAGACAGCATATCTGATCTCTCTTTTTTCAATCTATCTCATTCACTCATTTGATTATTTCTTGAAAATTTGATTTATGAAAACAAAATCTTCATTGTAGTTAGAAGTGGAAGAGTGCTTTGAAAATGAGGGCAATGGTATAGAAAGCATAAGAAATCTTTGTTCCTAACCTATATACATCTGTGCGTCTTCCCTCATTCCTTATTGCTACATTTTATTTACAAGCAAGCCACCAAGCAGGCTGATTCTTGCTATGGGGAATAGACCCATTTTCTTTGTAACTAACCTACTTGCTCATCCTGTAATTTAAATGGATCACTATAAGTATGCTAGTGGCCGTACCTGAGGAGACATTTCAAGAGAAGATAGCTGAGTGTGATGTACAGTTTAAGTTCAGAGCTTCCCGTTTCCAAGCATGCACAGATTTCTATTTTTATAAAGCAAAGGAACAACTAATGAGCTTTAGACATAAAACATTTGGTATCACCCTGCAGCTGCTGTTTGCCAGAAATGCTGACAAACCTGTTTGTAAGTCTGCAAGAACCACATGACAAAGTATGATTCACGTTCATGTTGACCTTTGTCTTGTTTGTGATTGAAAACAATTAAAATTACCAGAGTCAACAGAGTGAAAACTATGTGGAGTAATTGAGTTTGGTTATCTGTGCCTCTAA
Organism: Euphonia xanthogaster; assembly: GCA_034509185.1. Classification (NCBI taxonomy): domain Eukaryota; kingdom Metazoa; phylum Chordata; class Aves; order Passeriformes; family Fringillidae; genus Euphonia; species Euphonia xanthogaster. Next base: position 47,516,725 of record JAYDZK010000169.1, read on the forward strand.
CTCTGTTTCTGTGTTTCATCATTCTGGCTTTGCTGTGCACAGAAGCTACTGAACCATTCATGCGCACTCATGTGAAGATCTAGATTCAGCGGGTTTGACAGCTCAGGGAAGTCATAAGGCAATGTTGTCAAACAACTGCAGAGAAGATGCAAGAGGCATTAACTAAACTGTCAATAAGCTACAAAATTAACATTAAATTGTCAAATCAAGTTTGTTGAATATAAACATGCATTTTTTCTTAATGGAACAGCATTTGGATATTTGATTATTAAGTTCTTTCCCAAGACAGCAGAGTAGAACAACAAATTGAATTAATGTTTCTCTTAATAACAGATTATCTTTAAACATTTAGTCTCTTTAAATATTTAGTCAGGAACTATTTGATTAGGACACTTTATTTTTAAGGAACACCTTGATTACACAATGATTTCTTCCTTGCTCACATGGTGTCTTTCAGTCAGGTGTTCAACACCTCCTAGTGCTGGTGGAAGGTGATGACAGCTCCTCAGTGATTCAAAGGGTGAAGTTTTTGCCACTGGGTAATGAGAATGTCTAGATGTACAACAGTGACATGAGTTAGAACAAGTTGCTGGCATTCAGTGGCCCCAGTCATCCTTGGTGCATTCTTTCCCTCTGCATTCGCAAGATACCTTCAGAAGATCCAGGGACCTACTCCTAGTAGGGTTCAGGAATGACCCTAGTACAACATATTAATAAGAAAAGCGTATATACCATCAGTATAAGGGAATTTATCCTTTCTGTCAACAATGATCTTGGAGTTTGGATAATCTCTGTTTAGGTAGTGTTTCTCTACATGAGAGCTCTTGGACTTTTTTTAAAAATTGTTGTTGTTACGAAAAATGCAAGAAACAGCATGTCTGAGGTCTTGTATTTCCTTGAGCAAGGCCACAGCATTTTGCTGAGGTGAGTTCAGTGTCAGAGCTTGGTGTGGTGAGTAAGCAGAGAGGCAGCCCAGAGCCTTTAGATACCAGACCTCTGAATGCCACCTTACACTGCCAGGAATCTCAAAAGCAAAATATGCTGCTATCACAAGTACCTGAAAAACAAATAACACTGGCCACATTAATTTATGGCAGTATGAAGAAGTTCTATTACCACTCCTCCACAGAGGTTATCAGATTTTATGATACAGTCAAAGATAAGATCTTTAGCTCAGGAAGTCCCTTAGCTGGTCTTATCTTAGTGGTGTAACGATTCCAATGACATCATATGTGGCAGAGTTACACATATGTGTTAGTCAAGCAAGAGAAGTAACTTAATGTTTGGAAAGCCAAAAACAAAATCAAAGAGGGAAAGATTATTGGTATGAAAAAGTTCAAGAGCTCTCAGCACTTCTGGAGGTATTGTAAAGGAAGATGGCCCAATAGATTTCTTTCTTTTTTAAGTACTTGTTTAAATAAATAAATAAATAAATAAAATCTTTGTTCTGATATTTCATGCATGAAGATATTTCTTCATGCTTGAGTGTTTTTCAAAAGGATGTAAGTTTACACTTAATATTTTATATGTCCATAGCCTCTCTCAACTGATACTACTGTGGATTAGGACATGTGCTCTAGATATTATGGATAACATACTCTTCTTGTGGAAGTGTCTTTAAATATAGGTTTTTAGCTTTGACTTAGAATATCTTTTCACAGCAAACACGTGTCTTTTATTTGTCATTTTTCATGACCTTTTCTTTCAAGAATGTCTGCACATATGCTGACATTTTGTATTTGTCATCCCTTAGACTTAGTAATCGTTGTATTTGCCTTCTAGTGCCACAGAGTTCATTCGTAGAGCCATTTCTTTTTATTGCTATACACTCTAAGGCTTTTCCATCATGCTCCTCCCTGTAGCATTCCATTCACTTTACAGAAAAGAAAGGTAAAATCTTCATTTTTGCAAGAGTGACTAAGGCATCGTTGCCTTGGGTACTTTTTTCCTTTGCTGCAGAAACTAGCAACAGCTATTCATATAATGAATACATTTTTTCTTCAACTTACGGAGTTTCTCCAGCTTAATACTACTGGTTTTTGCCATTACACCTGCTTCTTTGATGGTGATTAATGTCCTTCTTATTTCCTAATCTCTGTTCCAAAGTCAGTGAGTATTTCTGTTCTTTGTTTTTTTCCTAGAGAAACAAAACAGGAGAAAATAAAGAAATGTATAAAAAATATGTTTCTGTGGGTTTTTTGTTTTGTTTTACATATCACTCCCTCTAAAATATCCAGAATTATAGCCATGCACACAATAATTGTTTTTGTTCGAGAAAATTAGTATTTTTGAACATTTGTGCTTCAGCATATAAAACAGTGATCAACTGATAGGATTAAACAAACTTTTAATAACATTTTTTACATAATTTTCTTCTACATAGTTTTGTTAATCTTACCCTGAAGCAGTCAGCAGTTTTTACAGAACAAGACAAACAGAAGTCTGATGTGAAAGGTTTCCTTGGGCATATAAAATCGAGAAATATAATGGGAAATCCCAGTACAAAAGTCAGTCATGCTGCTTCCTTGAGGCTTTAACATGAAAATTACCTAGAACACATTTATTCCTAATTTCAGCTTCTAGAATCCTGTTTATATGTCTCTTCCACGGGTAGTGACCTCCTCATAGGGAATAAAAGTTACTATTCACAATATCATATGACTTTTAGATGCCTAATTCATGGACAAAGATGTGTTGTGCTTGGCACAGTAGGGACCACAAGACATCCTCTCCCTCTGTAAAAGCCTAGGCTAAGTGAAAAGGCTAATAAAGACTCAAGAAATAGTACTTATTGATCAAAGTGTGCTCTAAACATGCTGTTGTCTAAAGTCTATAGGTATCAGAGCAAAGGAAAATCATAGGGAAGATAGGGGGAAAAAATAATGAGGTAGCCTTGTGACTAACCATGGACCTTTCTTTCAGAGCATGAAGCATGCCAGAAACACAAAGCATCCGTGTTTGAAGGTTAACAGGAGAAGTGTAGGCTGGCATTTTCATAAGAAATGAGAATAAATGCATATGACCAGGATGGGTATCAGCACTCTTGCAAAAGGAAATCAAGCAGCGTGGTTCGATTAGATAGGAAATGGAAGACCAGGCATGGCGAGCACAGGGAAATCTCAGTGGTCAGTGTGAGTTGGATGGGAGCAAGGCTGAGACTGCATTTCTCAAAGAAATAAAGAAGCAAGTTGCAGTAGCTGACATATGAAATAGGGGCCCTGCTTTAAGGAGGATGAGAAATGCATTTACTTAGAAATGCAATGTAATTTTAATTTTTTTTTTAGCTCAAATATGTGTGAAAAATTTGAGAACAAGCAAAGATAAAGGTAACATGCTCTTTAAAGTTCTAGAATACAGGAACAGGGTTTTAGCCATGCTAAAAATTTAATAAGTGGCAATATTATATCATGATCTATTACATTAACACGTGTCTCTGTTGCTTGCTAGAGCTTATTTTCTATAAGGCAAGTTATGTCAGTGTAATGCAAGTTGAAGGCAAAGAACAGATAATCCATTCTTCAAGGAACATGATTCCTAGGAAGTAGTTGTCCAGGGACTATTAGCTATGCACTATACCTATATATAGCTATATATATTGATGCATTATAGCTGACATTAGACAGATCTTCACACCAGTGCTGCCTCATTAATTATCTTACCATCAAGTATTTTTTCGTAGTTAGAGTTTTATATTAAATAGCTGCCCTCCTATGAATAAACATTAATCTGTACCTCTGCTCAAACTAGGAATATGTCATATCAGCATGCACCTCAACTGCATGCTGGTAATTCTATTAATAGATATGAAAATATAAACACATCTATTACCTATTTTTAAAAATATATTAATATTATTAACAGTATCCAGGCTAAAGTACATGATCATTCAGTTTTTAGGGATTAAAACTAGAGTACATCTATGCTATCATATTTATTGCAGTTCCTGCATTAGGTCATTAAAGTTATCAATTTATATTTAATTTTGAGGCCAGATATAGAACAAAAGTGTAGCTTGAATTTTTCAGTTTGTGCAAATGCATTGGTCAATGGATTACAAATTCTGGTGACTGTGTAGATACAGGAAAAAGATCAGGAAAGGTTTTGATTAAAAAAAAAAAGTAGATGTCTCTTAGAAATTGTGCCATTTTCATTCTTGCGAAATTAGAAAACTCTGATGAGATGATAGATTTTGTGATTCTCCTTGTTTACTTATTTTTTTTTAACAAAAACAAAGTGAGATTCATTTACATGATCAATTAAAAAAAGGGGAAGGTCTTTGTAAATCTTGGAAGCTCCATCTGTTCAGAGATCAAATAACAAATCAAAATACTTAATATAGAATGTTCTGCATAAATTTTTTTTTTACACGGAATATGTAGTATTTCCTCTTAAGCATTAATGGAAGATATTAAAAAAACCTAAAAAGCAAACATAAAAGCCAAACTAAAACACAAAATGAAAACAATCAAGAGTCTGGGCAGGGAGACTTCTTCGGCAGCATTTACCAACATGACATGATTTTTGTAGACAGAAAGGTATAAAACACAATAAAAAGTACAAGTTTTCAGAAGCAATGATTTTCTAAGTATATCAGCAACTCAATCTAATTTTTCACCAGACAGGTTTTGGTTTTTCAAATATTTCATAAGTGAAGCAACAAAAAACATTGTAATTTAACTAAAACTTGTCAGTAAATATTGAGGTCTAGAGGTCCATAGAGGCAAATTTAGATGAGAAATATAATTTTCAGCTTTAATTATGCTTTATTCTAAATAAAATAAAGGCTTCAAGTTGCTTAAGAAAATATAGCCCCAAGCATGCAAATTACTCTTTTTTTGTTCTAGTCTTGCAAAGTTTCAAGATCTTGCAAGGGATTGGAAGAGCACTACTTAAGGTAAAGTGTAGAAAGCTTAAATCTGTAGTTTAGGACTGGAGGAGTAAAGTACACTGTAAATCCTGCAAACTCTCTTGTCCCCTTTTAACTCTAAAATTATGATCAATTTTAGAGAATTTGATGAGACTGTTCAGAGGAATAGCATTAAATATATGCATAAATAGCAGCAGCAGGGGAGTGAAAGAGATCACAGCATTCCCTAGAACAAAATAACACAAATGTAAGAAAATTGGAATTTGACATTTTCAGTAATGTTTTCCATCAGCTTTGTTTTTTGCTATGCTTTCAGGGCATGCTAGGGAAATGCAGGATTAAGAAATTTTGATACAGTCTCTTTGCTTTACAGTGCTTGATATGGTTGTAAAGACATACGCTTAGACATATATTTTATGAAATTTACGTCTTTTTGAAGGATTATTTTTCATCTCTCATTTAAAAAATCAAATTTATTTGGCTTGAACCTCTGCTCTTGATATCACATCCAGCTGCTTACTAAAAGACCACTGTGCATTTATTGCTGCCTCTGTTTTACATATGTTTATTGTAGAATAGTAGGCAGCTAATTCTTCCCTTTCTAAAAGCATAACATACTCAAAGCTTGAACTATAAAGTACTAATAAAATAAACATAGCAAACAAATAAAACACATTGAATAATGGTAATGCAATAAAATACAAACTACCTTTATACTTGCATTAAGAACCAAGAACTTAAGCTAATCTTTAAAAATGCACATATGAAGAAAAAGGTTTTCTGACATACAGAATTATGTGACAAAGAATTAATAGAGTCTTCAAAAAATGTATCAGCCATTTTAATTTCTCAGAATTAATGTGTATATAAATCCATATTTCCTATGTCAGTTGCATAATTTTGTTCTGAAATTTTAAGAGGCAAAAGATTATCTGCTTTTGTTTTTCTCATGCTGTTTCTCTGACAGCACCTACAATGTTCTCAGAAAACAGGAACTCAACAAATGCTTTCTTAAGTTTCCATAAAACCTTGAGAAATCCTTACTCTTTCTACAACCCTTCATTTCCTGGAAATATAAGCCATCAGGCTCAACATGATGGAGGTGAGTGTACCAGCATGCCCTTGCTGACTTCAACAGGACAGTGAGCCTTGCACTGGGTAATGAACTGGCCATCTCTAACCCTCTTGAGCTGGAGAAAAAAAAAAAAAAAAGAAAGAATGGAGAAGAAATAAGTTTTAAAAATGACCTTGCAGATGGAAAGAATAGTACTGTTATGAGAAGGGGTACAGAGTTAAATTTTAATGGTAGATGTTCCTTTTTCTTCTATATCAGGCTGGTAAATCAGCATTTCCTCTGTTCCACATCCTTGTTGTGTTACCACTTTCCCTGCAACCACTCTTTTTGTCTATTTTAACTGGATGCCCTTCAGTGCAGAGTCTTTTGGGGGCTGGAACAGCTTCCAGCTTGATGGGGGCTGGTGCTCTGCCAGAGTCTCCAGGGACTGGTCTAATAAGCCATTTGCGTACTTGTTGCCATTCAAACTGAGATTTGTCCAGCCCTGCCCTGAAACAGGCATGAATTGGACATGAGAGTTGTTATAAAAGTGTAACTGAGAATTAGAGCTGACAAAACAAAGATGGTTGGACAGGTCTCTTCTCTGTCACTGGAGGATGTCAGGGGTAACTCAATTAAACATAACTGAATTCCACTGAAGAGGAGGAATGGAAAATCTGAACTGATGCATGCAGAGATGAATGTGTGGCAGAGGAGCAAGGACCTAGACTGTGTCTGGACTAGATTGCTGGCAAGGTGGCTGTAAAGTTGGTTGAGAAGGGATGTTAAGTGTGAGATGAAGGTCAAGCTGCATCAGCAAGCTTTTAAGGAGTACATTTAATAGCAGGCGGCAAGATGAGGACAACACACAGCCTGTGGAGACAACTGGTTGTGCTGTTTTCTATTACTTGCACGGAGGGTGTGTGAGATTATAACACCAAATCAGAAGAACATAAATATGGTGCTTTTTCACACTACTCAAAAACCCAATATGTCCAGGACAAATAATGTAAAACTGCTGGTAGTATATTGAGTTTATAAACTCACATTATAGATCTCATTTCTCATGAGGTCTTTCTTTAATGGCAAACACTTCTTATATAGCTATGCATATACTTTGTCCTTTCAAAATGGCTTTTGAATGGAAAGCTTTCACCCAGTTCTGAGTTCACACATTTCCATAAATAGCTTATTTTAAAAAAATATTTCTAAACCTATCAATTCATGGGGATGTGAAAAGCAGCCAGTTCAGAAATACTGAGTGTCCTATACCAGTCTGCCTCTGTTCAACAGGAATGTACCAGCATTCCTCAGCAGTGTCAGCCAGGACAAGCAGTGCCCACATCACAAAGTGCAGCATCTCAGACACTAAATGCAGCTCCTCACATGGACCTGTTTCTTCTCAAACAACAGGGAGATGAGAATTGGGTTTCCTGAAGGACCTCAGCCTTGGTTTTTTTGTGTGCTCATGGGCAAGCAGCACTGCTGACGTAAAACCTCGATAGACAGATCCTCAACCCTAGAAAGTACTGGGCCAGCTCAGTTTTGGGGAACCTGTTTTGGGGAGGGACTGATGATTTCCTATCTGGTCTTACAGGCTGCACTAGGCTATGGGGAAAAGACTGCCTTTTCATTTAAGAAGGAGTTTTTTTTGAACAGCAACCATCTCCAACGTAAAGTTTGTTAATTTGATTCTCTCTTTGCCTTTTTAACTAGAAAAACTCCTTACTGCAGAGCTCCTGTCTCAAGAGTATCTATACAGCTCCCAAATTTCTAGATTCCTCACACTGTGTAATGCTGAACACCATGAAACGTTATTTCATCAACAGCTTTCCTATGACTGTCTCCAATAGGGCTGAGCCCTCATGTCTGTGTTTGCTAGATATTTTAATGTAAAAGTGGAATTTATTCTGGATCAGCTATTTTAATGTAAATTGTGGCGGCTCTTGAAGGTGCCAGTTAGACTAACAAGCTTATAAGTGCAGGTCTCACTTTCCACAACTTAAGTAGTAATGTGTCATTTCTGTAATTGCATTGAGTCAGCTGTCAGAAACTAATCTAGCTTATGGGCCTGAACCTACAAGGCAGAATACCTACCTGCCTGCCTACCTACCTACCTCCCTACCTCATAGAGCAATTCAAACCTAAGTGTCGTGTTGGTAATCAAAAATGCACTGAGTGAAGAGGGGGAACAGGGAGATAAGGATGACTCAATACTACTTAGCCTGAAACGAAGCAACCCCAGCTTGTCTGCTACCTGAATTTTAACAAGCACATGTTTTTTGTCTTTATTAGGACCAGAGATTGTTTTGAAGGAGGGGAGTTTTTGGAGGCATCCTCTTATACAAGAGGAGAGCACAAGGAAACTGATATTGCTGGCAGAGGTGAGGAAGTGGTCAAAAACAGAAAGAAGACGATAGTCTAGGTAGGTATTTCACAACAAAGAAAGAGAAATGGCTTGTAGTGGATTATAGCTGAAGTGACAAGTAATGCTGCTAAAATTTCTTTTTAGATGGATAGTTCATTCTACCAGTAAATGCAACCCCTCTGCCTTCCTCAAGACAGGACTGACAAGCCAGGAAAAGGATTGTTGCAGTAGCCTTCTGGTCTTAGCATGGGAATATGAAATTTATTTGTGAGGGTGGAGAGGAGAGGTAGCCAATTTTTGAAAGGTTATAGAGGAAATAAGGGGAAAACTTCATCTCTGCTGTAGCTTTAGGATCAAGGAGAGAACTATTGTAAAAAGGAAACAGGCAAAGAAGATGGAATGGTTTCTGCAAAAGAAAAAATACTCTTGTCATGCAAAGATTTGGAGATCTGTTTTGAGCCGGTGTTGACCAGACATCAATAAGGAGATCTGGATATTCAAGACAACATTAAGACATAATGAAATAGGGAGTAATTTAAGGTAGCTAAGGTAAGCAAAGGATATTACACTAACTACTATTTGTCCAGTTTCAGGGCTGCAAGTGAATCAAAGTGATATAAACAAGAATATTGCTTCAGTTAGCCATTTCCATGCGTAGTTTGTCAGCTGATGTCATTGCTCTCCATGGTGCCATCATCACCACATTAAATGACTGCAGTGTTACAGACTGAGGTGTATGTGAGGAATAAGCAGCAGAAAAAGATCAGCCCATCATTAATAATTTTGTTTCTCAGAGACAAGAATTCCACTCAGAATTTTTTTTTAATTTCTTAAGTTTTTTATTTTCAGGAAAGTTAATTTTTTACAGATATTAGTAAAGGTTTTATCTCCTCCTCTCAGAGGCTTCTCTTTAACTGAGTTCTGTCAGTCCAGCAAGCTCAAGTTGAAAATAATTTGTGTCCTCTGCAGTAATAATGACCATCAGTTGAAGTGTAACTCTTAGCTGTGAATCATGGTATAGCTCTGATGATAGCTTTCCCCTTATTGCATTGGTTTTACAAATGAGAATCCTAAGATAGAGGTTTTTAGGCAGAAAAAAGTGCCAGTAGAGAAGACTAATTCAGAAAGAATTACATATAAATAGTAGCTATTTCTTTTAGGATCATAAACAAACACTCTGCTGTACATGTGATCAGTGCAAACGCAAAACAAAGAGAAACTGCAAACCTTACGTAGAGACTGCTGCCATAAAGGTCTTCAAATGTCACACTAATTCTTCCATCTAAGCAGGTACTGAAGAAAGTCTGATATTTTTCAGGAGAAATTTCAGAAGTCTGAGAAGTATCTTATGGGTTTTAAAGGAAGTTTTTTTATTTGGAATTATGTCCATGCATTTTCTAGGCACTTTGGTTTTCATTCAACTATCATGTTATGAAAAAAATTACAAAAATATCTTACACTTAGCTAATAAATTATTCTAAAATACATACAAACCATTTTTTCTTCAGTATATTCTCTAGTTAATAACAAAAAGATCACTTTCAAACAGGTAAATATTGCTGATTAAGTTGTGTGCAGCTCTCTTACTGTAAGCCAACAATTTCTGTGTCCTGGAAACAAACTGGCAGCTGCTTGCAGTCTAGCAAGTGTATCTGCAGAAGTGACCCATAGGTCAAACTTTTGCTTCGCAACCCTCTGCTGACTGTGAAAGAAGTGAGAAAAAATTCCGAAAAGTTCCAGTTCCCCCATTTAAAGTAATAAAACATGTGGCTGTTTTGGACCTACAGGTTTTTGAGCTATTAAAAAATAGAAAAGAGTGAAATTTCCCCAGGACAAATGTTTGCATGGTTTCATGCGCTTTTCCTTTGAGGAGACTGGGTGCTTCACTTTAGTGATATTACCTAAAGTGCAGTGGGCGCTTACCTAAAGTGTAACCCCTATTTTCTTCATTCCAGAATATTTTAGGCTTGCTTGCAGTAAAACTGTGATTTTCAAAGGGTCTCCCCATACTTCAGTGCTCAGCTCCAGCTGAAACAGGACCTGAGTGCCTAATATCTTTTTGATAGTGTACTGACCTTTCTAATTCTAGTCCCAAGACTGACCAAAGGATATGGAGGAGATAAGGGGGGAAAGACAAAAACCTGTATTTTTCTTCTTAAAATCAAGACCAGTTTACTTTTACAGAATTCTTCAAAAGGAGATGGTAAATTTTTAAACTTTTGCCCATTGACACTCACAATATAATTATATTGTGGTGATTAGTAGGTAGCATGGCTAGTGTCACACTAAACTCCGTTTCTCAGAAAGACAACAATGAAAAAAGTTAACAGAGATCACATAAGAGCTACTGTTCTACTGAGTGAGATAATTTCATAGTGCTACTTCCCTTGGGTAATTACTGTGTTATCTTTCATTTTGAAGTTCTGAAAATTCTGAAACCCCTCAACCAATTTGAAAGAAGCAACTTATGTTCCAAATCCTTAAAAACACAGGGAAATCAGTGAGAACCTCCTCATTTCTGTGTTTCTTTGCTGGTCTGTATAAGTTTTTCTTTGCAGAAGGTATTGTAGACACTACACAATCTCTTCACAGAAAGTCCATTCAGACCACTGCTTCCTGTCAGCAAAGTTTCCCTGGCTCATCAGGTTAGATGGTAAAAAGATGGTGTAT
>JAYDZK010000169.1:47527783-47564134 GCA_034509185.1 Euphonia xanthogaster
CAGGTTAGATGGTAACAAGATGGTGTATTTGGTTTGTGTGGAAATGTTTTGGCAAATGGGGGTTACAGGAGTGACTTCTGTGAGAAGCTGCCAGAAGCTTCCTCTATGGCCAGAGAAGTCAACGCGTGCTGGTTCCAAGATAGACCTGCCACTGGCCAAGGCTGAGCCCATGGCAGCAGCACTGCTGGGATAATATATTTAGGAGAAAGGAGTCACTGTGAAAAGCAAGTGCAGCAGGAGAAGAGACGAGTGAGAGTCTGTGAGAGGAGCAGCTCTGCAGGTACCAAAGTCACTGCAGAAGGAGGGCAGGAGGTGCTCCAGACACCAGAGCTGAGATTCCCCTGCAGCCTGCTGGGCAGACCATGGGCAAGCAGCTGCCCCTGCAGCCCACGGAGGTCTGCAGTGAAACAGAGACCCACCTGAAGTCCTTGCAGTACCCCATACCAGAGCAGGTGGATTCCCAAAGGAGGCTGTGGCTCCTTGGGAAGCCTGTATTGGAGCAGGCTCCTGGCAGGACCTGCAGCACCATGGAGACAGGAGTCCACAGTGGAGCAGGTTTTCTGACAGGACTTGTGGCCCTGCAGAAGACCCACTCTGGAGCAGTTCACAAAGAACTGCAGCCTATGGTAAGGACTCATGCTGGAATAGTTCATGGAAGACTGTATCCCTGTATCCCATGGGAGTAACTTCATACTGGAACGGGGAAGAGTGTAACGAGTCCTCCTCATGAGGGGAAAAGAGAAGCAGACACAATGTGTGATGAAGTGACCATAAACCCCATTCCCCTGTGCTGCAGTGCAGGGAGGAGGTAGAGAGAATTGGGAGTGAACTTGAGTCTGGGAAGAAGGGAGGGGTGGGAGAAAGGTGTTTTTAAGATTTGATGTTATTTTTCATTATTCTACTCTAATTTAATTGGTAATAAATTAATTTTTTCCCTAAGTTGAGTCTGTTTGCCTGTGATGGTAACTGGTGAGTGATCTCTCCTGTCCTTATTTTGACCCATGAATGTTTAGTTCTATTTTTTCTCTCCTCTGTCCATCTGAGGAGGGAGAGCAGTATAATGGCTTTGGCTGGCACCTGGCATGCAGCCAGGGCCAGCCCAGCACAGCTGAATTTCTCACAAGACCATGCTGGACCAGTATTGGCACTCAGAGCACCTCATGATAGAAAGCAGACGTCAGACTTGAGAAAGAAGAGTTCACTGAAGTGGTGCATCAACAATGGTACCTCACTCCATCTGACATGTAAACCCAGCCCATTGAGATAACATGCTCCTTTGATATCACACCACCATGGCACTTGAAGGAGTCACAACAACAGGGTGAAGTATAATTACTGTTTCTGCATTTTTTCAGATATCATACTGGGACATGTATGGCACTCCTGGGACTGCATATAATTTCTCATGGCATGAAAGGATGTGATCTTTATAAGTAAATGGCAGATGATATTCTGCCAGCTCAGTGGCAAGTGTAACTTCTCCAAAAACTTTGTATTCTTTCTGGGAAGGATGACATTGGATGTGGCAGTACTGACCACAAAGCTGCACCCATAATGTATGCAAAGCTGAAAACTTACTCAGTCCCTTTGGGGTGTTTTCTACAGCAGATAAGAGAAGCTTGATTTTTTTCCAGGAGATTTTATCCTCTTTTTTTTTTTTTTTTTTTTTTTTTTTTTTTTTTTTTTTTTTTTTTTTTTACCTCGAGCTCTTTTTTCCAGAGCATTTATGTCCTGTGGCTGTGTGAGAGTACTCATTCTGCATGGGTACATCTGTGACCCTATGAAAAGGTGAGTGTAAAATGGACAACTATAAATTCTTTTTAAGGATCAATGGCAAGGAATAAAATGGAAGTAACGAAACTGGCCAGAAGGCACTGACATTAGATGGGAGTCTTAATATTCCTCCTTCCCCATTTCACTGATGTTTTAAAGTCTTGGAAATTGTCCTTCAGGGTAAGTTTAACATGCAGAAAGTAAAGATTTATCTACATGACCCTCATTAGCACTTATGGGGAGTTGTTTTGGATTACGGTCTGTGAACCTTGCTGCTGGAGCTTGCAAAGTAGAGCAGAGGAGCACAATTTATGCATCACAAGTCCAAGGATGACAGAAGCTCCTTGCTGTCTTTCACAGGAAAGAATGCTGAAGGACAGGTATGCAGGAGAAAGCTTTCCTGGAATCACTGCTGAAGAAGCCATTGTAGCTCTGACTTTATTTTTTTCTGGCGAGCAGATTACTAAGCACCTGACATTCAAAAGGCAATGGACATTTCCTAGCTACTCCTGTTGAAGATGCATCTACAGTTCATGTAAACTCTCTTTGAGATAACTACAATAAATAAATGCTAACAATAATAATGAACAAAATGAAGAACACAGAGACCTACTGGGTAAGACCTCAGCAGTGGGGCTTGCTCTGAGCTCCACTCCATCCTTCTAGGCAGTGAGTTCAGCTTGGCCTCAGGGACAAAGGCAGGCAGAGAAAGCTGCAAGGTCAGTCATGGGTGAACCCTGGACAAAAAAAGCAGACAGATCTACCAGAAATAGCATCTTCTAATGGGAAGGCAGAGCTGTTAGGCCTTGGAGATGTGTAAAGAAAAAGCTGCCTGAATGCAACCCAGTTGCCCCTCTCCCTGGCAGGATCTGTGCAGGCACTGACTGCATTGCCACCACTGCAAAGACATGGAAGGGAGAGCACAGCCCTGACACTGCTCCACAAGGGTCATAATCATGTGCCTGTCAACAGTCAAGGGCTCTCACCCAGCACCACTGCTCTTCATACCTTTTAACTACCTTCCTGAATTCTTAAGGATTATTTTTTATGAGCTGAGCACAGGATTAGGAGTACGTGTGGACTTTGAGGTATACAAGGTTTGGTACAGAGAAGTAGACTGCCTTCTTGATTTGCATTCTGCTGTAGCAACAGCCTCTCACTTTGCAATGGATGAGAACAGAAGATCAAAAGTCTATTTTGAGACTGTCTGGAATTCACTCTACAGATGTTGCTCTTAATATGGTGCTTTTAAATTAAATTGATTTATTTTTAATTTCATACACATACTTTGTTGTTTCTAGAGCTTGCAAGTCACAGCTCCAGCTGAACATATGACCTCAAATCTACATTGAGGAAAAGAAACCTTATTTAAATTTTAATTTTAAAAAGTAGATCCTGTACAACAGCTTTTCTGGCTAAACCTAGCTAACACAAATGCTTACCTAATGAGAATTTAATATATGTTAAAGATACAGTACTGTACCTTGATTCATAATCAGTAACGAGGACAAAACTTTCCAGACTGGTTCCCTGAGCTAAATTGTTTGAGATACTTTAGGAGTCCACATGGGCATCCAAAGTTATCTATGAAAACAAGTGACACTTTGAGATTTTAATTTGATATTATTTGCTGTGCTTGCATATGTAGCTCTCAGTGGATGAAGTTTAGTTTAAATGTCATGGCATTATTAGGATTTTTATAAGTGTCCCCTAAAAGCCAACAAAGAGCCATCTGCTTTGCAAACTCTTAATTTTCAGTGTTCCATGTGCTTGTGACTCCTCAAAACTTCAGCAATTTTCCCCCAGGCATTTAAATATTAATTTATTTAATGCTGACTCACTCCACTTAATACACCAAATTAAGAGAATATTGCAAAGTCACCTTCACATAAAATTCAGATAAAAAATTCCAAGAGACAGGAATGTGCCTGTTTAGCTGCCACTTTAGATTTGAGCAGTTGGGTAGGATGTGAATCCTTGAGATGTCATGGTTTGCCATTCTGACTGAAAGAGGAATAGTTGCATTTTGGTATGAGACACTGCAAGAAATGATGCATTTCTTAGCTGCAAGGTGGCAAAGGAAGGACTCTGCAAGCAGCTGTGCAGTGGGAGCAAGCCCCACCACTGTGGCTGGCAGGAGGACCTGCCCACACCCTCACATGGAATCAAAAGCAGCAGCTCCTCACAGGCAAAGGAGGTTCCTGGCTGGCTCACTGACCAGACTGTCCCTGGGCTATGGGGACAGCCTTCAAAGCCAGTGCTGCCATTTTTACCAGTTGCTGCTGGGTATATGACTGGTTGGAAAATTCCTGACAGAATAATGTTTCCACTAGAGAGACGGTTCTATTAAAATTGACACATTTCAAGGAAAGAATGACAGAGTTGATTCATTTGGACTTCTCCCTTTTGAAAAATGAGGCATTTCATTTCAATTTTCTGCCATGAAAAAGGTTCATCTCGACTTTTATCACTTTGCTTTACTGTGCATTTAAATAATAAATGAGCTGTTACATACACATAATATAGATGCATAGTATCCTGACATTACAGTGACCTAGTGATTAAACCTTATGCAAAAGGTTTCACAATGCAACCCTCTTGCTAGCAGATTCACTCTGCAGTTTCTACATCCTATTCATAGGAAGTTTGAAAGACGAGGCTTTAAAAAACAAAACAGGAAATCAGCTTTGCCTGTGTAATGCAGCTACTCAGGTTCCTGAGTATCTCTGCATGGGAGCCAAGCTGTCATGTTCTGCAGGGCAGATGCTTGGAGGAGGCTCCTAATTTCCATGGGCTTGATCAGTGTTCCCAGCTAATCCAAGAGGCCAACACGACTGCTGCTTTCTTTCCTCTCCACTTGAATCTGTCAGTACGCTCCACTCTGATGGAAAGCCAGGGCATGCAGAACTGACCACAGCTGATCATCAGCCAGCCCCCACACCCTTCTCTCTCCACTGGCTTTCAAGCTAGGATGCAGCCTTTTAGGTAGTGGCTGCCAGACACAGCTGTTAGAAACGTGATGTCACAGCAAGGCTGCAGAAGCCAGCAATGGGGGTATAACTGAAGTATTACGAGTGAGGTGTAGGACATTTCCCAGGGAACTGATAAGCAGCCAGGAGGAGTTAATGGCCCACATTGTGCTTGACTCATTAAATGCCAGCAGATATCAATCTCCAGAGAACATTCCTGATGGGAATGGGTGTTGCTGTTTGAAATGAGATGAAGTCATATTTTGTTTTCTGTATGCCTACCTTCTTGTTCTCATATGTGTTATGAGTCTGATGGTGACCTCTTTCTCTTTGCCAGAATGAGCCAAAGGGGTCCTGAATCTTCTCCACAGGCCCTGGTAAAAGTCCTGAAATCACCAGGTGGGAGTAGGCTGTTCCTGCACAGCTAATTGCGCTAATTCCTGGCTCATGGGTCAACCCCAGATTCCCTTACTGAGTTCCACACCAGCACAGGAGTTTTCTCCTTTCCCATACACAATGCAATAGACAACTATGAGAAAAGAAAATGGAGAGACAACAACTAATGATAACTTCTAAACCTATTCAGGGAAACTACAAGGAGTTCTGTAATGTATAAACTAAAATTAATTATTCCTTACAGGGAACTGTTTCTGAGGAAAAAAAAAAAGACATAAGGCAAGCAAGCAGCTATTTTTGGAGGACATAAAAATATAATAACAGAAGTTATTGATGGGTATACCCTTGTCAGAGAAGCTCAATAACATTATCAACTCAATCACATCCCCAGTCCTTTACAGCTTCTCAACAGTAATGGCAACCCAATAAAAAGAGATTGCAAACAGTTTATGTCACTTTTTGTTCATTTTAAAGCTATTTTATTTTCTACTCAGAGGGGAAATACTTTCTGGGAACATCATACTGAAAAATCAAAAGTCCTCTTTCCAGATTTTCTCCTAAAAAGTAACAGAGATGTCTTTGGGAATCAGCAGCTTAATCAATGTCAGCAGCTCCTGCTGAGCTGTCCACTGGGAATTACCTAAAAATCATTTTTTATGGAACTCCATTGACAGTGATAAAATTACATCAAAGGTGAATTTGGTCCTGCCTACAAGGAGGAAAGACAGAACCAGAGTAGGTACTGTGGTACTTGCATCTGAACATACTAGTGGGTTTGGAATTTTTCTCTTTGTGTCTGAGCTGGGAACATGAGGGAAAATCATTAAGAAAAGAAGGAATTTAGAAGGCAGAGGCTAAGGGCAGCCATCCAGCAAGATGCAGTTGTTACCTATGTGCCCAGAGCACTTGCCATGAACTCATTAGAAAACCTTACTGTTTTATAGCTGGTGAGAAATGCTCATTTGAATTACTTTACCGAAACAGTGCTTTTAAAATTAAAAGTTGGATAAACTTAGGTTCTGTTGTAGAAAAATTCCACTTAATAACTGGGCTGTCTCTGGAAGACAAGAGGTTTCAGAAGGTTGTTTTTGTTCAGTTTCCTTGTATTGGTAGTCTTGGCAAGAACAGAGAAATTAAGCAAGGCTGACCACATTCAACAAGACCAAGGTGGTCGTGGAAGGCTGAGCAGATCCAGGACACTGGGACTGTGTTGGACTGGAGGGGGTGTAAGCACTCAGGTTATGACTCCTTGTATAAGGAGAGCAACCAGCCAGTCTGCCTGAGCCTAGCAGATGGCACAAGGAAAGCTGCAGATGCAAAAGCAATGTTTTATTGGATGGAGTTTTGACTATCAATAAGCCAACCAGGTATTAAGACTGTGGACTACTTTACAGATGCAGTGGGTTTTGTACAATTTTATGTATATGACTATATTGTATCTTTTCCAAATAAAGCTGTTTGCAATTTCATCTTCTAAAACACTCTCATGTGATTTTAAAAGGTTGAAGAATACCCAAAAAAACCATTAGGAAGGTCACAGATTCAGTTTCTGAACCATGAGAATAGATACATTTTTGGACAAGGAAGATTCAAAGAAAGACTTGAGAATACTGCCTGTCTCTGGCAGTAACCACTGACATCTGATACAAAGTCACAAAATAAAAAGGGAGAGAGATTGAAACATATGATCTCAATGAAACAACAGCTCCTGTGGCATGGTGGAACAGTATGAGATAAATATATTTACAGCAAGAAAAGGGAATAGATTGCCCACACCTCTCAGGATGCTATGAAATGCAATATAGTAGTATTCCTCTGTCTTAAACTTTGTAAGTACATTACAGGTAGAATGTGGAATGAATCTGAACAAAATATTAGTTTAAGAGATAAATAATAAGAAATTGGTTGCTTTATTCTCTTTGTTATGCTGTCTCATGCCACTTTTATTGCTCCTCTTCTAAAGTGCAAGAAGGTCTCCATATGTATGTGATGCCAAAACCACTTTGGATTTAGAAACAAAATTCTATACTTATAGCAGAACAGTCATTCAAAACTGTAATAAGTTATATGCCTAATATGATAAAACAGTTCTGAGAGTGGGTAAAATGAAGGCTTGAGACTTCTCTTCTTTTATTTTATTTATTTATTGAGTGCTTTTGGGGCTCCCACTGCTGCAGAATCTAAAATGTACCACTTTAAGAATTTTTTCTCCTAATACTTAGATGGTGTTAGGGAGCTAAAGGAGCAAGTCCATGATAAATGACTAGTCACTTCTAGACTCCTAGAGTCCTCAAATTTCTTTCTTAGATCTTTGAGAAATTAAAATTATTTTTTTTATTCTCACTGATAAGTTCCCTGGAGTTATCCTGCTTTTTATCTCCAGAAAAAGTTCTTTATCTCACAGGCTCAGCAAACTTATTTAAATCCCCAAATTGGACAATCTCCTCAATTTAAATGCTTCTTGGCCATAGTGAAAGCAGCCATTCTCAGCACATTCTGTAGAAAACATACACAAGTAGATTTGAACCTCCCCCCTAAAAAAAATGTTTTGGAAGCTGCAGTTGTTCAAAGTTACAGAGAAAGAAAGGGGAGAATGATACTGAGTATTCCTTTCTCATCATATCAACACATTCATATTCACTCCACCCATTAGCAAGGAGCGTCCTAATTACCAGTTAATTCAGATATTCAGATTGGAGTTGCTGTCTCTAGCCTTGGGATACACAAAACCTACACTGGACCTCAGTTAACTTAATTCTCTCAGTCCTGACTTTCAAACATGCCCCTGCAGCATACAGATGTGAATTCACTGGGCAGCAAGAGCACAATTAAACTTTCAAAATCTCAAAGCAAGATCTCATTTTTTTTTACCCTAAAGCCTGTTAATAATTATTTGTTATCAAAAAATGAATAAATAATAGTTCATACTGGTAGGACTCTCTCAGGGATGGATGTTTTAAATGAAAAAAAAATTATGCTTCTTGAGTCTTTTAGGCTCCCAGCTATGGGAACTGATTTGGTACTCCAGATCACCTGGCCAAGTGGTCCAAGTAACGCCTGGAGGGCTGTATCAAATGAAGCTTTATGTGATTCAGAACATGGCAAAGATTTAAGACACAAATTTTTGTCTGAAGCATTTCCTATGTAAAGCTCAATGCTGAAGCTATTGGAAACACCCCACCAGAGTGCCAGCTTGCCCTTGGAAGAGAGGTGATCCAAGGTTTTTCCAGTTTAAGCACCAGATTCAAGACTTTGATTTCAAATGGTCCTGGAAAACCAAAGGTGAGTCCTTTTGCAGCTTTAACCCTATATGACTTTTCAGCTGTCCCAGCTGGGTAGGAAACTGAATGAAAGGCTACATGCCAGCTGCTACTAAAACTACTACTTTAAGAATGAACTAAGCTGTTCACTCTAAAGAAGAATCACCTCATTTATAGTTAGCCACGTTAAAGTTAGATATCTGATCTTGCCATGTACATATCTCCTTAGTTGGTGGGAAGAAAAAAATGCTGAACAAATTACTCTGAAGCAGTGCCTGAATGTTTTATTGTAAGAACCTAGGTGGATGACCTGGAATAACTTTTGGCTACATCTGGATTGGACAGATCCCATTTTTTTATGTGTTAAACATTATCAAGAGGAGATGCTAAGGCAATACTGTCAAACAGCTGGTGTTCATCAGGAAGAAAACTACCCCTGACACATCAGTCATTTGTATGCTTATTTAGGCCAAGAGCCAAACGATGCAGCCATCCAGTCATTCTTAGCAAGAAAGGAGCCTTAGCTTAGAAGTGGCAATAGGTTAGATAATAGCACCTGGTCTCACTGGTTTCTTTTCTTTTTTTTTGTGTCTTTTACTATTATAGGACATAAAAATGCTTAGAGTGCTAAGGAATAAAGCTTGAAATACGTGCAATACACCTCTTTGAGCCTTCACCAGACAAAACAGGAGGATAGGGTGGGCTTGTGTTGAGCTTTCACACATGGTTTGCTTATAATGTGAGAGTAATTGTCAGTGACAGCATTTAGCTGGTTGAAAGAATGTGTTTTTCCAGCGTCTTCTCACAAAATTCTGTTTTCCACCAAACTCCTTAGGTACTGAGTTGCTCAGAATAGAGCAAATGGATTGCCAAAACCCATGAAAACAAAATGACTGTCACCACTGATTAATGAAAATAATATGCATGCTAGTAGGCGCACACTCGCTAATCACATTTTTCATGTACAAGCCCTAATCTTGTATTTACATTCAAAAATACTTATTTTGCATAAAAAGGAACAACAAAAGAAGCTGAAAGTAAATACTCTGTGGGAGAACACAGTCTGCATCTCGTCTGCAACAGCCTGCGTCTGAACTGAAGATGCAACGGTAGCAGTCTCCAGCTGATAGCAGATTCCTAGTGACTGAATGGGGTTATACAGAGAAAAGATTCTGATGTTTCTTATATATCATCACAGTCTTGAATTCTCCAGACTAGGAAAATACTGCTTTCATAAAAGTGACAGATAACAAATTGATGAAAGTTAAGCATGAGGAACCAACTCTTTCTTCAATATTTCACAACATTAAACCCTCCAACTCTCTAAAAGAAACACAGTGAGAAGGACAGGACTATAATTACTGAAACTGTAATTCTTTGTGTCGTGCATGTTTAGACACGAAAAATTGTACTCCAGACTTCTGCTTGCAGTACCAGGCTCTCCATCTTTCTTCTCTCTTAGCAGCTTCAGCAATTTCAAAATGCTGGGCATGTCTCCTCTGTAGCTAGGAAAACAACAAAAGCCAAGCACACAAAATAACACCGGTCATCCTCTCTTCTTCTCCATCCTTTAGTCCTGGGTCCAGTTGGCAATTGCCACCTTTCTGTGCAGATGGTGGCCTTCTCACTCCTACTGCAGTCCTTTCCCTTCCTTGATTCTGACTGCCAGCTTTCTGGTGAGAATCTAAATTAATTTATCTAGCAGAGTGATATCACCTCGTTAGCTCTATCATGAAAAGCCCTGCTGAATGGAAAATAAAAGGAAAGTCAAGCCTGGAGAAACACAGTGGATTTTTCCTTCATTATCTAATTTCTGCCACAGGACTATAGGTGTTAGAACCAAGGTAAATGGTTTAGATTTAATGAGCACCCAATCTGCAGCCAAACCTATTTTGTATGGCACAGAGCCTATTTTTTTTTTGTTTTTTCAGTAGCTGGCTGAAACTCAGCACATATGGAAACGACAAGTACTACGAGCTGAACAGTCAGGGCTTCTATAGCTGGCTGGACCACTCTTAACATTCAAAATCAGACTTCCTTTTCACAGTGCATCCAAACCAAAATGTCAGATCTCAACTTCCTCTTGAAGTTTGCAAAGCTGAAGCCTGGTGCCGAGCTCAGCAGCTGCAGACCAAGATGAGCAAATGTTGGAAAGAATTGGCCTGGCCTGAATGGCTGAAAACCAACCCTTATGTTGTTCATGTAACTGCATCCAGGGAATAGGTCAGGAGCCTGGTTTTCCTGGTCATTATGAAGTAGCTTTATCTCTTAATTATATCTAGGTAACTGGCTCTGTGAGTCAGAAAGGAACACAAACAGCATGATGCAGAGGACTCACAGTATTTTCCCTCCAGGGTGCCAAGGTTTCTGCCCCCACTGCACAAGCCAGTGAGACACAGCCATGAAATCAGCTGTCTGTAGCACGACTGTGATACAACACCATAACTTCAGATTAAGATGGGAATTTTCTCCTTTCCCCTGCCTTTGCAGCATGATAAAGTGAACCACGAAATGTTAGCTATCAGGATTTTCACCACCCTTCCAATAAAGCTATGTCCACATTTATTGGGATTTTTTTGTCTGAGATTTTTCTTTATTTTTAGCCCCCAGACCAGTACTGTGAAGACTTCAGTTTCCACAAAATCATGAACTTGACCTAAAAGAAACTGAGAATACATTTTTGTGAGCAAGACTGTTGAACTCATCCTCTGCTAGTGGCCACAGCCAACCCAAGGGTGTCATGAAGAAAGCAGCTGGTCGGGAGTGGAGACAACGTGAGTCTTGTGTCATAAGCTCAGATGTCTTCTGGCTACAGAGATGAGGAATGTACCCTCATTTCACATAAATACACTTATATAGTCACTGACTTCTTCCCAGCATCCAGGTTGCCTGAAATCCAGCTAGTGAGGAAGACTAGTGTTTTTGCTATTGAAAACCTGTCATTTATAGCCACTTAATGCAAGGAGAAAATAAGAGTCTGCTTTTTTGTACATAACTCCTCGAGGTGTGAAGCATCAGACGAACAAGCTCTGTTACACTGCCAGCTATTCAGCCATGCAAAGAATCAGCTTTGCGAGAAATTACAGAATTAAGTCTGCTTTTAAATTGGCATTTAGAGAAGAACTTCAAATTCCTCCAGTTTCTGTTTAAAGAGAAGAATTTTACATTTTGCACAGTGGTACTTTTTTAGTAAAAAAAAAAAAAAAGTATTTTTCTTATTTTTTGAAAAAAGACATGTTTTCTGAATTTCTTTGAGCTCTTCTAACTTATAAGATAAATGTTCATGAATTTACATCTCAAGTGGCAATTTTTCTCTGCAATGTTTTTGACCCAGACAAAAAGAGAAGGAATATTAAAAGTCTAAAATTATTGCTGGAATTTTTCATAGGTGAGTATCTCAGAGAAAGACAATATCAAGTAAAGATTCTGTATTTCTAACACAGATTGATTTTAAAACTGGATTCCCAATAGAAATAATACTGAAGAAATAGTAAGGATCTTGGAAAACACAGGCCAGAAGCAAGGGAAATAATTAAATTTTTAATAGGAAGGTGCTGGAAGAGCTAAGGTCATCCAGGGACATAAGGGTAGAAAACCTGGGAAAGTGAAATGCCCCATAATCTGTAATTTTCTCTTTTGAATAGACAACAGTTAAGAAGACAGCATTGATTTGCTTTGACCTTAAAAGAAACACTAGCTCTTCATTTGAGAAAGATCACCACAATCAGTTCATTAAAAAATCTCATCAACTCAAGTACCAGCCAGCAAGCACTGCTCTGACTTCACAACAAATTAAAACAAATACTGAAGGTCCATCTTCCTCTACCTTTTGGTAGAACATTATTTTCTCAGTACTTAAGGTTAATGCATTTAAATCAGAATTAGAGATGCCATATGTGCACACACCATGAGATATAGCAGCTGGGAAAAAGAAGTTAAAATTGGATATCAAGACAATTGATGGCCTGGACCACTTGTGGTCCTTACTGCTTTGAAGAATAGTAACCAGAAGTGATGTTTACCCAGGCTGGTAAGCTGGGAATGATTTTTGGGTTCTTTTTTTTTTGGTAGGTGGTGTGTGTTTGGAAGTCATCAAATATTACCATATGACAAATATAGAAATCAAAATGTCACTTTTATTTGGTTACTACTTGAAAGACTCCCCTCTTCCTGTACAAGAAGTAATGTATTTTTCTTTCTCCTCTTTTTTTTAATCAATAATTATTTTTTAGTTTTAGATTACAATAATCCTTTAAGACTGTGCTGCTCTTTTAATTAGTCTGTTATCACGATCTTTTAAATAGCATTTTTGAGCAATCTTGCATGTCCTTTAATCCTGTCTGTTCAGCATCTCTTCTGTGACTTCTTTTCTATACAAGTATTTTCCAAATGAAAACCTTTCACCATCTTTTGAGTCTTAAATTATCCCTTCTGCAGCAGAAAGAAAGCCCAAGCCAGTAAGTATGTCAATTCTAACCTTCTCAGGTTTTGCACACTCAATATTGCAAAACATCAAAAGCACTTGAGCAGATATTTTAAAAGCATGCAGAGAACATAAGCTAATCTAAAAAATTTGCTGTTATTGGTACATCTAACAAGCAATACCCTACCATGACCTTTTGAAGCATCAAACACCGAGTGAAAAAAATACCAAATCATTTTCTTCTTGTCTTGTGTGTAGTTTCTCTTAGTCAAGGAGGGGAAAAGAGAAGCTGTTACCTTAAAAACACTCCCTTAAGAGGCACTCAGCACCTGCAGTTGTGCCCTAATGTCTCCATCTAAATTAAACTGCAAATTTCTGCAATTACCTGAAGTGGTAAATACTGCCGTTCAAAGCTTAGCTAGGTCTTCTTTAAACTACTTTTTTTTTTTCTGCTTTCAGTGAGTTTTGTTTTCTGTTTAGGTGAAGAAAGGTAAATTCATTATTCTTGGCTCTAACAGTGAAGCCATACTAGACCTACAGATTTTAGAGAAAAACAGATAGAAGACTAAGGGTAGGATTAAGACAGGCTTTTTCCCAGGAACCTGTTTGTAGTGTTTTTATTTGAGACTGAGCATATATTATTTCATTTTATAAAATGAGCTTGGATTAGACTCCTAAGATCAAGTCCAGCTGGCTACCCAGCACTTCCAAGTGCACCACTGAAACATCCACGAGTGCCACTTCCACAGACCTTTTGAACACTTCCAGGGACAGTGATTGTGCCACTTCCCTGACCATTCTTTTAGTGAAGAAATTTTTTCTCATATCAAATCTAAACCTCCCATGGGGCAACTTGAGGCCATTTCATGTGGTCCTCTCACTTGTTACCTGGCAGGAGACTGACTCCCACCTGACTAGAAGCTCCTTTCAGGTGACTGTAGAGAGCTACTTTGGGCTCAGTTACAACTGTTAAAAAGATCCAGACTTTCAAAAACCATTTGCACTGGACACAGAAACTCTGAACAGGAAGATCCCCGTAGGAGGCACAAGAAAAGTAAACATTGGCTGTGACACAGCATTCAGAGCAGCTGAGGGGTGATAGCTCTGTGGAGCAGTTTGCACGTACACGTATAACTGTGCCACAGTTCCATCTAGCTAACCTTGTGCTTTACTTGGGGAAAAGTCTCTGCTCCCCTGCACACACACACACTGAGCCCTGCAGGCCATGCTTTCCAAAGGGGATCCATAGGTATGCAGGTTATAGGGGCTGCCCTGTAGCTGTGGCTGCCAGCAAAAAGCTGAACTCTTCTTCTGAAAAATGACCAAATCCAGAAGAGGGCATGTAAATGGGCTGTAAGACATAGGCCTTGCTCCTAAGCAAGCTGGCACCCACCCTCACCAGTAAGGGTGATTTCTTCTTCCCAGCTGCACTCTGATGCAGAGGCAGCAAACTGGTTCCTCTGCGGCTGCAGAAGAGAAATCTCTATTCTAAAAACAGTCATGGAGCTATACTGAGCTTTAAATGTGCTGAACTTTGTGTACATACTTCTTTTGCTTTCATTTACTTTTTAAACTTTAACACTGGAAAATTTTTCTTTTCTAAACTATTTTATTGAAGAATCTTCCTACTCTACTGCTTCTCCATCAGCTGAGCAGTCACCAGCCCTTTTACCATGCAAGCCACATACACAGCAGGCCCTGAGTTTGTGGCTGGGAGCTAACCTGCTTCTGATACTCTGTGGGAAGGTTCTAATACAGCTTTGACAAACTGGTGCAAAGCTCTGCGGTCTGATTTGCTCCAGGTTAGAGCATTCTACCCACTTTGAAGCCTGTAGCCTACTTGGCCTGTATTATGCATGACACAAACACCACTGGCCTCCCCTTCAGGCAGGGCATCAGCTCAGCAGGCTGCTGGCTTGGCTTACATCCTACATCACATGTTGGATTTGCTGCTTCGGGTCTGTTCTGAGTTTAAAGTTCAGGTCCTGTGGGTTTAAGTTTAAGGCATTTTGTTGTTGTTGTTTGTCAAGTCTGAAATATTTTCCTCCCTGATGTTCATAAACTGACTTCTTGTTATCTGTAGTTAAAAGCACACAATCCCTTGCTAAAACCAGTGAGAACCATTTTAAAACATTGCTTATGTGTTTTGAAGGATATGGTGTATTTTAATCCACATTTTTGTACATAAGTGAAAATTTGTGAAATAAAACAATTATCTGGGATGCCAACATTTCTGCATTCATGACTTGTCACATTAAGGAATCTTGGTTTTCCTCACTGTAAACGCTCACCCCTTCTCAAGAAGTCACATATCCAGAAAACCTCTAAATACATTTTGAATATTTAAAACTTGTTTGCATTAAGATCTCACGCCTACAGTTCTGTATCAGAGCTCTCTTTAATTTTAGCAAACTTCTGATACAAAGTCTGTTTTTTCTTCTCCTCCTTCCACTTCCTCCATCTATAACAATCTTAAGCTCTTTGGTACAGGACCTGTCTTTCCATACTGCCATGCTGCCCACAGCACAGTCTGAGTTCTGTGACTGCTCTAGCATGCAGGAACAGAAGTACAGATCTTGGCTGTGCCCATATCCAATCTTCCCTGGACCACTCTCAATAATAGCACCCTGCTGCAAGGTTCAGTGCTGAGGACACAGCTCTGACATTGCAGGTTGCACTGTGATTTTGGCAGGAGAGCTACCAGCTGGAGAAAACAAAATCTTCAAGAAGGTGAATTATTCTTTCTCCAGGTTGGTTTCCTGACCCTGCCCTACACAGATATGGCTGTGTAGTATAATTTCTTCTGTTAAACCCTAGTAAAGCTTTTGTGTGGTTGCAGGTGACTGACAACAACATCAGCGAGCAGCCAGCTGCCTTTTCCATGCTGCCATTCCTTTCCTCTCTTGCTGCCCCTGTGAATGTGCTGTAGTTTCAACAGCCACACTGGCCCTGAGTGTGTCAGGGAATATCTGGAATATTATAGCTCTACAGTCCCCCAAACACAGAGACACCACCCCAGCCACAAAGCTTGTCCTGTAAGAGGTGTCAAAGGGCAGAAGACAAATCAAGTTCTTATTTAACAGGGTTGTAAAAATAGATTTAATGACATTTTCTTTGTGGGTGTGACAGGACTGTCCCCCGTCCTCTCTACCACAGATAGCTGGTGCATAAAGAGATAACCCAGGCTGGAAGGCCAGCAAGGGGTCATCTCTGGTGCCAAAAGGGCTCAAGCCTCAGCTAAGAATCAACATCAGTCTTGAGAGCAGATGTGGGAAGAGACAAAAGAAATATTCTTGACTAAGAGTCACTGTTTTATAAACTATAAAAGAGTTATCACATGAGTTATCACAGAGGCAGAAGCCTCCTACACACACACCCTAAAAATGTTTAAGACTTCTCCCTGGAGTTTGCATGCAAATCCGTGGTTACTTCCCTGGGGGCTGAGGGAAAGGATCTCGATGGGTGCCCCACCACCAACTGGATGGTAAGATACATTGAATCCTGAGCTATATTATTTCTTGGCTAGCTGTAACACTGATGGTAACTTTAACCCCACACTGTATGAACCTACTACTAATTTCTCTTTTTACCCTTATTCCTGTGTAGTGTTAGTTTGTTTTAAGTCTTATGACTGATAGTTTTCTGCTTATGAAATAAAAAATTCATTCTATAATAGACTGAATCAGCCATTATTAAAGAGCTTGCAAATGAGAGTTGGTTTTGGGGTGCTGGCTGCCTCAATAAAGCCACTGCCTGCTGCCAGAGGCCTGGGCAAAAGGCAAGGGACTCATCTAAACCCCCACATCCATTTGCAACAGTGGGATGGATCTGCAGACTATTTCAACGTTATTCTTTTCATAGGCATTTTGACAATGCGGACATCAAGTCTTGTTAATTTGGCATCCTGCGCTTCCCATGCAGTGAGACATGAAGAAGGTTTCTTCTTCAGCTATGCTGCCTGTACATGTGGAGGAGCAGCAGGATCTGGGAGGCATGACATTCCCTGCCAAGTGACATAAACCAGCTCTGAGGCACCACTGCTCCTGGGGCAGTGGGCTGCTGGTCACTGCCTGGAGAAGCAATTTTTTCTGCAGTCAACTCAGCAAAGCAGAGGGCAGGGAGCCAGAAGTCCAGAAATATTAGAAAAAATTGCTGCAAGAGAATTTTAAAAGCCATTGGAAACTTTTGAAGCTGGATTGTTCAAAAAATAAGACAGAATAGCCTAGTACAGCCTATTTCCTAGAGAAGATGACTTAGAGGAAGCTTGTACCTCTCCAGAGATTTATCACTGATTCACATCTCATTCTTTCTCTCCTCTTTCCTTAACATCTTCACAATTTCTCCTTTTGGCAGTTTTCTGGAGATAGGGCATGACCTATGAGCATGAGACAGCATAAAGTCTTTCCCCTTGCTAATATTATGTAACAAATATTGGTAAGCCTTTGCTGGATATTTGTCACTGGCCAATCCTCCTGCAAGGTTCAGTCAGGGAGCAGCAGGAGACCCACAATGGTAGGGCATTAAATAAGCCAGAGCTCATGACAGCACTCCTCTCTGGCAGGTGCCTGAGTAGCTAATAGCACAGCAACTCTTCCCTTCAGGAACATAAATCAACTTCAGGAAAGCAGCTCTTGAGGAGGTGTATGGGCCTCTGACCCCCAGCTGTGGTATATGCTTGGCTGCACAACTCCAGGGTTGTCCAGCCCAGGCAGGACAACCCTGGCCACACTGCAGGAAATGGCTCTGCTCATCCTCTGGCTCAGCAGGGTCACTCTCAGGGCATTTTGCCAGAGGAGGATCACATCGTGCTGACTCCAGAGGTTCGGCAGGGACCGTGTTACTGCTGGCTCCTGATCTTGGATGTGCTATAAATGATCTCACAAGAGTTTAGGGACAAGAAGAGAAATCTATACTCTCTTTACCCCTACAATTTATTTTTTTCCTGCTGTACCTTACAACTCAGAAACCAGTGCCCTTTACTCCCATCATGATCTTGCACAGAGAAGCATTGCAGTTACTGCCAAACCACCAGGACACTGAAGGAATAGGAGGCCCCCTGCACTTGCTGAGACACACAGATTTCTAGATATCAGCAAGAAGGAAGGATGCGACATCAGCTTGAAGAGAGACTTTTATCTGAGGAAGTCAAACTTTTGTTTGTTGGCTTTTGTTTTTTTTCTTTTCAGTAAGCACTTGTAGACTCAAGCCAACCCAAAAGAAATAAAACTACTTTCCTATGAGTTAATCTTACGAAAAGCACAACCCAGAATGGGATTGGAGAGGATTATTTCAGCTGAAGTACCCTTAATAAACATTCCCTCATTTATATTTGTGTCAGATGCAGAGTGCAGAGGTAGAAGCTCAGAGATGTGACTGGTGGGCTGCCTCAGAAACAGTCTCCTCTTATGAACAACCTGGCGAAAAAAAAGTTACCCAGAACAGCTTGATGACTATGGCTATTTTCCCAGCTTTATTCTGATGTTGTTGTTATCAGGGAAGCGTGTCCTTCTAAGAGATCAAAGTGTTTCAAGCACTCAAGATCTAAGAATTCAAGACTTTCAAGCATCAAGATTCTTTCAAGCACTAAAGCAGATCTGAATGTGAGTCAGAGCTGGGATCTAGCTGGACTGAGAAGAAAAAGAAGACTAGAAATTTTATGAAGAAAAAGAAGACTAGAAATTTTGTTTTTCTTATGGAATATGCTTTTTCCAAGGGTGAGAAAATCCTTGTCAGGAAATCCAGTCTTTTCAGCAGACACTGCTTGTGATTTGTCTTGAAAACACCTGGAATATGGCACTGGATTTGGAGGAGCAGCCTCATTGCTCCACCTCATCTGAAAGATGAAGGACAGAGGTGGGGCAGGAGAAGCCCTCACCAGGGAGAACACAATGCTCCCAGTGCCAGGTATCTGTCACCCCTTGAGCTCTGAATGCAGAACAGATATACCTCTATGACTAAAGGGTCCTCTGGGCCAAAGCTTAATGATCTTTTAAGTAATTCTGGATCTTCCTCAATTATGCTTTCAGTAACCATTAACTAACTATTTACCTGTTCACACCAAAATATTAGTATTTTCCAGCTGTTCAATATACACACATGCATCTCTATATTGGATCCAATTTAAATTCCCAGCTTCCTTTTTTTTTTCTGTTATGTCAACACACTGAATGTCTGCAGATGTCCTCAGAAAGCTTGCTAGAGAACGGTCAGTTACAGTCATTTCTGAATATAAAATGTTTTCCCTTTTGTTTGAAATGAAAATAACCTGAAAGCCTTTTCCTAGTAATAAATTAAGCTTTGTAACATGCATTTTTAAAAGAAAAAAAAAAAAGATGATTTGGAGTATTCACAACTCTTCATGGAATCAAAATGAATGTGTACTCCTAAGCAAGAATACAGCTATTCTCTTTGATGAATAGGAATTGCTCCATTTTTAAGAAGGAAGTGCCTAATGAGGGAAAACAGGCTGGCAAAGCAAACTCCCAGTATATTTGCATCTGGGACTCAACTTGACAGCAGGTTTTACCCACACATTTTAGTTTAATATTCAGCAGTGACTGATACTTAAATTAAATTTCTCTCCTTGACTATCCTTTTTATTTTTGTTCTTCCTTATTTGTTGCCTTAATTAGTGGATCTTTATTTTATTCTTAGACTGAAACACTTAGTAGAGGGAGGAGAACTTTGTTTTTTACTCAGTACATCAAAACAACAAATCTTGGGATAAAGTATGGCACCTTAAGAACATCTGTCTGCAGCCTTCTCCTGCACCTTCACGCATCCTATGTTTTCTTCTAGACTGGGAACATTTCGGAAATTTTATTTTAAAAACCCCAGAAAGAAACAAACAAACAAGCAAGCAAACAAACCCCAAACCAACCTCAAAAGAGAAAATGCATTCTGTTGAAAAAAGGCTAATGAAAAGAACATGTTCGTATAGAAGAGATTTCATTTGAGTGTGAAGAATTCAGGACTCCACACACTTGGAAGAGGCTGGAGGTGTCTGACAACCCTCAGGTTGCTCATTTCAGCATTACCTTTTCTTTCTGGAAATCTGGTTGTTCCCCTCATGTAGCACCATCAAGTTGGCTCTCCTTTCATTACTTGTTCTATGGAATGTTAGTCTCCCTTAGGTGACTAGCAGTAATATATGAATACAGCAGTCCATGTGGGTTGTGGCAGGGAAGGGGAAGAGAGCTTTAGAAAACAAACCTAATTAAAAAGCTGAAATGAAAAAAAAAATCTTTGCTGCTTAAACACGTCTGATTTTTACTTAGCTACTAAAACCAGCTAAAAAACCTCAATGCAAACAAATTTGATTTTATTGTATGGCAGGGTTTTAATGAAATTGGAGGGAAATAAGTTTTCAAATCAAGGCTTACTTTCCATAAAATCTTCATTTGAAGACAGGTATATTAAGCATAAATGCAAAATTTTCTCTAACAACAGACCCCAAGGTATTTCTCCTCTCACAGCACAAGCTCAGGTTCATGATATAGTACAATTACACCAGATAGAAAAATCCAAAATGCAGAATGTGATTCAATCAAGCACATTGTTTCTATGATTCCTTATTTTTGACAAATGTCCAGTTCCTACCTGTAACTGCTTTTAAGGCTGTAGAAGTTCTGGTTCAATTTATGTGTCTTTAGAGGTTTCACTGCCATACCTTATTTACACATATAATCAGCTCAGACCCCATGGACAGACTGTGCTGCCTTGAGAGAGGGAGCTCACCAGGAGGTCTGATTCATTCTGTAACACAGGACTTTTACTCCCAACTAGCTGAAACAGCAATTAACAGCATTGGCTGTTGTTTACTGGACATGAATAATCCTGCAGTTGGATTTTTTTCCCCAGGCTGTCAGGGAGCATTGATTTTAGGAGAGAGCCCATCCTCACATATGCTGAGCTCAGTTCTGCAGCTAGACACGCCATCAGGAGAGCCTGGATTTTGTTTGGGATGCAGATGATCTTCCTTACTCTATTATGTTTTAACTATATATGCAGGTCAGCAATCTGAAGATCATAATACCACCTGAAACCAATGGTATTTTCAAGAAAATAGGATATTGGTAAAGGATGAAGACTATTCCTATTCTGAAAAATCTAAGTTAGATTGAATCAGAGATACAAAAGAACAAGGTAAATATTAAAAACTTGAGCTCAAACTTACTTATATTTGAGATAAGCTTGCAAGTATTTGGATGCATATCCAAGATCCTTAGGTCAGGTTAAAATATGAGCCCTACAGGCCATAGAAGTAAGGTAGATTAATTTCTGGACTACTGCAAAACTGCTTTTTTTAAAGATTTCACCATATTTGGTTCACTGTGCCCTTCTGATTTTCTCTCTCTGCTCTTACTACCAACAAAGATCAAAAATCTTACAGTTTCCCTGTTGTTTTAGGTAGATCATGTCTTGGCTAAGGAAAATGAAGGCCTTTGTTTATTAGTTTCCTTACTTGTGGACATTAACTAGGACAGCATCTCATAACCTGTCAGTAATAAATAACAGAATTTGTCCCTTCTCTTTAAATTTGCAGCTCATCACAGTAACTCTTTCAATGTGCATTTTATTGGTGTTATTTGGTCTTCAAAACCTCTGGAAAGAGGACCACCACAAAAAGTTTAAGCCTAATTCCAGTACAAGCTCCTATCAGCTTCAAGAGCACATTGCCATTGTCAACTTTTGGAAATGAAGGTGTGTGAAATATAGGTCAATTATTATCTGGCTTTAACAACAAAGCTACACTTTTTCTTTGCTCTGAATGAAAAAGAGAGTTGCTAAACTCTTTTGAAATCCTGATAGTGTCAAGGGAAATACCTTATTTTATGAAACTTAATATTTCTGAATACGTTTTATGATGCAGCCCCAGCTTTTGGAAACAGCACCACATTAGGGGAAATGCATTTTTTGCAGAATCAAGCAGTTGGAGATAAAAGAAATGTCATTTTAATGCCAGGGCTATAGACATCCTAATGACACTGAGCAACTCACAGACTCCAGAGAAAAATGACATCCCTTTTTAAAATACAAAGTCTAATAACTAATATGTTCAAATGTGAATAACAAATAGTACCTTACCCCTCAAGCATTCATCAGCACCCTGTATTTGTATACATTTGTATACATATTTAAATTTATACATATAAATATCCTACATTTATACACACAGTGTTACATTGCCCCTGTGTACACTCACCCACCTTGCACATGTGATCTGGTTTACTGCAAGTCAAGGAAAAAAAACCAGCCATAATTTTCTTGTGGATGTCAAGCCAGATGTCTCCACAGCTGTGAAAGTCTGCCTTTATAAGGCAGATATAAGAACCACCTGCATGTACATCCTTTCCCAACTAATCCTCAAAAAGGGGCTCAGCCAACAAAGCAGCAGTTTGCCATGAATGACAGTGCCTTGCCATCTGTACTTGCTCAGGGCTTTAAAAACCCTTTTCACACCTGCCTCCAAATGGGGCTGCTTGGGACAGAACTTACCAGAAATCTCTCCTGATCTTATTCACAGTAGCTGTTGACATAGCTTCCTTTAGTCTATTGGGAAATATCATTTTTCAATTAATTTTTAGAGTCAATTGCAGCACATGCTCAGTAACAGATAAAACACTGCATCTCCAAAGCTGCCTTGTCTGTATCTGGCAGTTCCAGCACAGCTCCACAGTTCAGCTATGATTCACCAGGAGCCACAGCTTGATGAAAAGACTGGACTGAATTTCAGTGAAGCTTGACCAAGTCTGCTGCAATTTGTTTCTGGGAAGAACTGTGGTTTATAACTGAGAAGAATTGCTGATAATAGCTGAGTTTTGATGCAAGTTTTTGAGTTTTGATACTAGACTCTAAAAACACAGTATAGACTAAAACTCTCAGTGCTTCTTGAAAGCTGAGATAACAATATTTCTACTGGAGCTGCTGTTTGTTGTAGCACATGAAAGAGACCTAATATTGGCAGGTTGCCTTCTGAGGTGCTATGGACCAGAATGTGCCAAGTGCCCCTTTCATCACACAATGGAAAAAATAATTTTCCATGTATCTCGAACAAAATGTTTCTACCTTATTTTATTCAGAAGAAACACTGATGACAAGTTAAAAAAGGCCACAAAAAGAATGAGCCACACAGAACATTAAGAGAAGAAATATTAATTAAATATATCAGACAGGGGAAAGTCAAGATGTTTGAAATTTTGAATACCGCAATATTATGATTTCAAACTAACAGTGAAGTAGCTCTGTTTTATTGAGGAAAACTTTCCTCTGGACAAGCTGGACTGTCAGTGTGCATCCTGCTCCTCCCTCCTGCTCTGTACTTACATGTGCATAATTGTTGTGAGACAAATCTTGTATTTACACCTAAAGTTTTACCTCTTGTGGATTATTTTACTTTCACAGTCAAAAAGGCAAGATCTCATGGGTCAAAGTGTAGGTGAGGTTTCTTAGCTTGTTAAGCACTGATGTATTAAACTCTTGCAGAAGAGTAGCAAAAAGTATTCCTCTATCACATCAGAGTTCAGTTTGGCCTAGAAATTTCAAGTCTACTGAATATTTTTCCTCCAAATTCAGAAAACTTGTACAATCTTATACCACTGATCACTCCTTTGCAAATTTGTTCTTGTGTGCATATTCCATGCAAGAATGTAGTCTTTTGCCACTTCCATTAAATTTTTCTTTCCAATTTTCTCCAGTGAAAGAGTGTTCTGACCGTCCACTCTGCCCAGTCCAGCACCATTAGCTCTCTTAACCTCTGACAAAAAGGTCTCTTTACTAGCATTTTGCTATTTAGCACCTATTCTAAATCTTGATTTTTTTAACTCAACACTAAAATAAGTCATTTTGTGTTCTGCAGGCCCCAAAGGTGGCCAAACTGCTTTGGGAGCAAATGTGTTTTGAAGGCGATGGCTGAGAGTCTTTGCATGCACTGAAAACACTGAATTCTTGCTATTCAGATGTCTGCCTGTGGAAGAATATATATGCTTTCCTTTTCCTCTCATATTGTAGATCCAGGTTAAAAAAATAAAATGGAAGGGGCAACTCTAATTAAGTAAAATCAAAGCTCTCCTTGCAGAACCAGATTTTATTCCAAACTGTTGTCTTATAAATCAGTCTCACGGTGTTAGAGAAATAAGGTGATACCCTTCACCACTTCGGTTCACTTCCTGGACTCTGCGCTACTGTTTGGGTTTTTTCCATTCTGTTTTTAATTCACTTTTTATGATAAAGTCAGTCTTCACTGCTCACCCTGAATTACATTTTAGTACTGCAATTAGGCTCCTAAACAATTGCAACATGTTGCCCCCAGGCAAGGGACACAGCACGTAAACAACAATCTGTGCTTATTGTCTTGTATATCATGCTACTGTGACACAAGCTTTTTGCTCCTGCAAAGGAGAGGTTTGCAGGAGGTGCCTAGGGGTCGTTTGGTTGTGCTTGCAGTATCATGAAAAAGAATTCACACTGCTGATGATCGTTTTGATTAAAAAGGAGCCTTGTGCTCCCAGGAGGATGTCAGAGAGATTGTTTGCTCCCCACATCCTTCTACCCCAAGATAATCGTCCGAAAAATACAAACTTCTATTTGTAGAAAGAAATTTACATTTATAATTTTAAGTAGATCACATGTAGCCTAAAAGCTTAATTTATGTACCAGATTATTCCATCTGAAGTAGGTTTTACAGCTTCTCAAGGTATCCTGGCATATTCATGTAAAGCTTTTCACTCTGAAACACTGCAGACCTTTGCCCAGAACTGGGCCTGTATCACTGGGACTTCAGAAAAGATACAGTCCCTGCTGGTTATATGCTGGAACTGATTTCAGCTTTTGTTTATGCAATTGTGAAAAGAAAATGAGCTGCAGACTTATTTTTACCAGCCCAGATGCATCGACTGTCTCTCATTGACACTGGCACAAAGACACAGTGGCATGTGCACAAATAGACACTATCTGTCCTGAAATGCTTTTTTTCTTTAAAACAAATTGACTTTTTTTTTGTCTTTATCCCCTTCCTATTTTTAAGGGTGGGAAAGGTCAGCACATTGTCTCTTGCTGCCTACCAATGTTTGCCACAGATACACCTCTAAAAGTGGGTAAGAGCAGCAGTTGATGCCAGGTTTTGGGTTCAATGCCTGAATTCAGTTTGGAGTGGAGAAGCAGAACCTCCTCCACCTGTAAAGATTTCACCAAATTTTGACTGAATTCAGTTTGCTCTGGGATTCTTCCCAGAGACATGCTATTGAAAACCACCAGCTGGGAGTCCACCCTTCAGCTGCCTCTTGTGCCTACCAGGGGGAGCTGCTGTCCTGTGCCCATCCACCCTGCCACAGAAGGACATTCAGGGTGAAAGCACTTCAACTATGGTCCCAAAACACTAAGAACTACTTCAAATTTGCGTTAAGAGAAAGCAAGGATGGGACACTTGGTATATACACATGAAATACCCTCAAGGTACAAGTTAAGTACTTGAGAAAGTGATGCACTTGAGATGAAGCCCCAGGACAACTCACATGCCAGAGTTTTGGGGAAAGCAATGGGAAGTATGTCTCATTTGCATGGGAAGTGAGAGTCAGCAGTGTTATCTGACTGGAGAACAGTGAACACAATGCCTTTGATCTAATATAGGTGCCATAAAATACGTTGGCAGCAATTTTACTGTGCTTCTACCAAAAATGAAGTGGATTTTAAAGAAAATAATTTTACAAACATGGAAGTAGTTAGGCAATAGCAAACAGGACAGGACACAATGTGAATTTGCCAGTGTTAGATCAGATTAGACTGATTTTCTTCTCTGCTGAGATAATTATTATTCACACAGGGAAAGATATGGTTGATCTAACATCAGAAAATATTTAAATTACTACCACATAGGTAGTTATTAAACTGGAGAAGATAGAGAATACCTGTGAGAATCATAAGCTGCAGGAAATGGGCTAAAGAAAGTGGCTTGGAAAAAGTTATGAAGCTGGAAGCAAAAAAAAAAAAGTGTGCAGCTTTTCAGCAGTTGGTCTTTTGGTCTCCCCTTACATAATGTTCTTGTTAGTGCTTGGAGCATGCTGGTGAAGTTAGCGATCCTATGAAGTTGGGAGGCATTAGGGAGATGTAATAGGGTTAGACACTTGTATTGGCAGAAATGGATGACCTTGCAGTCTGGAATAATAGAAATTGCACGAGTGAATGTCATTCCACAGAGAAAGATAGTTCGTTTCAGGATAGATAGCTAAATCTTCTGCTTTAAGGCATGGATGTCAACTAGAAGTGATGGGAGAAGAGAAAGATCTGATTGTTTCCAAGTGTGCACTAGTCACTTCTCACTGTGATGATCAGGAAAAGCATTTCTGTAATGCTGCTGCAGTCGGCCATCTTTGGAGAAGGGCAGAATTTTCCTTACCAGGCCTTTTCCATACACTCAGAGAAGGAGCACATTAGGAGGTTGGCATTTATGACACTGTGACAGGGCACTGTGGTGAGTGGAGCACTCATCTTTTGCTAAGCCATTCTCTCAGGTTCCCAAGAATGCCAGTGGACACAGCACCCCATTGCCACTACTATACCAGTGACATTCAGCTTTCAGAGCTTTCTCAGCGGCCATGTCAGAGACCATTTAAAATGAAAGGAATCAGATTCTTGGGAACAAGATGTCAGTGAGAAAGAAGTGGCAGTATGTCATTCTGTGTTAGGTCAGCTGAATGTGAGTCTTCAATGAAATAATATCCAAACATTTTATGCATCTGGACAGTATGTTTACCTTGGAACTAATTCTTCCTGGGCTCCTAAGATTTTTCATTTGTCCAGCTTAAATTTAGCTTAAATAAAAGCACAGAATGTCAAAGAAAGCCAAACTGCAGGACAAATCTTCATAAATTATTAAAGATTGGGGATGTCACAGCAGAAATTCTGCCTTTGTACCTTATAAAGCTGTCACATTAAACTGATGAAGGGCCAATCTGAAACCGGGCAACACATTTATTCTGAAATGAACTTAGAAAAAGAACCCCAAACAAAAACAAGCAAAACCAAAAACAACAACAAAACTACAATAACAACACAACAACAACAGAAGCCAAAAAAAATCACAAGCAAAACAAACTTGTTTCCAAGCCAAATCGCAGGTACATCTCAAACTTGTCCTTTTAGAGCACAATCACATGGTACGTCAAGTATTAATTCAAGTAAATTTAAAATACACCCCTAAAATATAAGAGAACTTTTTCCTTTACTTCGTAGAAGAACAGGACCCCTCCTTCTGAAATAAGAAGCTTCCTAAACACATTTGTGTTTCAAGAGAAGATGTGGGAAAAAAAAGGAGACACTAAATAGGGAAGATCACATTGCATAATACACTATTAAAAGGGTCTTCAAAGTGAAAGCTATAGAATACAAAACCTTCAGAACCTAACCAGAGACAGTATTGCCACCTACAAGAATATGAAAAAATGGATCAAATTGACTAAAATATCTTTTAAAGATTAGTGAGGAAAAGCTCTTAATTTCCTAACAGAAGAAAAAACCTGAATTATTAATGAAGCTGAGTTCTGACTGCTGTTGGAATTGAAAGTAGGCCTGCAGACTCAGACATCTGGCCCTGAGCATGGCTCCGCTCCAAGTCTGGGAGAAGACAAGAAGAGAGAAGCTTTGGCAAGCAGGCAAATACACTGTTAATTGGAAATACTTCTACCACAGAGGAGGAGCAAAAGTTCTCCAGTTCTGTCTACCCCAGGGACACCCTATGATGAATGTCCCATGAATTACTTCATGTTTCAAAGCACATCTGCTAAAGGGACAGAATCTGGTGAACTGATCCATCAACAAAAAGATCAATCTGGTTTGGAAGAAATACTCTTAAAAAAATAAAAAGAAACAGCTGGAGTGTACCACAGTGTTTAACTAAAAACATGTTTATCTGCCAGACACATTTTTCTGAGATGGAGGTTCAAATTTTGCAACTTTAGCAGATCTGAGCAGATCCCAGGCTGTTCAGGCACGGCTGGAGCTGAGCTCTGCTTCCTCTGCTGCACAGTGGCTCTGTCCACAGTGAGACGTCACAACTCTGGGTATCAGATCAGGACAGGTCTCCAGACAACAGGCTGTTGGAGGGGCAAAGCAGCCTACCATTCACTGCCATTGCAATGGGTGGAAGGGCTGGCATCCTCTCCATTGCCAAGGAAAGGCTCAGGGCTTGTGCAACTACAGGCTGTCGCTGAGGTCTGTAGCAAAAGTAAACGCCCCTTCCCACATCCATTCCTCATTCAGCCTTGGAAGAAGAGGAAGGACTAGATTTCCCAGGACCTCTCACAGCCACTTTCCATTCCAGCCCTGCTCCTCTCTAAGCCCCTGGCTCCCCATTCTTTTCCTACAGCAGCAGCAGAGTGGTCCCTCTCCCTTATACTTGTGAAAGCAAAATTTAATTTTGCCTTCTCTATCTAGAAGTCCAAACTAGTATTGAATTCTGCAGAGCTTTTGGTATTGAGAACTAGTGTTGGTACAATTTAATGACCTTTTGTATTTCAAAAGGAAGGACATCACTTTCTGAACATAGCAACAGAGAGAAATTGAGTCTTAGTCAAAGGGTGCAGGATAAGTTATGGTCAGTTGTGAGTATCCCAGGTATTCCTGGGAGTGCACTTTGGGTCAGAAAATGTTTCAGAGCTCTAACCATTGCTGCTCTCTGTGGGGCTGCAGGGCAGGAAGGGTAAGTTTCCCCAGGTGCCCTGTACGGTGGAAAAAACCCTTGTATTTCTATCTATTAAAAACAGGAGGAGAACCTGAGTTACAGCAAGATACCAACTAAATAAAGCATTCTTTGAAGGATGGGGAAGGCTGGGGGCAATTGACAAGACTTGTTTCCTGTGGGGAAGTTTCTCCTCTTTGAGCTTGGTGGCAGTGCTCAGTGCCAGAAGCAGAGACACTCTTCTGGAGCCCAAGTCACTGTTGCCGAGGCTTCCCAGGGTAGAGAAGCAACATGGGGAAGAGTATAAAGTTGCAGTCATAGAGGAATTAAGTTATTTAGCAGTAGTCCTGTGACAGATTATGTATATCCAGGCTCTGAACCACTTCTGATTTGAGCAGGACTCATTTAACTATTTTTAGTTTGTTGGGGCAATTTAAATAGAGAAAGAAAATACAGTCAATCCCTAAGGTCACTGTAAGGTCACATGCCCAAGTTGTGGTGCTCCCTCTGTGTCTTGTTTATTCACTTACATGGTACATAGCATAACTTGCAAGCTTGGGGAAAAATGACATCTGGAAGACTTGAGGTTTATAAAAATAAATTTTAAAAAATTGCAAGCTATCAATTTTCCTGCAATTATGAGAGAGTTGCTGGTCATTACATATAGTCATCAGGAGAAAAAGTCAGTGAACAATGCTGTAGGGGTAAAACATAAGAGTTGAGCATCAACAAAATAAAGGGATAATATAGAATTTCTGCCTCTAGCCCTCTTCAAGGTAAACTTGCTGAATAGATACATTTGTCATGCATGCTTTACTAAGTTGTCATTAAACTGAGCAACTAATGTCAAGGTTGGGGCCTGGAACCAACAGTTTCAGCTTCATGGCCTGGCATATGGTTGTGCAAGGCAGTAAAAGTTGTAAAAACTACCAGTTGTAAAGGGTAGTGCAGAATAAAACTGAAATGGGCCAGCTCAGAGTCAAACTTCCTATCCCAAAGATGTTAAAAACCATAATTAAAGGCAAGTTCAATCTGTGCTTGAATCTCAGGGAGCACATTGAAAATGAAAACATACTCTAAAGCCCTGGTCCTCACTTAGTGAATTTATTTAAAAGAGGCTACTTTTCCCTTTGGGATTCAAAAGTTCTCAAGAGGTTAAAAACCAAACTTTACTGGTAAAATAGAAGGTCAGGAACTCAGCCAAATTTAAAGCAAATATTCAATCAAAATAAAGCATTTAACAAAGCATTGACTTGGCAAACTCTAATTCATCCAACTTTAAATTACCCAGATTTCAAGAGGAGGAAATTAGGAGACGAAAACGAGAGAAAGGGAAAAAAGAGAGAGAACGAAGAAATATACAGCTAATGCCTTGGATCCAGCTTCCTGTCAGCTGCCATCCAAAGACAACAGGGATGTGTGACCATGTGTGTCTCAGGGCAATGGGTTTTATCTGCTTTGGTCTCCTGTGGCCATTGCCACCCCCCTCCTCCCAGGTGAGGCTTCCAGTCATCAGGCCACTCTGAAGCTAGACTGGTTCCAGGGTGGGCTGTGGGACATTGCTGTCCCTGTGCCAGTGACTGACAGCCATTCTGGGCTGGGCTAGAGGCTCCAGTGAGGTGGGGAGTGAGCAGTGCATCATCCCATCTTCACAGAACTTGCCCTGGCCCACTCCCCCTCACACACACTTCAGTTGTTTTGAGCCAATAATAATTTTCTCCAGTCTCTCACAGATATTGAAAGAGGTCCTTTATACCTAGAACACAGACAAGTTGTACTGATTTCATATACAGACAAATAAATTATCATCAGCACACATGCAAAACAAAACGGCACAGTCAACATGAGTCAACACTAATTTTAGGAAGCCAGACTTCTCAGAAATGTCTGAAAATCACCAAGTAGCATCTACTTTCCGGTCTACACGCATCATGACTGAAAATTCTGACCTCCATCTCTCATGAGGAACTCAAGTAGTTTGCCTCTCAGCAGCACTTATCAAATTCAGACTTTTTTTCTAATCCCATTGTTGCAAGTTTCACAAAAATCCTGGTATCACTGACATTTATGATCACATCTGGTTTGAACTGAGCTTTTGATTTTCCCTGTAGCTTAGCAGCAGAGCTCAAGCAGCAGAACAGGGACTGCAAAGTTGATACATATGAATGGATGTTTTTAGGAAAGGATAAGAATACCTTACAATTCAATAGCATACTCACCTGGATCTGGGGCTTTGATGATACTGAGATGCCAAGTGATGCAAAATACAATTTATTTCTGTTCTTTTCCCTCAGAGACCTATACTGTATGAGTGAGGATATAACTACAGGGCTGGCATGTAAATAACTTATTTGAAGCATATCATTAGCAACTTGCTGTGTTCTCAGTTGCCCTCCTCTTTCTATCCACCTCAGTATTTGTTAAGGATTGTATATTGGTCTCATTTTAAAATATTCCTTTGTGTAGCTGCCTATTGGAATCAAATTTGCAATGCATAGTAGCCAGATTCTTTAGCATTAGCATACATTAGTTGAAACTTCTTTTCTAAGTGGAGAGTGAAAACAGTAATTTCTTCTCCTCCACACTCTTGGAGGGGTGGGAGGGCTAGACAGCTCCTCAGTTTAACTGGAAGTAATCTGTGCTTTATGGAAGTTCTAATGCACAAGGAAGGCTCCATACCATGCACAGCAACTAACAGGACTTTTCTTGCAGGAGTCCTCAACATTGATATTGCTGTTGTAACACAGTAGTGATATCCAACCTATTTTTGGGTTAATTCCAACATAAACCAGTTCTTTTTAAAACCAGGATTCCACCCCCTTCTTTTACTCTTCTTGAATAGATGCAGAGTCCTACCACATTGCAAATTTTTGTTGCCAATTCATAGATAAGTCCTTTGGTAGTACCTGAATATATTACATAGAAAATGGATAGCAATTCTTTTAACAGATTGCAATTCTTATGCCTTGCTTTTAATTTTTTTTTTTTTCCATTTTAAACAGAAACCATAAAATAGACAAAATCAGTGTACAAGGGTAGCAGGACCTTGCATATTTGTATAGTGTTCTTTTCTGGATGTATCACTACAGTGAGAACTGTAACAAAAATATCACCATGAACCCTAAAAAAAGGTTTTGTAAAAATGGTGTATGCCTACATCATGTTAGCACCCAGCTCTCTCAAGGCAGTGCACTTTTCAGAATCAGAAAAAGATCACGAAAATCTCTACATCCTGAATATACAGCTGCTTTGAAGCTACACCAGCTATTCCTGACACAGCTATCAGCCCCTACATGGAGAGTTGGCAGGAGAGATGGCAAAGGGGTTTAGCTAAGCACAATTGAAATTTTGCTGGGAATCTCACCCCACCAGGAAGTGTAGTAGTTAATAGCCTGGGCTGCCTCCTAGGAGTGCCTAGGAGTACTGCAAAAGTTTCTCTCTGCTGGAGCAAGTCAAACTTGCAGTATTTATGCAGCCCTTCGAATACTTGTAATACAACTACATAGAGCAGTAACTTTATTGCATACCAAGAGTTATTTGAGTGTATGACAGATTTCTTAGGTGGTCTTGTACAGGTGCATATAGAGTTAGAAAGAAAATTGTTTCTGCACACACATCAGAGTTTCATGAATAGCAAAGGAATTTAGCTTGTAGGACTGACTAACGTGAGAACATTATACTGCTGTTCATTTAGTATCATCTCTATCAATTACAATGCATACATTTCCAAAAAAACACACATATTACATTATTACATTTAACCATCTTCTTTAAGAATATTTTTCTTCTGTTTATGAAAAAAAGTGGGAGGAGAATGGGTACTTCAGTGGAAGAGAAATACAAATTTTCTGGAAACGCTTATGAAAGATTTTATAGCTCAATATGTTCTCTGTAATGTTATGAGGAACAGAGGATGCACTTCACATAGTTCCTGACTGAAAAGGAGTTATTGTTAAACAAGTCTCTCTCTCAAAAAAAATATATATATATAATTTTTTTTCAGTTGTAACATTAGCTTTTAGGAACTTGCTATTTTCCTCAATTGTTATCGAATTCAAGAAAAGGAAACTAAGTAGATATGCCACACAGTACAGGAAGAATGAAATCTCATTCTAGAGGCCTCAGTTCAAGAGTCCTGGCTTTGTTTTTGAGCTTCTGAAGAAGAGAGCAAGACGTGCTTGTGCAGAAAGGCACTGCTGCAGACACCCTCTCCATCAGCCTGATGTCAGTGCATTCCCTCTGAGAGAAGGGAGCATTAAAAATCAGTCTACCTTACAAAAACCTTTCTGTGGAGCGCAATTGAACATCTCTTTCTGTTGCAGAGTGGACTAGACAGAAGTTGAAGCTCTCCGGTTGCTTTTGCTTTTTAGACTGAAGGACTAAGCCTGAAAATTTCTGGCAAATAAAGAGAAACAGGAGCCCTGTATGTTTATATGTCCCTGCAAATGAGCTGTGGATCATTCATCACTGCCTCAGTTTAATACAGCATGTAGGACTACCAAAGCTTTACATGAATTAATTCTGTCTGTAATTGGCTTAACAAGAAAAATAAAGTGGAGACACTGAAAAATGAGGACTGGTGAGCCTGCTGGATGTACCAACTGAAGCAAAATTAGTGAAGAATTAGACTGGTTATATAAACCTAAAAACTCCTAAAAAAGAAACCCCAACTCCTCTTAACCCCCTTTCTCTCTAGATAGAGAGGACAGTTAGTATTGGCTCTCGGGCTGATTATATTGCTTATTTCCAGTAGATAGCGCATCTCAGCACATTTATCTGTACTCTGTCCCTTACACAGATATCCCTTCCTGTGCCAAAGCCTGGTGAAAGAAAAAGCTGTCTCTCAATGTCAACAGCAAAGCAACCATTATCTTCATCTGGGTCAGGATTTCACCAGCTGCCTACCTCTTGACTGTAAATAGGCAAGACAAAGTCAACTCTCAACTTCAGGTGGCCTTTGGACAAATAAATTTATGTATGGCATTTTGCATAGAGTAAGAGTTACAAAAAAATAATGAATAAGTGGAGGGGGAACAGAAATC
The DNA here is from genome assembly GCA_034509185.1 of Euphonia xanthogaster. NCBI lineage: Eukaryota > Metazoa > Chordata > Aves > Passeriformes > Fringillidae > Euphonia > Euphonia xanthogaster. The sequence continues at coordinate 47,561,320 of JAYDZK010000169.1, forward strand.
CAACCCAGACAGAAGTCTTGCACAGATTCTCCAATCTTCTCTGCATGGGCTAACACAAAAACTGAAGTTGTGCTGAGCCTTAGCTCCAAAGCTCAGCTTGGGGACTCACAGTCCTAGGGTGAATCCCAGCAAAAACCCAGATTGCTTCCAATTAGGAAAAATTATTTTAGTATGAGAACACAGGATCTAGAAGGCTCAAATATGAGAAGAGCTAAACGTTGCTTGTCTTTAATTGATTAAAATCAAGGCCTTGCCAGCTGAACAAAGTCTGATTCTGTACATACTGAGCCACCCAGGAAAAAACTTAAGCTACAAAAGCAGATTTGTAGAATTCCACATTTAAATGTTCTAATTCATCTCCACATTTTACTATTTTTTTCCATATTGAGAACACATTGTTATCTACTTCAATTTTTAATTAATTTGAAATAAATTTGCATAAGTACTTTAAAAGATTTTTTTAAAAAAATATATATATTAAATGGTGCATAATTTAGTAAGCACACCCAGTAACACAACAGGGTGCTTGCACTTCTTGTTTTCCAGAAGAGAAACTCAAGGTTATTCAGTACCCTGACACAGTACCATAGTTATATATGCTATATCTATATTGCACCAATAAAGGAAGTTAAACTAGGAAAAATCAGAGTTCAATATGACAAAAAAAGAAAGTTGTTCTCTTCCATAAAAGTAAGAAAGGTAGTATGTATTGTGTAATTATCATTAGTGTAAATGAGCCAACTTCAAAACATTACTGAAAAAACTTACTTGATAATTTTGTTTCCTGTGCATTTCTTAAAATCAATTCTTTTGGCTTGGGCTCCTCACATCCTCTAAACTGGGTACCAGAACTTGTCTGTGGCCACTTCTGAAAGCTTTTGGACACAAAAAAGAAAAATCAAAGAGCAGGCTCTTGCATTAGGCAACACAGAACCTGTTGCTTGAAATCAATAAGGTGTATTCCACCAGATCACAACTATAGCTGATGACAGAACATCTATGTCTCTGGGTTATTTTATAGCTTTCAGCTCCTCTTGCCTTTGTCACAGGGGCAGCTGTGACAGGGCTTTCCAGGACCACAGACAGGTGTTATTTGATAGGGACTCTAAGCTGGTCAAAGGATGAAGACAGTGCAATGAAGGCAAGTGGGAATTTACAATTCCCTGAAAAGAGGTTGTAGTGAGATGGAGTTTGGTCTCTTCTGCCAGGTACCAAGCAATTGGACAAGAAGAAAGGGCCTCAAGTGGCACCAGATGAGGTTTAGATTGGATATTATAAGAAACTTCTTCACAGAAGCAGTTGACAAGCAGCGGGCTGCCCAGGGAAGTGGCAGATTCACCATCCCTGGAGTGTTCAAATATTGTGAGGATGTAGATATGGTTTAGTGATGGACTTGGCAATGATGAATTAAGAACTAGACTAGGTGATCTTCGAGGTCTTTTCCAATTAAATGGGTTTATGATTTTAAGTTTTCCAAGAAAAGATTTTCCTAGGAAGCAAAGATTCCTGGTAGCAATCAGATTCTTTGTACAACTTCATTATGTTGCCTTGGAACAAATGGCTTTGGAACTGCTTTTACAGGCCAGGAGGCAGTTTGACTGGAGGCACTGCTGCACTGCCATGCATCACAGTGGTAACAATGCATCACTGGAATGATCAGCCCTGGTTTCAATGCAGCAATGTAATATATTAAGTCTGTGGCAAGAAATCCCCTCATGGAGGCAAACGTGGGAAACACACTTGTGCCAGGCTACTTCAGTAGGTAACTGTAGGTAGAAGGAAGCTGTTTTACTTACTAATTTGAAAGATGTCTGGAGGAGGGGGGGGGAAGTACCTGGCTGATGGGGATATGCTTGTTCCACCCCTAAACTAAAAATGTTCCCATTAGACTCACTCCAGAAAACTGTCTGTTTCTTGTTTCATTAGAGTGACCGAGAAGGAGCCCAAAACCCTAAAAGTGTATTGCTTCCCTGCCTCTTAATCTCCCTCAGACTGCATATTTCCAGAGTGCATATTAAATACAATGTGGTTTAAAATGCTGATGTAAAAGTTATTTCGTGGCTGTATGTTCTGTGAACTAAATTAGCTGTCTACTGTATCTGGACTCAGACCAGCAAATCTTGCTCATTCTTTTCAAGCAAGACCCTCCAAATAACTTGTTAAAAGTTACTAAATGGGTGAAATTTTATTCCTATCTAATATATCAAGCTGTTTATGGAAAATTAAAGGTCTATACTACAAAACCTCTTCTGTCTTCTCAACTGTGTTGCACCTGTGACACTAATTATTTAGTTAAAATTTAAATTTTGAAATAAAATTCAAAATTTTATTGCTAGTTCATAAAGTCTATTCTCTTTTCAGATCTGCTTCATTCTTCACACTTAGTAATAATCTTGAAATAGCGACTTGGGTTGCAGCTGAAATAAACTATAATTTACATGTAACTTATATTAAGTATAATTAAGTTTTATAATTACCACTTGCAACTGAAAATACCTCTTTCAGAAACTCAATAGTAATAATTTTCAGCCATATTTTCTTTGTAATTAAGAGTGACTTGGCTAAAAAAAAAGTCATCCTACTAGCTAGACATGCCTTGCAGACAATACTTGTGCACAAAATCATATCATCTGCTGCACAGTAATTTAACTCACAGCATTTTATACTGTGCTTTCTGCTTTTGAGGTTTCTCACCATTTAATTTCCCTTATTTCTGAGATGGCTGTGTTCAAAAGCAGACTATGGACAGTGTGTCCTGGGTTTTGGTGGTGGTGCTGCTTTTAACCTCAGCGCCAGTGCCCTCAGACATTCCAGC
>JAYDZK010000169.1:47564234-47604746 GCA_034509185.1 Euphonia xanthogaster
TGCCCTCAGACATTCCAGCCCTAACCCAACAGAACTACTTGGAAATGACTATTTGTTCCATAGCTGGGATGATTAAAATGAAGGAGGGGAAAACAAACAAACCCAAAGTAGCAAGCATTTTCTGCTAATGGTTCCTTTCTTCTGTTGCCACTTCAAGCCCCAGCTAGCAATAAACTCCAAAGCTGGCAGGTGCTGGAGAATACTTTCTTCCTCTTTCAGATGTTCACAGGCCTTCCTAAAGGACATATTAATGCCAAATCAAGAGGGAAGCAGCAATCACTTTGAGTACTGAAATCCCTGCTGGGAAGAGACTGAAAATATTTTCACATTTCTGCACAAAGAGATGTAAGGGACAAAAAATGTTGTATATTGTCTGTCTCCTTCCCTTTTAAACTCAAAGCTTATTTGCTTCAATTTAACTTCAGCAGCAGTCATGAAGTAGTGATTTAACCATTAAATAACCTGAGAACTATAGGGAGAGGAGACAAAAATATAATTGTTAAAGCAAACTATCAAGTACTAGCATTGCAGTGTCATTCAATACCAGAATATGTTTGTATGAGAAGCTTATATGGCAGACAAGGTGAGACTGTGACTCCCTAAGGTGCCTTTAGTTTTTATCTCCAGAATGCCTCCAAAAGGATATGAAGTGCCTTTCACCTCTTTTCCTGAGAAGCAGCCCCCACATTTTGAGAGATTGTTCCAGTTTATACAAGGTATGGAGTGTCTCTTGTATTTTCCATTTGTCTCTGAATACTTTCAGTCCTTTGCTTTGTAAGGGAGAAAAGTTTTTCTTAGTAATGCAAGTAAATAAATACTCAAACTGTAAGTTATTGCTTCAGAAATACCATTCATTTGGAGAGAAGAACCTTCTTTCAGAAGCAGTTTAGCATTTTAGAAAGAGAAAAAGGGTACATTCATGCATCAGGAAAGCTCAGACTTGTTTAAAGAAGACAGGCATATTAACATGGGGAGACATCTTATATTCAGCAAATAATAATTGTTTGCTAGTTGGTAAGGCTGAGACAACAAGATGCAGCTTATAAGGAAGTCTATTGTGGATTACACATTGGGAGCAGTGGGTAAGACTGGCTTTGCACAGATCAAAGGTAAAAAGACATTACCCCACACCTGAGCAAATAGTGTTGCTTGGCTAGCAAATGAAAGTAGAGGTCTTTTGATATACCTGCATAGATTAATCCTATCAGAGGATTGCTGAAGTCCTAATCCTTCAACTACGTTTCTGATTTTATGCACCAATCATAAATCCAATTCTGAGCTGGATATATAGCCAATGAAAAAACAAAGCCTGCTCCACAGGACAATCTGTCACATCCAAAGAAGGCAGACTGTGCATGGGAGGACTCACGAGTTGAAAGAACTTTCCTCTCTGCATCAGCTACATTTGTCCAAGCCAACTCGCCTAGACTTGTTTCGGAGAACAAGGTTCAGGTGAAATAAGCCCTATTTCACCATATGTAGGGCTTTTTATAAATAAGCAGGCAAATTTAACCTCACTAAAAGTCTTACTCAAGAGGCTGAAAATGCTATCGCAGTTTCTCACTGGTCTATCAACAGCTGCAAGCCATTAAGGCATGTAACATAGAATTAAACAACCTCACTGAAAAATAAACTATTACTTGCAATAGCATCTATGCTGGTATTAATATTAGAACCCAAAAGAAATGTTAAGTTATGATTCTACCACTATTGAAAAAGATCAGAAAGACCTTGTAAATCGACATCTGATCAAGAAAAAAAAAAATGACAATGATTGCAAAATTTCCTATGAATGCCTACACATTGTATTATATAATACAGTGTATGCACATGGAAGTGCTGGTCATATTGTGTCAAGACATATTTACAGGGAACAATCATATTCCTTCTTCTTGGATGACAGCAGTAGCTGGAGGGACTCAGGCATATTTGCCTTGGTTTGGCACTGCTCTCAGAGGGGTGCCCGCAGCGGGTGTCCTCTGCGTGACACCCTGCCTGCTATTCTGGTCACGGCACAACACGGCATTAAAAGCTGGATCAAATGCTAAAATAGAACTTTTAACTTTGAGTGTAAGAGACGAGATTGCTAGATAAAATTGAGCTAAAATGCCTCAACCTTATCACAACCAAATTGTCTTTTGACCTTCCTCAGCTTAAGCCTTTCAACACAATCAGAATTTTAAAAAAAGAAAAAAAAGTGGGTTTTGGCAGGTGAACCTTTTTTGATTTGTTTTGTGATGCATTCTGAGCACTTTCAGTGCACAGACAGGGCTCAAAGCTCACTGCAGTGGGCCAGTAGGATCAAAGTGTTAGATGTGAAACTTGTCATCTCTAGGAAGGTAGCAGCATGTCTTCCTTTATCCATCTCATTACTAAGCATTTTTCTCATCTTTCCCAGGAAGACTAGGATAAATGTATAGTATACAAGGATGTTCCCACAAATCAATTGGACTCATAGCATCAGGAAGGCAGACATACAATGAGAGGGTTTTAACTGCTTTTATTAATAACGTTTAAAGCTAATATGCAACTCTCCTAGTGTTTTAATCAGCCTTAAAAATGTAATTGCACAGAACCCTTATGGTTCAAATGATGTCAATATTTCAGGATGCCCACATGCAGAGAGCTGCTACCAGCAGATAATATTGCTTGTGTTTCTTAGTAACTGATAAAAATTGTTAATTTATAAGGAGGAAGCCTCTCTGAGTCACCTTAGCTTTAAAATCCCTCTAAAGATATGCCCCAAGACATGCCATATGCAACCAAAGGAAGTAAGGGGCAGGTTGAGAATGGCAAAATCATATAATTTCAAAGCAAATAATGCAGTTAAGGATAAATGCAATTTCTTGTGTATATTTAAATTTGTACACTTATCTTTTCCCTTCTACTAAAGGCCTGCTTGGTGCTTAGCAACTATGAGCTATCTGAACTGTTCACTACAGTCACTGCAACCCAGTGAGAGAGACTGACAGGAAAAAATGTAAAAGGTTATGGAACAAGCACATTAGGACCTCTACTATATGAAATCATAAAAACGATCCAGAATTAGCCAGTTCATTTCATATGCTGCTACGGATTCAGAAGACAACACAATTTTCCTTTCATTATTGTGTACGTTTATTTCATATATACATAAAATGCATGCATATGCATATATGGGTATGCATATATGCGGTAGTTTTTTGGTTTTGGATTTGTTTTTTTTCTGGTTTTTTTTTTTTTTTAATTACAATATTCAATGAGCACATTGAGGTGTGCACCTCTAAGGCACATCAAAGTGGGTGCATAGGTGTAGCTAATATTTAAATTAAGCTTCCAGGTAAATAAATAAGGAATCCCTGACCCAATCACTCAGAGCTGAAAAAAAGAAAAAAACTTTTTTTCCTCATGGCAGAAAAATTACTTTCGAAAAGCCAAAACTCTTTGTAAAATTAAAGAAAAACTTGTTAAAGGCAAGAATCACATCCACACACTCAAAGCTGTGTAAAGCCATAATACTGAAAGCATGAAGGCAATAAATATCATCTACAGAGAAATTCTTGAGAAAGGGAGCAAAAAGAGTTTCATATTTCTACCTGATACTTGAACAGAGGCAGCCCTTAGTGGAAGATGTGAATGAACAGAATAAAAGATCATGAACTCCTACAGACTAAAACCTAAACACACAGTGAGGCAGACATAAATGTTTCAAAGCACAATTGATAAAGGTAATACATCCACAGAGATACAGATTGATTGCAAAGTCAATTGATAATAGTGTAAGAGCAGAAATGTATGAAGAGAAGATGTAATTTCTTGCACAGCTTTTCACTCTGGGAGAAGCTGGGAAGAGTCCCATGTTCCCAGAACAAAAAAAAAAAAAAAAAGATGGGGGTCTTTTGAGGGAGTTTGTTTTTAAATGAGTGACTCAGAGGAGCTGTCTGAAATTGAAGTAACTGTATAATAAGTTATGAAACAAATTCAGAAAATGAACTTAACAAATTGCCAAGTCCAGATGGTATTCACCCAGGAGCTTTAAAGGAACTCAAGGATGAAATAACTGAATTACCAAGGATAGTGTGCAGCCTCTCATTGCATCAGTGTGAGAGGACCATAAAAAACGTGATGTCATTTTTTGACAGTTTCAAGGGAGCTTCAGGCTGCTTGGCCTGTAGTGGGCAAGTAAATGGCAACTTCAAATGAAGAAAATGCATAAAAAATAGTCATCTGAATGATCAACTTCAGGAGTCAATAGAAGAAGAATTATGCCTTGCAAAACTACATTTTGAAGAAGAATTATGCCTTGCAAAACTACATTTTGAAGGGGGCAAGAAATTCTGTAGAAAAGTCTCACAAAGCAGAAAATGACTACTTCAATTTCCAAAAGGATGTCTAACTGAAGTGGCAAAAACAAGCAAGTACAGAATAAAAGATGAATGTGCTAGAACAGACAGATAATCAGTTGAAAGTAGAAACTGAAGTTGGAAGTAAATGGTCATTTCTTGCTGACTAATGATTCTATCTGAATTTGTGCTAATTTCTATCCTGGTGAAGTATCTGAGAGAAACTGAGAAATGAAATGAGAAAATAACTTAATATTAACAAAATAAGAAAACTAAGAATGAGGTCCAAGACAGAAACAGCAAGTCCAAAGAGCTGAGTGGATAATAAATGAGCAGAGGAAATTCAGTGTAGGTGATAATAAAGGATATACAGTAGACAAAGCACAATTCCAGCTTCACATATAAATGATGGTCCTTACCATTTTGCTGACCATTACCACTCACTAGTGGTATCTTGAGACTATGACAGAAATAGAAACATAAGACATAGCTATACAAATGTAATAGGAAGCTCCATGAACACACCAGCTCAACTCTTTGCAGTGCGTAAAAACTTAAAGTTTACGCACTATTGGGGATAAACAGAGAAAAAAATATGACCTACAAATGATGCCATGGCTCATTTGGTTCATGAGTATTATGAGATTATGAGTGAAATCTCCACATCTCTTGTGGGAGCCTGGAACAGATTCAAAGATGGAAAGCAACAACGATCATGAACATGAGGACTGGACAGCTCAGCCATAAAAAGAGATGACAAAAGCAGGTTATGGTGAAATTGTACAAAATCATGATATTCAGAATGGGTTAAAAAGGCATCACTAGTTTGCCCTCTTTGCTAATAAAACAAATGAAGCATTAAAGAAAGCAATTTAGATCCAGGTTAAGAGCAAACAAAAGGATAAAGGTTTATTTTACAACATTCCTTGAGACAATAATAGCTGTGCCTGGAAGAATATTCAGGATTACCTGTGTTCCTACTCTTCTCACTTTCCCATATGCCTCCATTTGTGGCCACTATAGTAGCTGGGATAGTTAGCCAATCCCATAGTCTGACCTGTAGCCTTTTTTTGTATTGTCATATTAAGATGCATGGCACCTCACTTCCAGATTAATTCAGATACATCTGAACTACAGATCTAGAATAGCAGTTTATCTGGATTTGAGAATAAATTCTGTTTATGACAACCAACAGCTTTTCAAGGAGGAAGTATCATGAATTTGAATATCATCTCTACATGATAGAGATGATATTCAAATTCATGTAACAGATGAAGAGATTTTAAAAGAAGAGGAACCTCCTGTAATTCTTTCACTGCAGTTTACTCTTGGCAATTGACAATCAGATTTTTGGTTGCTAAATATCAGTTGAGCTTCTGTCATTTCACTGCAGCTCCCCAGGAACACCCAGCAAAGAATCTTAGAAAGTAAATACCAGTGCTCTCTCCCTGTTAGTTAGATAATTCTTGAGACTGTTCCTGGGAAGGGAGAATGTGGTGGTCTATACTGTTGTTACCACTGTCCTACCAAATAGCACCCTACAAAACCTCACAGAGCACAATTCTAAACCAAAGATGTTCCAGAGACCCTTGCCAGGCCACTGTGCACATGGATGTGCTAGCTTGAGATCAAAGGAGAAGAAAGGACTTTTCCACAAAGAAAAGAGTGAGTGGAGAGAGGAGGAAGGAAATAGATGTGGAATGGAGATGGTTAATATTCTTTCATGCCATAAATCTGGACTCAGATTTCATTACATTGCTGCAATTTCCATCCCACAGATTTTTCTCTTAGCTTCCTGCCTTAGTATCCTGGCAAGCCCTGTTTAGTCTTTCTGTTCAACTGGTTTCAGGGCAGAAGCCCTTCCCACATGTAATGCTCTTCTTGAAATCCTCCTTTTTGCCATATTACTTCATCATCTGCAGCCTTCCCAGTGGAGGAGAAGATACAGGCATATGAAACAAGACCAATTTTTTTTTTTTAATTTCTGTGTTACCTGTGCAAATGCTAGAAAAGCTGGAAAATTTCAGGAATATTCCAGTCTTTATAGACATGAAGTACATTGAAGCCATGTTTCTAAGATGACTATCTATTCAACTAACTATGTTTTCAGTCTCCTACTGCCCCTTGCACTTGAGGTAGCATGTTCAGAACTTGACAGTAACCAATATAGATGTATGCAGCCTACTTCTCTATGCTAATGAGTGTATTTCTGTCTTGCCCTTGTCTGTAACTTACAAAGGGGAAAAGGTTTTAACTGAGACTATGTTCTGCACAACACACATGCTGTGTGTCCAAAGCTTGTGTGGCCAGGGAGGGGCTGGATGCACAGCTCCCAACCCCCTCAGGAGACAGCTGTGAACAGTAAGTCACTGGTGTGTAGTAAAAAAGACAAGAGATCACCAGCCTCAGCACTCTGAAGTGCATTTCCTTTGGTTAGAGCTGAGCATTATGGGATCTAATGATTCCGAGGAGCTGTCTAGCATCCCTATCACCCTGTTCTAGAAATCCCATTCACGGAATGTGGGACTCCTTCAAGGCCAGTGAGAAGCTGGGGATGAGTGAAGGTGTACATTCTCCAGTGGTTCTGGTAACAAATTTGACCCAACTGAAATCCTGACTGTGATGGAGACAGAAGTCTTTATGCTATTAATATTTCTGTTGGCTACTTTACAATGAAAAAATAACATAGGTACTTCCATAAATAGAAGAAAGGGCAGCAAGATGTGTTCAGTACAAGCTAATCAAGTAATTTCAGGAAGAACATCACACACCACCAACTCAACACTAAAAAGCTGAAGAAAAGAAGTACATATGGTCTCCAGATACAAATTGAGACAAAAAACATCCCAATAAAACTTTATTTCTCCTGAAAAAATAACTAGTTTAGATTCTGTGTGAAGATTCTACAGTTTTTTCTTATCTCATTAGTGGATGCTAGAAATCTTTCCCTTGCTTCCGACACTGTTATCTCAGTGCCTATTCAAGCCACTTGGGCATTGACTCAATACTAGCTCAGCTGAGATTGTTTCCAGCTCTCCTGTTCTCTCCTCTTAGGAAAATCCATCCAATTAACATAACTCAGTTTACGAGCATATGAGGCCATTATGAGCGTTGAACTTTCTGTAATTCTTACATGATTTAGTCTGGCATTTACTTGTTCATGATGAAAGGCCCTCTTACACAGCACTTGAATACAAACATTCTAGCTAAGTCAAAGAAAATCCACATTTTTTTAGGTAGCTCAGAAATAGTATAGTAATATTACTGGCTCACTTCTAAATGATAGCACTGTAGGCACTTGTACAAGTGACACTAGCCCAAGTAAAAGTGGTTTATCCTCTTCCAACATATGTCAATATGTACAAATATAATATAATCCCAACTGTAGGCAAGACCTCACTCCAGCTGCTTGTTCCAATACCATGAGCAATCTGCTCTGAGCAAATCCATTCACTCCCTCTTCCCTGTATCAAAGAAGAGCACCAAGAGCTGTCAATGGCTGGGGGTCCATACCTAAAACAGAGTCCAAAGACACATCAAGATAGCAAGACAGCCCCACAAAGCCTCTTCCTAACCTTGTGAGCAGAGAATGCAGATGAAATTTTTTTTCTGACAGGAAAAAAAAAAGATTATACCTATCATCTCAAGCATCAAATAAATAATTTTTCTGTCAGTTTGGTTATATTGAGTAGAAATGCTGAAATGGAACTGATTCAAATAGATTTGACCACATTTCATTAGATCTGAAAATCTGCTAGTTCTGCTGAAAGAATTAGGACCTTTTTATGTACCTTTGGAGGTTTTACTTCTTTTGCAAATTAATCAACAGTTGGGATATATAATTTCAAAGGAACTGGCATTTGTTGTTAGGGGGATTTTAAAGTGCATTCCCACAACAAACGGAAATTTAAAGTCAACATTTTCTTCCTGGCAAAACAGCCCTGGATAAAGATGAATAAAACCTGAGACAAAAATAAAATTGAGATATAAATGGAAAAAAATAATAACATTTCCTCTCAAAGAGCCTAAGGACTCCCAAATCAGAAGTAGTCGGTATGTAAATAGACTTATATAGGAGGGCCAAACATCTACTCTGTTCTGGGAAAGAACTGTAAATCTCTCTTAGCCGAAGTCTTGATGCCAGGAAAAAGCATTGTCAGTTGTGAAACTGAGGACTGAGAAGGGATATAAAAAAATTGCTTTAAGTGGATACTAGGTCTTTTCAAAATACACTCCTAAAGCAAAACAATTCACCTCCATATCAGTTGAATGAGTCTTGAAATGATTGAATGTCCCCTTTCTTTTGAGAGAAATATGGTTAGTTTTGTGGTTATGAGTATGTTTTTTTTAAATTAAAAAAAAAGTTGAGACATTCTGGCACAATGTCATTTTATCATATTAACTTTACTGTAAAGTTAATGTGAAGAGACTATAAAACCACAGAACTATGCTGAACATTAAGACAGGTCAGGGAAACAATAATTTTGGAAAAAACAGCCCCTTCAGTAAACAAAACAATTTAAACATAAACAGGAGAAAAAACCCACTAACTTGGAGTCCTCTGAGCTAAATGACATTCAGTAGATCCAAACCCTTTCTTTTCACTTGTGGAGGAAGTGTCTTAGGGTAGCATGACTTAGACCTCTGAAAAATATTATAAATATAAAGAGCTTCCTCATTGCACCACAATTTTTGCAGCAGTGCACCACTTTTCTTCTTGTACATATCAAGATTTTTTTCCTTCTAACCTCTTCTCAGCACTTCCCAAGTGGTTAAAAACCAGAAACCTACTGGTGGCTTGTCCATTCCCCACAGCTCGCAGCACCAGTGGGGCAATTACTGACTACCCACCTGAATCACAAGGGTTTTCACAAGGCAGTCTGAGGGCTTCCAGATAATAATTATGGGCACAGAGAAAAGCTTGAGAAACACTTAGGAGGAAGATTAAGAACTAACCCCACTACAATGCCTTCTTAGCAAGGTGATACAATTGGGAGTGATATTCACCAATTCAAACAAAATGACTCCCATCCCCAGTCTGAAATCTGCAATCATATCCAAGTTGCTTATCTGTATTAGAGAGTCTGGGCTTTATACCTTCCAAAAGCTTTCTGGGCACAGCAGCAGACATTTAGCTGCCTTTTCATTAAAGTAGCAAAGGTCTGTTGGCATATCTGTCCTACTGAGATTTTTTTTTTGCCAGAGAACAATTACATCCCATATCTCTGAACTGTCATCCAGCCTTACAAAAACAGCCTCCCGCATGTGTCCCACAGCATTTTCTCAGGGAACAACTCAGAGTAGGGAGGTCAGGCCATCACTTCAGTAGAGGATCAATTCAGTAGCATAATTATTTCCAGACAAAGCATACAGTTCATATTCATGCCAGACAAAATCAAAGTCAGTATTACAAAGCTCCTCCTAAGATTAGCAGTCCCACTGTCTGGGATGAGGTACAAAACAAGCAACTCAGGAAGAACACGGCAAAAATGGGGTACCTGTAAGGTGCAATAAGTAGGGAACTGAAAATTAAGAGGGCATTTTTATTTCTGCCATCTAGGAACTAACTCTAAGTTACATCTATTAATGAAGTATGCGATTTTGAAATGTCATATTATTGGGGCTATACTCACTAAAACAGAAAGCAAGAAGATACTAATGAGAGAGGTCACCTGCCTACACAAACAGGAATTCTGCCTGGTTTGGCCCAGTGCTATTAATGAAATTAAGACAGGAAAGACTGGAATGGCATATGGCTGACAGATGCAAGCATGTAATTTGATGGTGCAGTGGAAAGAATGACTCAGTACATCATTATCAATTTAGTAGTTTTCAATTCCTTAGGAGAAAAAGACCTCACTTCTGGTTCAGCCATTTAGAAGTTAACCTTTCCACGAAGGCAGTATGTGTGGGGTGCTTTTAAAAGGTAAGCTTTATCATAAGTTAGAGCACAATACAAGGGAGGGTTAGAAAGGACTCTATGAAGTGGCACAGTGTGTGCCCAGGTTCAGCTTCAGTCTTGTCATTTCTGATTAATGTTTGTCCAACCTGTTCTTAAGAGACCTTCTCAGCTTCTGAGGTCTAAGAATATATCTCATTACCTTTACTTTTAGGTTGTTTTGAGCTAGGGTTTTTTTCCTGGCACCCAATCTCTACCTCTGTTGCTGCAATTAAAGCTCACTGTGCAAAATGCTCCATGAACTCAGAGGTTTTTGCTCTATTTTGGAAGTGTTGAGATCACATTTTTCCCTTTGTGCTATGTAAAAACCAAACCAACAAAACAAGAAAACATTCTTTCATAAAAGGATCCAACTCGTATCTCCTTCAATTTTGAAGCTGTAACCACATCCAGAGAGCAGCTTATCTGGAGAAAATAAATTTTTCATTCAACCAAGTTTCTTAAAGACCCCATTTCTCTAGCTGATTCACAAGAATTTTATGTGAAGTAATGTCAAAAAAGCTGTTTCCTTTCAGGGCGTCATCATGCTGTCCAGGCAGAGCACTAAATTTCACAGATAAATACTTAATGTTCTACCTAAGTTAACTGCAGGCTATGGAAGATGGATAGTAGACCATCCAAACTATGTTTCATTACTAAAAACTGTAGGCAGTCACCCCGTAGGCCTTTTCTCTTGCTCTCTCTTTGTTTTACAGTATGTATCTCTTGAAGGAAAGCTCAGAAAGATTATGGGACGGTCATGTACAACTAAACAAGTCCACCTCAGTTTTTTGCCAAGATATTTCAGTTCAGTCCAGTCTACTCTTTCACATCAGTGAGGCTGGTACTTGACTTTCACTTGGCATTGCAAAGTGAGCAGCAGCTTGAATTCTGAGTCATCTGGCAGGAATACTCAATCCAAAACAGTAACCTCAAAGTTTTATCCTCTCTACTTTTCCTATCTATTTTTCCATAATTTTAAACATGGATGGTTATGGAAGAGTGAATAAGTATTCTTCTGTTCACAAGTGAATATACTGCATACATTTTGTTTTCAGAAGAGTATGAACTGTACCCTACATTAACAGTTAAGATATCAATAGAAGGTATAGATGGTCTTGCCTGGTAAATCACATACACTCTGGAGGATTCAATTACAGCAACCTAAAAGCACAGGGAAAAGGGATTTGATACCTGGAGCCCAGGTCCAGTCTTAGGTTGCTTAAATTTAAATTACTTGAATCGATTATTTTCCAAAGACAGATTTATCACAATTAGCTGCAAGTACTTGCTTCACTGGTGGCTAATATATACACCTAGCAATTAGAAGAAGAGCACTCTATTAGATGTTAATTACTTGGGAGTTTTTTGTCTTCTCCAAAATGTTGTTTTTAATCAAATACTTCGCTATGTTTCGATGAAGCATTCGGTGCATCCATCCAGAAGCTCACCTGTAGGAAGCCAAGAGGTGACTCTGCAAGATCTCTCTGTATTTGGAAATATCTAACCTTCTAAACTCTGTGCCCTTCACATCCCTGAGGGAAGTAGCTGAGTCTCTACACATTGTTCTAGAGTGCACTGAAATTCAACCAAAACCAAAGGGACACATCTAAGGATTTTCTTTACTCTTAGCTGAACCTTTCCTAATGCGAGCAACCCACACACGTGCACATGCACTAGCCCAGATATCCATGTCTCTAAGGCAATTTACCAATCCCATGCTTTTATTGCATCCTACACCCACTTTTAATCTGGTTTCAGAATCACAGTTTCTGTACAACAATCTCCTGTGTGACTAGAGAATTCCATGTTACTGTGCATGTTAACCCCAGCGATGAGAGACTCTTTCATCAGCAAGTAGCCAGCTCTTTTCAGCCTGGGTATACAGCTGTGTGACCTGTAATGAACTTCCCCTGTATGACTCACAGGCTTTATTTCCAGCCCCCCACACCCTCCCTACTCACCCTCCCTCCCTCCCCTCAACATTAACAAGCTGCCTCAGAGGAAAAAAGTGTTGAGAGGAAGAAGTGGCGATATTTCTGCCTCACTGAATTCTGCACATGCCCCAACTCAAAAGCAATAATGGAGAAGGAGAGAGGCCTGGAAAGTGCTCTGGCACTGTCCTTGTGCACTGGTTTAAACTGTGGAGGGATGGGTCAGGCATTGCTCTTGTAAGCTGTTACACTCCCCATGCTGAAGCACAATTATTTTCTGACCAGTGCTGACAGTAGCTCCAGAAAGAGGCTCTGACTGAAGTCTGAATTGAAGGAACAGCCTTGAAAGAATTTGCTTGTTTTGCCTTCCATGAAGCAAATCAGATTAACTCTAGGTTAAGTCTGATGATTTACATTAACATGTCATTTGTCTACATACCATTAAAAAAATGTTCCTCAGGTTAGAAAAGGGCCATGCTTGGGGTCACTAGTTTCAAAGCCTGGAAATGAATCAGCAATTCTGAAATTACACAGACAGACTCACCAAGCAAGCACTGCAGCAAAATATGGCCTGGGACAGCTCTCCTGCTTGCCTTGCCTATAAAACACACTATAAGCTAAGGCTCTTGTTTAAAATAATCCTTAAATATTTCAGTAGAAAAGAAGTGATTTAGGACCACCTGCCTTTAGGCTGAAGTTTTCAAGAATCTGGTAATACAAGGCTGTGCCAAACAGAATGGCTGAGGCCAAACCTTCCCTGGGAAGGGAAAGGGCTTGTTTCCCTTCCGAAATGGGAGTGAAGCCCTGTGCCTAAATTTACAGAATAACTCTGTGAGAGATGTGGCTGATTTAATCAGAAAGGCTGTTCCTGAGCCATCTCCTTGGATGAGCTAGCCCTCTACTTTGCTTGGTTCTAAATAATGACATATTTGAAATCCCAATCAGAGGTGCTGACAGAAGACAAATCCCATGCCAGCCCTGTAAAAAGGGCTACCAGTGCTTAAACAGATGTCTCTGTCAGCACAACTTTGATGGAAATAGTCTCTCTGGAGAGCCATAAAGGGCTCACTTTGCCCCAGCTTTTACATATCCTAGACCTAGGTCTCCACACTTCACATAGGGAGCTGCAGCCTTCATTTCTGTGGTGTCCCAGAGCCTTGCCAGAAACTACTCCCTGGCTAGGAGATAACAGTCATCCTTGCAATATGTGACACTTCCACTCCCGCCAGCTGCAGTGTGCTATCCAGGGACATTAGTGGAGAACAGTAAAACCAAGTTCCAAACCACCAGCCCTATTCAACTTGCTAACTGAGACTGCTCAGGCAAGCAGGTATTGCTCAGTGCAGAGGCAACCCTTGCAGCTGAAGGACTGGATTAATCTCTGTATCTTCTTGCACCAAAAAGATTTTTCTTGAGGTCTTAAATAACCATTTTTAGACATATTATGTCTCTTCTCCTAACTAACAAGCAATAGGACAAGAGTAAATTGCATCGAGTTGCACCAGGGGGAGTTTAGATTGGATATTATGAAAAATGTCTTCACCAAAAGGGTAGTCAAGCCCTGGAACAGGCTGCCCAGGGTAGTGGCTGAGTCACCCTGGAGGTGTTTAAAGGGTGTGGTGCTTAGGAATATGGCTTAGTGGTAGACTTGGCAGTGATGAGTTAATGGTTTGACTTGATAGTCTTAGAGGCTTTTTCCAACCCAAACAATTCCATAATTCCCTCTTTAAATGTGGGGAGGGAGGAGAAGGCAAGATAGTTTAAGAACTCCCCTTTACATTGCAAGTTGGCTTTGGCCATGAACAATTCATATTAACCCAGAAATAATCTGATACACACCCCGACAAAGCCTTGCTGATAACTTGCCACAAGTTTTTATTGCCCAGCAAACAATTCAGAAATTAGTGCTTCTTTTTTCATGGAAGTACTGCATCCATTCCTCCTGTCCTGAAAGCAGATATTCGCTGAGATA
Source organism: Euphonia xanthogaster (assembly GCA_034509185.1). Taxonomy (NCBI): domain Eukaryota; kingdom Metazoa; phylum Chordata; class Aves; order Passeriformes; family Fringillidae; genus Euphonia; species Euphonia xanthogaster. The sequence continues at coordinate 47,578,401 of JAYDZK010000169.1, forward strand.
CTGCTCCATAAACAGCAGCTATAGTAAAAGGCCAAGTAACTATCTGAGCTGGGTCCTATCAATGAAACCTCACAAAGCCTAAACAATAAACTCCAAGAAACAAACATAACAAGAAATGGTGTCTACAAATTCATAATATACCATGTGACATCAAATGGCTGCTAGATAATAAGGTGATACTTTCTCTTTTTTAAACTGGTTCCAAAACATAGACTGAAAGGTTTAAGCATCATTACCTTGCAATTTTCATCCAAATGATTACACAAGAATCATTATCCATAATAATACTTCACTATAAAAATGTCTGTTTTCACCCCACCCCTCCAGCCCCTTCTTTTATGCACCGGATGACTGCATTTCTTTCGGCCATAGTTATTGAACCTACCAAAATTCGACTGGAATAAAAACCCAGAACTGGATATTGACTGAATGAGATTTTAAAGGGATTTCTTTTGTGGTCCTTTGCTCATTGAAATAGAAGATAGAGATGCTGAGAGTTTAAATACATAATTGCCTAAAGGCCGATGAAGGAAGCCATGCAAGTGACTTGTTTCCAAATGATTTTAGCAGGTCTTCAATCTTGCAGCTCTTATTGAACATATGCTCAGCACGTTGTTCAGCAGTGTTCCTCATATAATTTAGTAATCTGTAAAGAGGGACCTCTCTAGAATCCAGTTCCCACTCCTTCATCACCTGGATGGAGCTTTTCAGCCGGTAGCTAAAGGAAATTTTACAGAGAAGGTAAGGTAAGGAAATATTAATTTGGATGCAGGACCCCATGAACAGACATAGAAGTCTGTTACACACCCGTGTTTTTCTTTCCTTTTGTGTACTGCAACTCAGTCCATGTTACCAGTTTTTCCTACTGTCCACTGGTGCCCTAATCAATGATGGTGCAAATATTGATCAGAGCGGGCAAATCTAGGACAGATGACACAAGCAAGCAACAGATTTTTGCAGGCAGATTGAGAATATAGCCTCTGCTCCTCCTGCAAATTTGAAAGTAATTTTTAATTCTTTTGATTTAGTAAATTTTATAATTGGCAAACAATTTGGCTGCAGAATCTAAGAAAATCAAAAGCCTAAAGCATAACATTAATCCAGTCAACCATTAAAGAAGTCCTTATTAACTCTTTTCTTTTTTTAGGTTTTTTTAAAGACAAAAACCCCATATATTATATCTTGCAAACCAGAGAAAACCACGACCACTATGGTAGCAACACAATAGCTTATAAACAGACTATAAATAGGCTGTTATTTTTAGAACACTGTGTTTCTTAATTGCCTGTAAACTTACCCAGTTGTGAGCACTTTGTGAAGACTGATGAAAGAATGCATTCTCCAAATTTCCACAGGGCATAGAGACTCTGTATTGCATCTTGTGGATGGGATGTTGACATTAACTGACAGAAGAAGGAATGCAGCAAGACAGATATTTTTAAATGAGGAAGGAGAGGAAGAAGGAGCCCTATTAACTCTCCTTCTGCCTCCACCTGGACTTCCCTGCACCTGGCTCAGCCGTGGCTGAATTTCAAATGGTCTCTGGTGGGACCTGGATCACTGTGGATTTGCATGTAAAAAGAATTGAAGCCAGATGGGAACATCCCAGTGAGATTCCTATAATCCAGCTTTTGTCCTCACCAGGTACAGACCCTGCTGATGATTTATGCATCATGCTGTCTCAGTCAAATAGTAAAATCCTTTTTACCTTAGGAACAGTTATTCTGAGATGAAAAGTGTCTCTGTGTCTGTATCTGTGTGTCTGCTCATCATTAACAGATAGATTGAAGTGACTGATGTCACAATTTTAATAACAGAAGCCAGAAACACCACTGAAATATTGACAAGTGGAATTTGTTCACAGAGGTTTTACAAGACTCATAGGAGAAAAAAGCAACCTTAATGAAGACAGATGTAATTATCGAGAAAATTACTGGGTGTTATGCACTGTTTCTTTCCATCCATAGCTTCAGTGTGATAAATTGTTCAGCCTGGACCAGAAATCTCCTGAGAGGTGCTGAGTCTTTCCAGGGAATGAATAATCAATCATCACTGAGTGCCCCATGGCCTTACCTTCGGGCACACTTCCAGTCTTGCTGCCCCTGCAATGCTCTCTACCTGTGTTTCTACCTCAGGTTTTCAGGTGCTTCCACAGTTTTCTTGCTGGCGAGTCTCATTTCCAAGGCCTTTTTGCTGTCCTTTAAAGTGCCTCAGCTCTACTACAACTAATCCCCTTCACCATCTCCCTTAGTGCTCATGGCCTCCAAGAATGACTCCATATGGCTCATGCAGCAGCACCCTAGAAAGCATCAACTTCCCAGCAGACAAGTCCTGACAAGGACCACTATTCCCTTTACTTAATCCTTGTTTTCAGCAGAGGTACTCAGAGAGCATGCAAACAATCTCCTTTCTTGGGAATCTGAACACTTCTCTAAGACCAGATCCATCTCAACTATTTTCTTTGGTTTGGTAAGGTGAGGTGGAGAGCCAGTGCCTAGTTTTCAGCCAAGGGCATTTTATTAGAAAATGAGCAGCAATGCAGAACTTCTCAATAGTGTAGCAAGTTTTGCACAGCTGTAAAAAGAAGTTTTATCACTATGAGTAACAGTGCCATCTGCTGACTCCCACTATAACCATATTGGGAGGATTCCATGTTAGATAATTAGGCAATAAATTTTACCAAAATCCAATATCTTTTCACAGAAAACAGCTGTTGTTAGGGGTTTTTTTAGTCATTTTATAGGATTCTGGGGTAAAAATAATTTTCCCTGACTTCTGAAGTCAGGGAATCTCAGGTGTTTTCTTATGGAGCTGAGAGACAGCAGTGTTTTATTTAATATTGCTCTGATGTCTTTGGGATATTTGGATTACTTTACAATATTACACAAAACATCAGAAAGCTTTGCATAGCTCTCCCTGACTTGGCTCCTCTTTAAGTTATTTTCTGGGCCTGGTGAACTGAAAGCCTAACTTTCCAGATGGAAGCAGTACCCTTGAGGGTTACAGAAAAACTCAAAGCTGCAGTGTCTGAGATCCAGCTATTTGGAAGAGAAGCTGTTGATTTTTAGAAAATAAAAAAATAATTTTTAAAAAAAGGCAAAAAATCCTTTTTGTTACATACACTGAGTCTGCTAGTCTCAGGACCCTAAATCCCAAACACTGGCCCCAAGAGATCCAGCATACCAGTGACTAATGCCATTTTAGGTATCAGTCTCCAAAATCCTGGTCCTACTCTTCTTCACGTTCAGGCATATTAGCTGCTATTATTATGATTTTTAAGATAGTGGTCATTTTTTTTTTCAATCAAAATGCACTTGATAGAGCATTCCTTTTTAAATAAGGAAAATTACTTCCATACCTGTGTCATCTTTGAGCTTCTCAGGGGAAAGCTTTTTCAAGGGAAAGGGAGAGAATATACACTCTCTTCGCTACACTGCTTTTCATACAAAAGATGTTAAAAATGAATGCCTAAGTAAAACACAAGGTAAGGGGACAAAAAAAAAAAAAATTAGATCCTAGTGTGGGGAAAGAGTAAAACAGTATAGCTACAAGACTTGGCGAGTCAACCTAAAACCTCCTGCAAATTATGTTTTATCACATATTTCTTAGCAGTCCAGAACTTGCTTTTCACCTGTCTATTGTTAGGCTGAAGTTGGCTGGTTGAAAACAACAGATGTGATTTGCTTCTTCCCAGATGTTCCCTTCCTGCCACCCCAGACGACTGAGTCTACAGTTTTTACACTACAAAGACCTTTGCTGTGGGGCTGATGTCACTATATAATGCCATAACCAATTCTAAAATATCATCATAACATCATATTATTTGCTAGACCCAAACTGGCAGAAAATGCAATAAAGGCAGATTTACTTATGTAATTTTTCTTTTGTGTTAATATGACAAAGCTTGGATGGGCTAAGCATATGTAAATTAAAATGCTGAGGAAAAAATAAGCAGAAAAAAAAGAAGCAAAAACTGCATACAAAGTCTACCACTGAGATTAATAAGTTTTAGGCTTGTACAATGTTGGTTTTGTGTGATAAGTCAAATTCTGAGATTATAAGAACCATAGTAATGCTAGAGGTCAGTGTGGGAAGGTAAATGAAATAAATTTCTGACACCTATGTCTGCCAAGGAGGGATTTCACTGAAGGCTTTGGCAGAGGTTTTTGGAGCCCTGACTGAGATGCTGTTAGAGAGTTTATATGAACTAATTAAATAAGAGAAGACAGAAATTAATACTCCCATTGAAGGGAGGTCTTTGTAGTTGTGCCATTATCTTGCAAAAGTGCTGGAGAGGGTTATGCAATAATGTCTTTTTCTGTGTCTGCTCCACTCAAGTCAATGAGAGGTCCCGAATTTCTTCAAGCAGGCACAGGGCAAAACTGACATCAGGCTAAGATTCATATGTGTATATTGCTGCTTCCATCTGAAAACAGGAGGCTGTCTGCTTTTCCTTTCAGACTGGAAAAGTGAACTTGTGAGGTAGATTGAACTGTCATAACAATTTGCTGGTAAACGAGTCCATAGCATGATCTTTGGCTTCACTTAGTCCCTTTTTGGTACTGTTTGCTGTTCACAGAATTCATCCCAATTTACCAGTTTTACTCAGCATCTGTCTTGCTCTTTCAAAGAGGAGAGGAAGAAGGGTTTGGATGTTTGAAGAGGCCCAGTTGAGTAAATCCTACTTGAATGTCCATTTCCAGTCCAGTCGAGAGTTACTTTCAATGTGCCTTCCAGGCTGTGTTCCAATGTACACCCCACCCTCCAATATGCTATTTTCTTTTCAGTGTGATCTTTCTGACCGCTGGTCAACTTGTTACCTTCTGAAATTGCTACCAGAATTCATCCCTGGAAAGCTGCTATTCATGCAATGCATATACATCCCTGTGTTTCTGCATTCATCCACCTTACTCTCCCATATTCTATGTCATTTCGAAGGGGGTCTTCAATTCATCACATTTTTCAAATTAATTTTGATTTACAATTCTCTTCTCCAGCATATCTACAGTTGTTCTTAGTCTGGTGCAACCTGTGAATTTAATACAGTTACAATTATGTTGCCTGTGACAAGATGCTGCTCAAGATGTCTTTTGTGCTGGCACTTCAAAGATCCAGGCTGGACTGCCAGGCCGGGAAATGAGTTCTGTTCAGCAGGAAGTAGTGGGTAGGATCCAGTTCTGCCCACACGACCATATGATAGATACTGGTCATGCTGGGAACTGTGGCAGGGCATCTCAGCTGATCTGTGATACATCCAGGAGAATGGTTCTGGAGTTCCTCCCAGGAATGCAGGACTTTGCTAAAATTCAGTCCAGACTTATTCATGAGACATATATACATCATTCTGCATTTCATCATTCAGCAGTGACCCTGGGATCAGGTAGGGGTGTGTGTGGGCCAGGTGTGGGGTGGCTCTTACAGCTATATTTGTACATGTAAGGTTCAGTGTGTGCCCCAGAGGCTGGCCACATACCCACAGAGGCTTCCAAGGGCTTTGTCAGTGCATGGAGCCTTCTGCAACATCTTCATTTTTGTGATGAGCATATGACTGTATTTTCTATATATTTGGAGAGGATGAAAAATAGAGTTAAACACTCATTAATTTAACTGCCCCCTTTTAATTCCTGGCAGAAAACTCTTTCCTGCTAGAGGTACTTTTATGTCAAGGAGCTTCAGTGCTCCCCTAAGCACATGTGAGTCCTTGCAAAACCTCCTTTCTATGGTAATTTTCATGGTGGTCCACTTACTTGCTCATAGTGGTAAGATGTTCATGTCTCCTTCTGTTAACTCACCTGGTTCAAAGCTGGCTTGCAGGACATCATTGTATACTATTTATATGAGTAAGAAACTGGTGAGCACTCACAATGATTTTAGGTAATGGTAATAATTTCTGCTTATTAAAATATTTTTTCCTTGAATGAATTATAGATGGGATTTTATCATGATGAAAACTAATAATCACTTGAAAACTCAAAATCCTTTTTTAACCAGAAATAGAACCCTGTGGGCCTCCTGTTAACAGGACAGCTACTGGCGGCTGTGCACAAGGAGTGAAATCAATGTAGTTGTGGTACAATGCCATATGAAACAGGCTCTTGTGCAGATACTTATCTGCAATAAGAATGGCAATAGTCAGTACTGTCTCTGCAAAGTGAGAATTTTTCTGTGGAACCTGTATAGCAGAATAACATCTATGCTAATCCATTTCTCCGTGTGGAGGCAAAAAAGTGTTTAGTGAACAAGTCAGCTCTCATATCTATATGATGGATTTGGATCTTCAAAGCATGCAATCCTCACCTGGAAAGCCTCACCTGTACCCAGGAATGGATCTTGGAATTTCCTTCCCAAGTTGTCACTTCACACACACTACATAAGAACACTAATGTCTGGAGGTCTGCAGAGGCTTAGATGTGGGGTTCCAGTTCCATCACGCATTAGTACTTTGATGCTGGATCATAGTTTTGCCCATCTAGAGAAAAAAAAAATTAAGACTAGGTCTACAGTCTCTGTTCATTATTTTTATTTTGATGACTGACTGAAATCTAGATTTATCAGCCTGAGAGGACCACAGATTCCTGAACTAACTACAGGAATTATTACAGAATCACAGAATGTCCTGAGTTGGAAGGGACCCACAAGGGACCTTGAGTCCAGCTCCTAGCCTTGTACTGGACAGCAGAAAAAGTCACACCATGTGCCTGAGAGTATTGTCCAAATGGTTCTTAAATTCTGTTAGGCTTGGTGCCACGACCACTTCTCTGGGGAGCCTGTTCCAGTGTCCAACCACCCTCTGGGTGGAGAACATTTTCCTAACATCCAATCAAAAATTCCCCCGGCACAGCTTCAGCCCATTTCTTCTGGTCCTGTCATTGGCCAGCACAGAGAAGAGATCAGTACCTGCCCTTTCACTTCCCCTTCTGAGGAAACTGCAATGAGGTCTCCCCTCAGTTTCCTCTTGTCCAGGCTGAACAGACCAAGTTACCTCAGCTGCTCCTCATACAGCTTCCCCTATGGACCCTTCATTCTTCTTGTCCTCCTCTCGATGATCTCTAATAGCTTTATTTCCTTCTTATATTGTGGCACCCAAAAAAATTGTCAATTTTTAAACAGAATATTACAGTGGAGAGATTACAAAAGATACATCTGCCGCCAATATGCTGCAGAGGTGCTATTGTTCTGGCACAAGATTTTGTTTGTTTTTTGGTTGTTTGCTGGATTCATCCTTTTGCACTTCACATTACACAATAAAAGAAATTGCCAAACTGACATTCTTTGCTAATACCTCTCTGTGAGCTTAATATCTCCAAATTTCTATTTGTGAAACTGAACAAAATTTAATCAAGAAGGAAAAATATGCATCTCCAAAGATTAATAAATTGTGAAAAACTATTTCAGCCACTTTGACTAATAAACTTCTCAACATTCAAGATTAATCCAATGAATTTACTGCATGCAAAATAACTACTCAAGACTATAAAAACAAACTGCTTATTGTGGAGATTTAAAAAAAAAAGAAAAAAAGAAAGTGAGTCACAAACATTTTCAACCCTCTGTTGGCTCATTGCAACCCACGAGTCTGGGGTTTTTTGCTTGTTCTTGTTTCTTCGTGGCATCTTCTGTAGCAAAGCTTGGCTGCCCTGAAGTCAGCATGTGGTGCTTTGCACCACCTCCCCCAGGTACAGGAGTACCACATCCCCACATCCCTTGTGACTCCATCTATTTGCCATTATAGTGACCATCCATGGAGCTAGAAATGCTCCTTTATACATCAAGTTTCCCAGCTGAGAACTGTAGGCAAGATAGAAGACAACCTCCATAGCTACCAAAGTGACCCTGTTCTTTCAGCGCTCTTCCTGCTCTGAAGGTCAGAACTGTCCATGTGGGGCTGTTGTCCAGCTGTTCAGGTCCAGTGCTACATGCAGAGGGGCTCATCCTTTGAGCATAGCTGCATCTGAAATTGTCTGTAGCAAGGAACTGGCAAAACCAGCTCCTTGCTATAGGTGACTTCAGACAGATGCGTGCTCCAAGGCAGCTTGGGCCTCTATTTTTGTCCCCTTTCATTTGCTAGCAAAGTCATGAACACAAGATTATTTTTTCAGATGTCAGCAATACCCAGTGATTATTCGCCTGCTCTTACAACTGTTTAGTAGCTGAATCACTTCCCAGCCAGCAATTGTGAGCTCAGAGATGGAGGCATCTGTTCACACAAACGGAGGTGTGGGAACAAATTAACTCTAGGTTTGGAAAGGGGCGAGGGGGAAGGGAGAAACATTTTAAATACAAGCCTCTCAGGCCCTAAGGCAGACAAGACAGTCCAGGAAAATGCCCCACACCATCCTGCAATGCTGTTTGAAATGGACCTTTCCAGCTTACACAGAAGAGGTTTCGAACTCACTAATAAAAAAATAATAAACAGCAGTAAAGCTCCAGGGTTACACCTTATTATTGTCTGTTGCCGGTCTGTTTCAGATTAGTTTTGTAGCTAGGCTGAAATAGTTTACCAAATTCTGTTGCTGTGCATGGCAGTAGGATTTGATATTTGTTCTGGTGCAAAAAAGCTTTCATCTGTGTGCAATGATTAAGGAATCATCAGTCTGGGATTGCTTGGTATTGCTGGGTGAAATGCCCCAAAGCTTTTGAGCCATCATACAGAGAGCCCTGTTGGGTTTTTTCCACTTCTTTTGCTCCCCTATAAGGCTGTTTGCTGTATTTCCTAAATGAAACAGACTGCCTCTCAGCACCCGAGCCAGCTTCCCACCCCTCCTTTTCTGATGGAAGCCTACTCAGCAGTAGAACAGTCTTCACAAGCTTTCCCCAAAGGTGTTATGTGGTCTGCTAACAGCTTCATGGACAAATACACAATTAGCCACTTAAAAGCAACTTTTCCAGGGGAATACTCTGCATTCCTGATGGCAATATTCCCGAGGTTAATTAGAATATACCCAATTTTCATTGTACTTCCATCATCACAGCTTCCCTGAGAGCAGCTCTAAAGCTGCACAGACCTTTAGAGCTCTTACCTCACACTGTGACAGCTTCAGTCTTGGCAAGGAATGAGCAGGGAGAAGGGAGGAGGGAAGGGAAGAAAGGAGAATGGTCACTCCTGGCAGAAACAACAGTAAGAGTTTGTAATCTTGCAGAATTTACCCTGGAATCTTGCCTCTGCAGCCTTTCACACAAAACCACTCAGCCATTGTCCATACTGTATCCAGAATTAGATAACAAAAAAGACCAAATCTCTAAAATACCAAAATCCCTGAGGTCCAGCATAACTTCAGAACAAAAGAATGGTGCCTCAAAACCAGATTTTGCAACCTATTTCTTGCAACATGGCTGATCTGGATGGCTTCAAGCTCTTTTGGAAAGAACTGCCACATACATAGCTTCAGCATGTTATTGCCCTCACCAGTGAATATATATCAGCACTCCTGCAATCTTTTATATCTGTGTGAATTAGCCAGGAGCTCTGAGAGATGGTTAATGATTTCTTGCCTCTAAATCCACAGGAACAATAAACACAGACATTGTGCAGTGTGGTTTGGGCTTAGGTTTGCACACATAGTGCTTTGAATCTGGTTTGATTAGGTTTGGTGGTCCCAGGACACCTGGAGTCAGAGCAAACTGTGCTCACCAGCACAAGCATGCTGTGATGCAATTAACAGTTACCACCTTTTCCCTTTGAGGTTAAGAAGAAGAAGCTGCAAATTAAATGTTGCTCCTCTGCTTCTGTTTCTAAAACCACAGGAAGACTTGCAGATGCAGCTGACTGAACCAATATTCATAGCAGCTCCTGAAAAGGGGGAAAAAAGTCTGATGGCTGTTTGTCCTGATAAACGCCCAGGAAACACAAAAGTTAAGCAAAGGCAACAGGCCCTACACTGCTGCACTTTTTGCCACTTGGATTCAAGGGAAATACATAAATGGCAATACAGTGAACCTTTGTTCACTGGTGAAAGCAGTGGTGAAACCTCTGCAGAAGCCTCATTCTTAGCCTGTGCTTCAAAGCAAGATGGGAGAGCTGTAGGATTTGACTTTGGAGCGACACCCATGTGGAGGACAGGCATGTGGCATGTATCACAGGAGATGAAAAGTTACTGTGACTTAATGTCTTCCTTCTTAATTAATTAGCTTATGAGTAGAATGAACTAATACAAAAGAAAACTAAACCCATTTTCTCTTGCCAAAACATATTACCATCAGTAAGCAGTTCAAATGACTCCCTGACTGACAATTCTTGAAATCATAGGACAACAATATTTTTGTGACCTTCATGTTTCCAGAAAATTTGGCCAAAATTGGCCAGACAATGAAAAAGTGATGGCCAACCTGCAGTCTTGATAAAGTTACTTAACAGATCTTAAGAGAAATGGTTTATTTATGAAAGAGACAGCTATTTATGTGATAATCACCCCTACTTATCTGTTTAGTTGGTTAATCTGAGGTCCTGTGTGAATTGATAGTAGTGGGTACCCATGTTGGGTGGGGTGCTTGTCATCCCAAAATGTCAGCTACTCTCAACCCTGCCAGCAATCACCAGGTAAAAAAAGAAAAAAAAAAACCAGAAAAACACCAGAAAACAGGGTTTAGAGAATGAGAAAGTCAGCACTCCAGTAGGCCTCACAAATCTTTTTCATCAGGAAAAGAAAAACTACCATCTCCCCTTGATATCGCAGGAAAGGTTAGCAGTTAATTAAGGTTGTGCCGATCAGCAAAGCTGGAACAGCACAGCACCAGTACTATCAAAAGAGCAAGAAAAACGTTATCAGTTTTCAGGAAGCCTGTTTTTTGTTAGATTGCTTTAAAACAAAACTATATCAGAGAAGTGAATGGGAGAATTTAGGAGTTAATTCCAGAACAGAACATAAGACAACTTCCTGGCGCATGCTTGCTCTGCAAAAATGCTGTGGTTTCCTCTGTCCAAATATAGCAAAACTGCTTCAGCTGCACTAAAACCACCACCATCACTATCAGCAACAAAGGCACACAGGAAAAGGCAGATCTGAAATGTCCTGACATTTTGAGTGTGCAGTTGGAGTTGCAGGAGATGATCACTGGGCACATTCCACTGTTTTTGGAGGAACTGTTTAAAGGGCATTCCTCACCCAGCATCTTGGCTGTGCAGAGCTGGGCTGCAAAGATTAATGCTGAAATATTCCAGGATAAAGAAAAGTCTCAAATGATAATATGCTGGCAATTAAATTTCTGTTGATGAAGTTCATATTGGATCACATATACACTGCATACTGGTCTTCAGAGAAGAACAGAGATGAAATTACTTAAGTCAAATTTGTCCATTTATTTTATTTCTTAATTTAAAATCTCGTATATTTCAGTACATTGAACAAAAATATAAGTGCATACAAGGAAAAACTCATCAATTAAGAATTTATTTCAGTTACTTTTTACTGTCTTCACACCCTCTGGTCATTATACAATGGAACAGAGCAGCCACCCTGCCAGCAAACTTTTCTAGAATGAGGAATTCCACCAGTATGGAACTAGAAAAATTTAGGTTCCCACAGACCCGTGTCAGGTAACCCCTGATTGCTCTGGCCATAATAATTCTTGCTTTCTGTACTTTTTATGTATTTCCTAGAGTCACATTTATTTTCCCACTGTTCCCATGCTTGGAGAGAATTGTTTGCATTTGCTCAGAAGACATTCCTCTCTGCTGACTTGGCATTAGATATCACTAGCTCTCCAAACTGCCCAAGTACCTAGGAGGAGACAGTACTCTTCTGTCCCCACTAAACCAAATATACAAGATGCTCAGTAGCTACTTCAAGTTCACATTATCGTTGAATCACCACAGGCTGCAAAGCATCTCTTAACTTAGTCTGAGATCACCCTTCACTGTTACTAACAGAGAAAACTATGCCAATTAGTCAAAAGTATGTTATCAAAGCAAATGGTTAAGTGGTTGAATAAAGATTTGAAAATTGAGAACATTTCAAATGTAGATACCTATCTTTCCTTGGTTTTGAGCCTTAAATATTTCCCCCTCTTCTCCTTCATTTCTCTTTAAATGTATTTCCATTGCACTCACTATAAACACTATAATTTGTGTTTCACTATAATTTATGTGAAACACAAATTATGAAACATCTAGTTAGAGTTACTGTTTTTAATTCACTGTAAGTTCTAATAGAAAAAAAGATGAGTTAATATCATAGGCAAAGATTTTTCTCTGGATTTCCTCTTCACCAACTTTAGGAGCTGTACTTACACATACTGTACACATGCCCAGCATGAAGTGCTTCCAGTTCTCAGCTCCACTTCTACTCCTGCTGCAGAGCCCTACCTCCTGCACCCAGCACCACTGTAATCCCTCCATGCCCTTCCTGTGTCCCACTCCATCCCACTGGTAACACCAGTGTTTGGCCTCTCAATTGGGCAAAGAGCAGAAAATCATTGGACAAAAGGCAGCAAATGACTGAAGCACCTGGGAGCTGTGTATATAATGACTGGCTGCTCCCCCAGCGTGGGCTCAAGCAAGGTCTCTTTCTGATTTTGGCAAAAACTGCAGGAACTTAGTATCTCTGAGATAATATCCCTCACTTCCTTTGCCAAATTTCACTGAGGTGATGCTGCTGATGGAAAAGGAGAAGGGCAAGTGGAAGGAAGGAAGGAGAAATTTGGGCAAAGACTGACAGGCAGAGCTGTCACATCATCTTTGTTTTGACAGAACAACAGACTACCACTGCCAGCCAGCTCTGAAAACATTATGTCCTCAGATGCTGTTTGTCTTCTCTTGGTTTGTCTTCTCCTTTCCAAGTCTTACTGAAAATGAATACCCAGAGGAGAGACAGATCCCTCAGCCACACCGTAGGATGAGAAGCCTCTCTGAAACAGAATGTATGTATGCTCCTCCATCCACCCAACATCCATCCTGGTAGTGTTTGAACAAGATGCAAAAACAAGTGGGTCTTAAAATATCATTCATACATACAAATTATCACAGCCTGATTCCATTCACCACACAACTGTTGTATAATTTGGAAACAAGCTATTTGGGGGCATGACAAGTGCAAGACATCAAATTCTGATTCCACAGACATTCATTGTTCTGTTGCCATTAATACTCCTTATCTATGCTAGTGGAAATTATGTGCTTGTATTAACATCACATGAACCAAGCAGCTGAGAGGATTACTTCTAGCAAGGGACCTGCTCCCCAGCCCTAGTGAGACTTCTGGGAAAGAGGTGCTCCCAGAACTGTCCTTCAGGTGTGTGTGGAGGAGGAGGAGCTCTAACTGTGAGACAATCTGAGGCAGAGAGAGCGCTTGGAAACATGAACTATCCCAGGATCCAACCACATTACTCTGGGCTTTCTTTTCTTTATGGGGAAGAATAGGTGAAGATGAAGAGAGTCAGTGAAGTTCTTTACAGGCGCATGGGAACGAAGGCTCTCACTGCCCTGCCCTGTTACTGCTCTAAGGGCATGGCAACACAATCATTGTGTGGCTTTCCTCTCCTGTTATGGCTGTTTCTCTTTGCTTGTCCTTGGGACTTCTTCCTGTCACCCCTGGTCTGGTTCTCACTGAAATGAATCATGCACTGTGTACACTGCACATCCTTAGGCAAAATATCTCATAGAAATGCAACCACAGTTTAGTCACAGTTTGAATTATATCCACTCAGGCACACACTATAGGGGGGGATGTTGATTTGTTTGTTGCCTATATACTGGCTGTTAATTTTTATTGCTTGTAAACTTTCTCTCTATAAAATATGTGTGAAAGCTGGACTACCATGGTAAAGGAAAGTTACCATATGGAGAAAATATGGTTGATTAAAGTGGCTGTTTCCATGTTTGCTCAGTGTTGTGACACATCTTCACATTGGGTAAGGTGATTGGCAGAGAAACAACAGCAGTGAGCACTGATGAGTGTATGCGTCATGCATAAATGCCTGGAGCTGAGTAGGGCTTGGTTTTGCAAACTTCCCAGAGCTTCCAAGCATGATTTAGTGAAAATTTTTCTGCCATAATGAAGAAATTTAAAAAAATAAAATCAAATAAGTGTCACGCTTCCTGCTGTAGACTATTGAATGCAAAATGAAGAAAAAGCAGGGAGACTGTCTCATGCAGGGAATTAAGGTTATTTTAACACCAAAAATACTATACTGAAGGTACAGTCCTATATTTCCTGTGTGTATTAGCTCCCTTCTTTCCATTCCAGGAGGGAAGGATGGTCTTCTTCTTAAACCTGAGTTTCCTGATGTATCACAGACATTGAGTATGATCTGAAGCTCATGTCATCTCTCCTTCCTTCAGCACCCCATCTATAAAATGTGGGTAACACTTCTTTTCCCTTAGTCTTCAACCTTGTATATTTTCAATACAGTTTATTCTATGTGTGTATGTAGATATATGCTCAGAAATATACAGACTCTCAGACTCTGCTTTTCCTGGCCTCTAGCTGGTATTATAAAATGAGAATAAATACCTTTCAGTAAGGAGCAAATATGGTGGACAATTCATTAACTTATCCACTGGTCTAAAACTGGACACCAGTTAGACCTGTAAGCACTGATTACCATGAGATGCCACAGGTAGCAGACATATAATGCACAGGTTTCAAGAAGTTTTGCACCTCAGTATATTTAAGCATTTGAAGTTTCCTTAGAGAAGGACAAGACTATTAGCTGTCCCTAGCCACTGGGATGGAAAGCCAAAACACAACCCAGCCTAACCTGTTCCCTGTGTGCAGAAGCCCCTGTGCCGGTTACTGTTGGACATCTTCATTCTGTGACACGGAGAATGCGACATGGTCCCATCATCACTGCACTCCTTTTGGTAGGCTTTGCTTCAGTCCTTGTGGATGTGATACCAGCTGCTTCATGTCTCATCTCACATCCATCCTAAAAAGGCATGGGTCTTTTTTCAGACTTTCAGCCTGTAGCCAGTCATTTTCTTCCTTCGTCAATAGTCTCTCATCATTCAACTCTAGTCTCAATCCCTTTATTCACAGAAGCTAACCTAGAGCTATTTTTTTTATTCAGCTCAAAATATACCCTGATGTCAAGGCAGAAGCTTCTGAGGTCCACTTTTTATTTCCTGCTGGCCTGAGGCAAGTCTTATTCCCATGTGCTCCCTTCACCAGGCCTCACTTGCTTTCTCTATTCAGCTTTCTCCTGCTAAGGCCCAGATTCCATGGAATGCCCTAACTTGTTCAAGAGCTAAGCTTTTCTGAGGTAAGGTGAAGGCAGAGGCCCTAGAGGGGCTCTCCCTCCTGGCTGGTACATCATTGCACGGGGCAGAGCAGGGATGAAGCACGTGAGAAGCAGAGCAGAGGAAGAACAGGGAACTAAGGAAGCATTTAGACAAGAGTCCCTTCTGAGCCAAAGGGACCCCAGCTTTGTATTGAGGAGGGGTAAGGTCACCATTAAGCCACAACTAACTCTTGGTATTTGGACCAGCCTGCCATGAAATCCTTCCCTGCAGCACCAGAGCCTGTTTCATCTGTGAGCTGCTGGTTACATCTTCTCTAGAAGCACGTGCATGTGCTGAATTCATGGAAGAGAATTAATCTGTTATTTGGTGAATTAAGTCTCTGGACAACCCTGTGGGGTCTGACTGAATATAAAGGGCCTTACTCTCTGGTCCTGCATTTGCATCCAGTTACTGCAACTGCAGAGAGCAAAGCCCTTGGGGAAAGAAGTCAGCTTCAATGAAAGAAGAAAAGTATTGGCAATTCTTGCAGGGAATACCTGCAGAGGGGGAAGATGCTCTCCAATTGCATCAAAAGCTGTGCTGCACATGTATGCACCATGCTGGAAAAAGCTCTTCCTTTGGGCAGAATGGTAAAACAAGGTAAATCTAAGTGGGGTTAGGATGCATTTCAGAAGACTCCCCACAATGCAGTAATAAAGTGAAGCTCAGCTGAAAGATTATAGTAGGACTGGCTTTTGATTCTCCAAACAAAAATTGAAGTGAAAGTGTTAAGCATGTTAGTGCTAAACTGATGGGATTATTTGTAGATCTCATTGTATAATTTGAGAGACTTTTGCTGTTCAAGGAGGATGGTTATCCTGGTGACAGTCTCCTGCTCCCAGATCCCAGGGGCAGCAGAAACACTAGACAGCAGGAGTCCAAAAGCAGGAGCTGAGGCTGGCACTAGTGCAAAGTGTGTTTTTGATGAATATAACTTTCCATTTTTGACAACAATGATTTTGTTCCATAAACCCTGCCTGACAACCCAAGAGCAACACTGCATGGTGAAAAGTTTTTCAGTGCATAATCAATTACAAAGGACTAACAAACAGTCTGAAAACCATAATCATGAATTTTATTTTTAATATTTTTACAAGTGGAATAATCAGACTTGCTCTGATTTGGTGATTTATGAGCTAACTGACAGGTGATAGCTTATGATTTTCACTCAGGGGCCATGAAGATTTTTCTGTCAAAACTATCAGCCCTCCACATATTTTTTAACTTGTGTCATCTAGGTTTTTCCTCTTGGGCTTGTTAGCAATCAATGCCTGCCTAGGTTAGGTGTGTTTCGAAAGGAAAGACAATATGGAATAACTTTTGTGGAAGAATATGAAATTAAATGCAACTTAACTTGGGTGTCAAGCAAAAAAATAATTTTGAGGGAGACTTTGCCATCACAGCAATTGAACTTCCAAATGTAACCACTGGCCAAGAATTCAATCACCAAGATGACTCCTTTTCGGGCTTACCTTTTGAGGCCGGATATGCAGACACCTTTCCCTTGGGAATTCTCCCTCAGTCACTCTGAAAATCTTAGCTAAAGCTCTTGATTCCAGCATCACCCTAATGTGATGTTTCTCCTGGAGGCCAGTTAGCCAGAAGAAAAAGGAAAATAAAAGATATGAGAAAGCAATTTTTTGATTGTTAAATAATAATTTACCGCTGAACTTTGCAGAACCTTTGGAGACATGGAAAAATGCATGTCCAAAATTAATCACCTGCACACACACATAAAAAAAGCAACACATGGGCATAAATTATTACAGTACTTTATTCTAGATGTGCTAGTCATGACACAACACTCATTAAAAAAAAATAAATCTCATTCTGCACTGTGATACTTGTTTCTTCTCTGGTGCCTATGAAAGGCAGCTTTCTAAGCTGAGAATTCTGGTCTGTGGCTCTGTGGTCAGCCCAGACTGGTGCTCTGGATACATGACTTTCAAGGGTCACTTTGTGGCTTTTGGGAGAACCAAATAGCTACATGGTACACAAAACCAGACAATCCAGGGACTGTAACTCCTGATGCCATGCAGCATTTGGAGATGGACAGTCACCCCGAATTTACTGCCATAGACAAAGAGCAGAACTGATGGGGATGAAATACTTCACCTTTTTCCCCAAGTTCAGAGCACAATCTGTTCTGTTGCCAGGTCCATTTAGGTTACACGGATAAAGATTTTGCAAAACATCCTTGACCTTGCCACAGTGTTTTCAAAATCTTTACTGAATTTCAGTGGAAAGAGATACATTCTGTAGAGAAATATCCAGAAGGAGTATAACACTGCTTTACTGCCAGCAGTGGTCAAAATGTCACAGTGTATTTAAAAAATCCAAATTAAATTTGAGTTTTACAGTACCACAGGAGCTGATTAAACATATGCCTTCTTTTGACAGAGCACTCTGCTCTGTCTGCCATCGAGGGAGATATTGGGAACTGGACTCCAGCTGGCTGCCGTGCAGGGAATGGTGCTGCTTGCATGTCCAGGACCTCCCTGGGTTTCATCAGACTGTGGCATGTTGTATTGCACTGATCCCCCACGAGGCGAAAACCGACAGCGGCATGGCCTCTTCTTATTAGCACTGTTTTCATGGGGAAAGACTGCTCCAAATCTCAGGCAGAAGCTGTGTGAGCAAAAACCTTTAGCTTTTCTCTGAAGAGGGAAATCCTGCACAGCGCCCGTGCAGAAGTGGCAACATCTGTGAGCCCTCCCCTGCCCCTTCCCACATCGCATCTGTGGACAAGGGGACAACTCAGCCTCCCAGCCATTTAGCTTTTCTGCACCTCAGCCGAACGCCAAGTGCCTTGCGGCAACTCCCTTTTTTCAGCCTTGAAGCAAACCCTGCTGAAATCCCAGGGGGGGCTGCTGCTATCCCGGGGCTCCCCACATCTGGGACTGAAACAGCCCCATCTCCTAAAAATACACTCCCTTCTAGCCTGAGAATAGCCTGTTTGAGGGTTGGTTTTTTTTTTTTTTCCTGATCTCATTTATTTCCCATCACTGTGCCTGAGATTACTCTCCCTCAAGCCCTCTCTCTCCCTCCTACCAGCATGCCTTGCCTAATTCCTCCCGCGACATTATCAGCTGGGATGATGAGCCGCTGAGCTCGGTATTAGCGCTGACGCAGGCGGGCTGACAAATG
This sequence comes from Euphonia xanthogaster, assembly GCA_034509185.1. Lineage (NCBI taxonomy): Eukaryota > Metazoa > Chordata > Aves > Passeriformes > Fringillidae > Euphonia > Euphonia xanthogaster. The sequence continues at coordinate 47,596,762 of JAYDZK010000169.1, forward strand.
AGAGCGCGAGCGTGAGCGCCGCCGGGCGCGCTTTCCCGGGAAGCGGGAGGTGGAAGCTGACGGGCTGGCAAAGAGCGAGAGCTGGCGGCTCTCGAGCCCCTTCCCTCGGTGGCTCCGGGCGCAGAGCGATCCAAGGAAAAGACCCATATGCTTCGCTGCCCTCGGCTTGCCAACAGCCCCTGAAAGCCGGGCTGATCCGAGCCCTGCCCAGTGCCGTGTCGCACAGCCAGCCGGCAGCTTTGCAAAGGGATTTAGTGCTTTTTATGAGGCTTTTTGTAGGTTGGTTTTGTTGTTTTTTTTGGCCGTGCATTCACCCTTAGGATCACAAAACCTAACCATGACTGCCCAGCAGGAAATGGTGGAAGATGAAGCACCATTTGAAAAACAATGCACGCCCTTAGTTAGTCTCCCTAGAAGAGCGACTAGATCCTCAGATTTTCACTGCCCACTGTTCCGAGGCTGGGTGGCTCCAGATCCTCCATCCACCAGCCCCTAATCAACTGGGAACACTGGGGATATTTTCTTAAGCCTTAGTCCTTGGCATCAACTGTAAAAATGGTGAGTGCCCCTTTGTTCCAAAAAAAGGTGGATTTCCAGTTCTGAACTTGAAAATGTGTACTGAGCAATGACTGGCAGTACTTTTACATAGTAAGTTCTAGCTGACTAGATTCAAAGTCTGTTTTCCCTCAGAAGACCTGCACAACACCTTGAGCTGGGTTTGTTCCATTACAGTTACGGGGATGAACTGCCAGGAAGTCACATCAGGAAAATTGTATATAACCAGCCAAGTATTTCTCCTCTTCACTTTGTTACCAGCTCAGCCACCTGTCCCTGCATGGTCCTCTGCTAGTGATGCTTCTCGTGAGAAGATGTTTCTCCTTTCTTATTTGACCAACTACAAGAGAATTACAATATTTATGCTCTGCTTTGCTAATAAATCTGGATTTATGTGTGAAAGAAGGCAAAAGAGTTTGGGGAAAAAAAAATCTACCCTAAAATGCAAATGTCCATTCCTTCAGTGGACCCATCACATAATACAAGTAAATAAAGCTTGTAAAATTCTCAATTCCTGGGGAGCTGGTGGTCACTGTTCCCAAGGAGAAAGACTCTTGCTGTATCCCATCACAGGGACAGAAGAACCTCATTAGAGAGAGCCATCAGAGAGAGCCATTAGTGTCTGCTGCCTGGTTAGCTATGAGCTCTCACTATTTTCCATTAGCCTGCATAATAGAAATCCCACAAGGATGAAAGCTAAAAGAAGCATTACTCCATACATTCTGCATTAGGCGGTTAAAGTGTGGCAGAAACAAAATGTGTCACCCAGCTCTGTATGGAAGGTGGCAGGTGGTGGCCCTTGGGGTGTGATCGAGTGGGTTTGTTTCACCACTAGATGACACTCCTGTCTCTTGAAAAGGCTCCTGCCACCCCTACTGTGGCTGCAGGTCATGGAAATTTTGAGAGCAGATTAACCTGGCTCCAGGTGGGAGCTCCCTGAGCCCCTCTCAGACACAATCACTGCCTGATTAATTGCAAGTGGTTGCACATTAGGAAGTCTCACCTTATTCTTTTGCAAAAGTAAGGTAGAGAAAAAATGATGACTTGACTTTTGAAATTTCGGTTTCCCTCCCAGCAGAAGCGAGCTAACAAGTGCTCAGTGAGAGGGCTTCTCCTACTGCCTTGTGGAGCATGGCTGTGGGTTAGCAAGAGAACGCATTGAGCTGGTTGTCAAAAGTACTGTGGGCTCAGGGCCCAGGTACTGCAAGACCCCAAACTCGCTATGAAACCATGGCCAGGCTGTGCCACACTCCTAACACCACTTTAGAAAAGCCACAGGGCTTATGTGGTGTTATGGCCAATACCCAAATTATACTCTCTGCAAAACCAGGACAGCTTCTTTTGCCCCAGCCCTCTCAGGAGACAGAAATCATTCCTGTATACAAGTGCTCAAATACCACAGGGTAACACGCTGTAGCCACTGGGATGATGGAGAACTTTCTGAATGATACTCTTCATTCTGCTTCAGCGATTGATTTTAAGTATTTGATAATGCAAATTTTGGAAAGGCAAGACAGTAAAAAAAAAAAAAAAAGCCTGAGATTAAAAGAACCAGTAATAAAAAGTCCAAGACTAAAATGCTAGTATGGCTTTAGGTTACACAGCCTTCATGTAGCACAGCACTACACAGGACATGGGGAAATGTAGAACATGGTGTTTTAAGGACAGCTGTAATCACATTTCTGAAAACTCTCCATGAAGAAATGTCCATATACTTCTGACACATGCTCCTTGATTCCCAGACAAAGGGGTGAAGCGCCTATTCCTCCCAGAAATAAGAAAAGAGACCATTCAAACACAGCCTGAGATAGCAGCCCTACATCACCCTCTGATTAACTTCAACAGGCTGGTAGTGCCATGCAGAATCCCACGGGATTGTACTTCCACAGATCTGCTTGCAAGATGGGAGATTTATGGTTTTTTATTGCTTAGAAAGTGATTATCAAGATAATGGGCCAATTTGTCTGCAAGTTAACCTTTACAGAAACTTCCTAACATGAAGCTCTTCTTCTCACATAGTGCATCTTAGCATGAACAATTATAGTCTTATGAATTTTGCTGTTTTGTGTTTTCCCAAAAAGTTTATGGTCTTTGCTTCCTCTTTTTCTACAAAAATGGAACTCTGTTTCCCAAGTACCTTTCCTCACTTGTAGTGCTGGCCAGGCAATTAACAACTTCACCCACAATCAATATGTAGAGTTTTCCTGAGTGTGTAATAAGGTAAGACATGAAGATAGATTTTTCCCGTGTAAGCTTTCTACATTAAACCTGAGTATTTACTCCTCTTGCAAAAATCTACTTACCTCCTTTTAATCATGATGACGAAATCAATTAAATACATTTTACTTGTTTGCACAAAAACTAATGAGAATAAGATTTACAGGCAAGCAGGGTATTCTTCAAAATGAATTATTGGATGGAGACTCGAGCTAGCCTCTAAGACTTGTAAAAGTTAAGACTTTTACAGTGCTGGACAAGTCTGAAGATACACCAGACTGCCAGTCAGTGCCTGAAACTTGACTTTGCTCCTGTGTCAGAACAAAGCAAAGCTGTGTGCCTGATTAGAGCTATGACCATACATAGGAGAAAACAGTCCACTTTGGGGAAGCAATTTACAGGAACAGCTTGTTTACTTTTGGACAAACAGTGCTGCCTGTGAAAGCCCCATCTCAAGCACAGCTCCTGCTGACTTCAGTGGGAATCTGCTATGAGTCAAAAGTGGAGGCTCAGTAGTGCTCTATGGGGAAGTATAATCATAATTATAGTGCGGATTATAATTGGAGACTTGCAAAGTCAATCAGCCTGCTTCTGGTAATATCAATAGCAGTCTGGTGGCTAAATTGCCTAGACTAATTCTTTTTTAACACCTCAGCCATAAGACTCATCATTAGACAAATGCCATATCCTAATATATACTGCAGCTTAAACACAATGAGAGCTTCAATCTGTTTTTTTAATTTCTGTGATATTCTGTCTTTTTGCCCACATACAGGGAAAAAAAGTTTATTGTAGGCAGAAGACTGCATGGACTGTTCCCCTTCAGAAGGTTCTTGCAGCCTTTTGTCCCTGGGAAGTGATGAGCTCCTGCAGACCTCTGCTGCATGATGACATTTGAAAAATAAGCAATAAACGAAACAAAAATTTGCTGAAAGAAATTATCAAACTAATATGTATCAGATTTATAAACGGGAGAAAAAGGCCAATCAGCTGTTCAAAAATCTAAGCAGCCCCCATTATAATCTAGCTTACTTATACAGTTACCTACTCAGTCCATGCAAGAATACTTGGAGGGGAAAACAACCTTTGCTTATCCCAATCCCCCATTTTCCTCTTGTACAACAAGCAGAGTGTGGATTTAGTTCCAGCTGAAGAACCTGTCCAGAGTCAAGCATTTGCATATGCAGCAGTGATGGCACTTGTGCTGTGTCAGGTCCCTTAGTGGAGCAGGCAGGGTCAGTACCACTGAATAGCAAACTGAAGTTGTCTGGAATATTTTTATGCTTGCTCATTCCTTGGATCTGTTTCAAAAGGCAAGCGTTGTACTTGGTGACAGCAGCCCATGTTTTCAGACCTAGGCTCCACCAGCAGTTAATTCAAACTGGCTTGATTTTCAGTGCTCCAATTTGAAGCAATTTCCGCAGCTCCTCACTCAAGTAATTTTTAGTTAGAGACCTACCTTTTGGTAACTGGTTGGGAACATTATGACCTGCCTTTAAATGTAATGTGTTACAAAATTAGAGGGACAATTTATGATACAGCAGATACTTCCTTTTGCAAGTTTCTAACTTCCCAATGCAGTATATCCTTATAATGAGTCAATAAAACAAGTCACAGCCTGCAGCACAATGAATGTCAAGAGGCACAATGGACAGCGGGTATTTTTGATGATTTACTCTATCAGCCTCCTGAACAAGCACTTTTACTTTCTGAAAGTTCGCTGTGCTACAGTGTAGGAGGTGAGTGCCTCTCGGTGCTTTGGCTGCAGCTCCCGCACCGCAGTGAGATCGATACAGTGCACCGCTGTCAGCCTCGCTGGGGGAGGAAGGTCAGCCGAGTTAAGCCGTCAGCTGGCCCGCAGACAAACCCCGAGAACAAAAAGCGGAAAAGCCTTCAGGGGCTCTAAGGCTTAAGGCAACTCGGGCTGGACACAGCCAGCGCCTGCATTCCCGGCGGCTGGCAGCAGCGAGGGTCCAGCCGCGGATCAGCGAGCCGGGCTCAGGTTTGCCGCGGAGCGGTCACACACTCCGGTGCTGGGACGGGCAGAGGGGCTGAAAGACACATAAAATCCTTCAAGGTCACCCAGATGCCTTCTCTTTCCAATGGAATAGGGGCAGACGGGCCACAGCTCTGCAGGGCCCAGATGAAAGCACGGGGCTTTGTTATTCTGCAGACCCAGTGCCTCCCAGTTATTATTTTTTACTTTATTTATAGCGCTACTCAAAACTGAGTACACATTTTGCTATGGGGGAAATAAAAGACTAAAAAAACAGCTATCCTTGCCTTCAGCCTCTCGGAAATTAGCCCGGGTCAGCGAGAATTCAGCACTTCTCGCTGTAGCCGGGAGCTGCTGAGGGACCGTGTTTGGTCCCAGGGCAGAGCTGGGAGCAGGCGCTCCCCGCGGGCTGCACGGGCCGTGTCCCGTCCCCCATGGCAGCCTGGGCGTGCGGGCAGGGCTGGAAGCGGCCCGGGAGGGCAGGGCCGGCCGCCCAGCAGAGCCGCCATCCCGGCGGGGTGTAGGGGCAGGGCTGGAAGCGGCCCGGGAGGGCAGGAGCGGCCGCCCAGCAGAGCTGCCATCCCGGCGGGGCGTGCGGGCAGGGCTGGAAGCGGCCAGGGAGGGCAGGGCCGGCCGCCCAGCAGAGCTGCCATCCCGGCGGGGCGTGCGGGCAGGGCTGGAAGCGGCCCGGGAGGGCGGGAGCGGCCGCCCAGCAGGGGCAGGCACGGGCGCTGCGCCCCCTGGCGGACCCGGCTGGGAGGGAATGGCGGCGCTGGGACATCACACGTAAATCTCAAGTCCTTTCGTAAGATATTTACAGTGCGTATTACCTGTTCTCACCGACACGATTCACATCGCGTTTTAAAAATTCCTCCAGGCTACAATCATAATTATGATTTTTTAAAAGTGACTGAATGACTACTGAATGACTCAGCCTCCAGATTTAGATGTCTGGAGTTAGGCGTCTTCTCTATAATATCTGCACTATTTTTTTTATTAAATAAATAAAAAAATAATTAAAAAAAAAAAGGAAGAAAAAGACTGTGGCACAACATTTCTGTAGGTTTCTATTTAAATAATTTCCATATTATTCCTCATACAACTACACTGCTACCAATGTGACAGTATGAAAGCGGCCATGAATACAGTGGAACCTGTTAAAAAGGATGGAACAAGGAGAGTGCATCGTGTTGAGTCTGAAAGCAAAGTACTTAACTGGATTGCCAAGAGTGCTATCTGTGCTATCTCACAATGTTCTGCCCTATGTATCCTGCTGGTGAACTCCCGGCCTCTTGCAAATCTCCAGCTGAATGTCACTGAACGGGGACTTCATCTGATAAAATGTCTCACACTGGATTTGCAATTGTTCTGCACTGCACGCCAACTCTGTTGTCCAGTGCTGGCTGTGTGTGGAATTATAGCAATGATATACTCAGCACACATGTGCTGATAGGTGGGGGACAATAATAGACCTCCAGCTCATGCTAAGTTTAGTGAGAAGACTGAAAAGAGAATGATACTTGATATGGACTTGTCTCTGCATCCAATTTGTAAATGGTACCATGGGGATCTACAGTCTTCTCATCTTAACCATGTTTCCAGATTTTTTTGTTGTTGTTTTGTGGTAAACAAATCAGTATCTTTAGGAGAAAGCAGATATGGACATAGACAGACAAACACTAAACAGAACTTAAATATCTCAGCATATGCATATGGTACTTCAGAGCACCAATTATCAAAACAGTTTCCATCTGCTACATCACAGCTGCAATGTGCTAAGCCAGTAATATATATGGGAGAAAAAAAGAAACTACTTGAAAAACCCAAGTTACCAATGAAGTCTTTTAAAATCATAACACTGAATAGTTCAGGTGAAAGCCATTTAAGCAAGTCTGAGAAATGTGCTTTTAGGAAACTCACCTTTTGAACTAGAACAATAGAAAAGTATTTCCTTGCTTTTCCTAATGCTTTTGGTGAAATGCCGTGAGAGTCATTCTACCAAGAATAAGGACAAGGTAAGAGGAAGTTTCTCATTCCTGCATTGGCTGAACCTCGTATTCTCTCGTGTCACATTTTTGTCATGTAAGAAAGAAGAGTACAAACATAGCTTTAGGCACTTGTGGCTAATATTTAGTCCCTTATCTTTCTCCAGTTCCCAAGAGTAAAATATTTATGGGGTATGTAAAGTCCTGTGATATACAGGCTTTCATTCCTTTGTCTGCTCTGGGGGACTAGGGGTGGAGTAGTTTTAGTCTTTCCTGGGTTTTTGGATCTGTGATTCAAACCTCTGCCAACAACAGTCTCCAGAGCCAAGTCAAGGCTTCTCTGTAGTAAAAAAAAACCAAAAAACCAAACAACAACAACAACAACAACAAAATAAATTAAGCCACTTAATGATTGTGGCCTTAAAGATGAAGGAGTGGAGTACAGAAGAGGAAGGACAGATTTTTTTCACTGCCCCTCTATGTCCCTTTAGGCACTTTCTGCTTTCTGTGTGTCTGATGTAGTTCTGGTTGCTCCTAGCTGTGCCACCGCTGAGTGCTTGGACTGCCTCTGTACCTGTCTTTAGCTGACATCTACTGAATTTTGCCATGAGTAGAATGTCCAGACATTGGATGAAAATCAAATCTAGCACACTACAGGCTGCAAAACAGTAATTTCGTTTTATCAAGACACTACACTTATCTGACTTATTAGCAAGTCAAACCTTGCAGAAGTCCATGGACATGCCACTGCCCTATCCCTCCTTGCACGGTCCAGCTTTACAATGAGCGGGCTTATATACCGAGCCCTATTTGGTCTTGTGAGCATGGGTCTGGTGAGAATGGTCCCCCATGGTGTCTGGGAAATATATCTGGGATGTCCTGTCTGTGGGCCCACACCCATGGAATCCAGCTTTCTCAGGCTGAGAGTAGACAAACCTGGGTATTATTTTCCATGGATTGTGCTGCGCCCACAGGGCTGCCATGTGCAAGGAAGCACCTCACATGTACCTGTCACTGACATATTTTATGAAAAATCCTTTTGCTAGGATTTTTTCTCCTGAGAAGATGAGAGGCCTCAGAAATGAAATGTAAACAATAATTATCTGCTGCTGTGGAATGCAACAGGTGCATCTTTGATTGGTCTGATGGGGTTGTTTTTTAATTAATGGCCAATCACAGTCCAGCTGTCTCAGACTCTCTGGTCAGTCACAAGATTTTATTATCATTCCATT
>JAYDZK010000169.1:47604846-47625726 GCA_034509185.1 Euphonia xanthogaster
AGTGTAAGTAAGCTTGCATTTTCATTTGTGGTTTATATGTAGTAGGAGAGTACTAAGTCCTACCTGGTTTCTCTTCCTTTTAGCTAAAGGAAAATAAAGCAATTTTCATACCACAGTTCTTGAATTTGAAAAAGAAAAAACAGGCTGGTTTTCCTCAAATTTAATGAAATGCCAATCAAAAAATCATTCAAGCTTTGTCCTAGTGAGTATATGCTTCAGTCTTATCCTAAATCGTGGCAAATAAATTGTGGTGTTCAAAACTCTGCATATCATTGCACGTGCTTTTTATGATAATAATAGACTTTCCAAATGACAAAGCATCTTTTCTATCTTAGCACTGGATATTATGTGGGAAGTTCATAAAATTATAATCTGATTTTAATAATAACAGCACAATACATTTTCAATTCCCTAGAATCTTTTTTAAAGCCAGACAAATATCCTTTGCATACAGAGTTACTATTTTTTATGATCTTCAGGACTTCCTAGAAGTATAAGAAAATCCAGCCAAAAAAGCCCTAAAAAATAGAAAGTCTTGCTGTTGACACAATGAATTTAGGCCCAGTCATGAGCTCTCTTTTTGAGTGCTCACCTTTGCAAAGAAGGCACAGTGTGCAAGGTAATCAGTGCTGAGTTTCTCAGCTCTCCTGTAGTTGGCCCCATAGGAGAAATAGAATTTCTGAAAATGTCGTGCTTTTTTCCTTATAAATACCAGAGATACAATAGAAAGTTAGTTCTATGGAGACATGTATCTGAGCCTGTGCATTCTGACTCTTTGGCAGACAATACTTTAACTTCAAAGTCTACAGTGACTCATAAAAATGGTTTTTAAAAAGGAGGAATCTTTCATAATTTAAACAAATGTAATCAAAATTAGAAAGCCTCACTGCCTTCAATAGAATGTGTTGATCAAGAATTACTAGGTTAAGAAATAATGATAATATTCTGCTTTTCCTGTGGCCTGTCTCCCCTGGAGGACCCTGGGTCATTTTTGTTTTGTCTCTGTTTTGCTGGCATTTAGTCCAATTATAACACCTGTACTCAGTTCTCCAAACACCCTGAAACAATGGTAGATAAAAGAATGCAGATTACAGAAGACTGATAGAATTGTTGCTGGAGATGTATTTACAGAGGCTTGGAGATTTCACCTGAAATCCCTCTAAGGTACTGTTTGGTACAGCTTGGCCATAGCCTCATTGTGTCTTTCTCAAGATTTCAGCATTAAATTTGACAGCAAACAAACAAACATATACCCAAAGCATCTCCACTCTCTCATGTCTCCAGAATGACAGACCGTGTAAGCTGGATGGTTCCTGTTTTGCATGAATTAAATTATGTCTAAAAACCTATTATCTGGAACTCTGATGATCTTTGTCATTCATCATTTAGAAAGTAGTACAGAATTCAGACTTTGTTGTGTATATTCTGCTGTTCTTCTTGAGATTATGACTTTACTTCTATGGTACCCCTACCATTTTCACTAACATGTCCAGAAATAGTTTTATGTAAAATTTAGAGATTATAATCTTGATGTTTTATGTCATGGCAATGCACAAACCCACATGTTCAGTAAGATCAGAATCAGGATCTTAATTTTTCCAAAACAAGCGAAATCTTGGTGCAAATAACACAAAGGTTCAAAAATAAAATATATTTTATATATATATATATATATATATATATATAAGCATATGTATACTTTGTACTAGTGTATATACTGCCATTGTGTCCTTCTTTTCCCAGTGCAGTCCAGCATGCCGACTTCTTGCTTCCAAGCTCAGCTACAGTCAGAGTAAAGTCAGTTTCTGTGGCTTTATCATGCTGGTGACCAATGTTAGGAGTGAAGATGTGCACAGGAAAGAGAACTGAATTTAGAGTATGGGGCTGCCTCTATTATCAGCACACTTAACATGGCCCAGTGTCCAGGGCTTATGGACTACCCAGTGTCATTTAATGTGTTAAATTGGTAATATTTTAGACCCTATCCATGCCAAAAACTCCCTGTTCAGATACAAGAAGGTATAGCACAGGGTGTGGGAAGGAAAAAAGGGTTCAGTGGTTTGGATGTGAATCATTTTGTTGCTTGCACTTCAATTACTGTAGTCGGTGCAGCCCCAGTCTTTATATTCAGCCCTCTGAGTGTTGTGTACTACTGAGGAGGAGTCAGATATGATGAGATGTGGACAGATGTGACTGGTTTTAGTCATGGATTTGATTGGAAGGGATCTGCAAGAAACAAGATATTAAAGTTCATAAACAGCAATTTATAAAATCCATTAACTGTTGCTATTTTTACTACAGAAATAGCAGAGCTCTTCTGGGGACTGGAAACGCCTTCAATTTTGAACATGAGACCAGAGGAGGACAAGTATACTGATTTTTTTTTTTTTTCATAATTGTACTACACTTTCAGATTACCCACTATACTAGCTCCATCAGGTTGGAGCCTGACTACCTTTTTCTTAAGACAAATTAATTTGCCTACATTTTTCAATAAGTTTGTGAATATGAAATAACTTCTATGAAAAAGAATGAAAGATAAATAATTTTGTATTATAAAAGTGTGGGTTAGCTTGATCTTGTTAACATACACTGTACTCATAGAATCATTGAATTTTTTGGGTTGGATGGGACCTTTAAAGGTCAGGTAATCCAAACCCCCTGCAGTGAGCAGTACAAAAAAATCACTGACATATCAGCACTAGCAGCATGCTTTGGACCCTCCTAATTTTTGATGATTAGCAAGGGGTGTATACCTTTGCCAATAGCCAAAAGATTCCTGACTCATTTTCCCTGGTTAAATTCTCTGACAGTAATAATATATATTGAACAAATGCATTCAACGAATATTCACAGTGCACACAGGTTTCATGAAAATTTCCCTAAGTATTTCCTAGCAGAACTCTTTGATTTGTGTTCTTGATCAAGATAAAAAGCATGATGTTTCCTTTCAAATTGTAAAACTCTGGATACTACTGAAATACTTTCATATGAGCCCAAACAGCAGAGTTTTCTTCTCCCAACCTCATTCTCAGAAATGGTTGAAATACAAAGACTGAAATATTAGGGGGGAGAAAAGGTACAATTTGGGTAATAAGTAAGTTCTCTATTTGGGAATAGAGAACTTTCATTTAAAACTGCTAACAATTAGAAAAGTTCTAAGGGATTGGAAGTAAAGCCTTTGCACGTGAAGCAGAGTTCTGCTCAAGTTTGTCATGGACAGCTTTGCCTAGAGATAGTGATGCATGAGACATTTCTCTTTTTGTCAAGTATCTCATGCCAAATACTTGCTGAATTGTTGGTAAAATTCCCATCAGCATGTTGGTTAGAAACTGCCTAGTGCTATTTGTTCTCTTGGGTTATGTGACTAATTTTATTATGTATTACTTATAATAAAAACAATTAAGCTCCAAGCCAGGGCTCCGTGGGTACGGCCAAGTACTCACACACTTTGCTCATAGCAACTTGCAGTCTAATGTGAAACAGGTCCCAACAAGCCATGGGAACAATAGTAGGCAGTGATCAAACTGCACATGTCAGTGAAAACAACAGCACTAAGAATATGCTTTCATGCTGCCCTGGCTCTGTCTCTCTGCCAGTAGTTGATCTCAGTGACACAAGTTCAGGCTTAGAGCGTGTAACTTGAGAGTACTAAATCACTGAAGATAGTTTTAGGGGCAAATAAATCCAATGTGTGTGTGCACATCAATAGATACACGGGCATGCTGTGTCTCAGGTGCCTTCTGAGCTCCCTTTGGCGTGGCAGTGCTGGCAGGAGGCAGGGCAGCAGCCCCAGCTCCTCGGCTGCAAGCGCGGGAGGGCGAGGCTGCAAAGGCTCTGCCACCAGCAGCTCCCAGGGTTTGGACGTAGCTCAGTAACAGAGACTTGTTTATAGCTCAGACTTAAAACCATTTATACAGGCTGTCTGGAGCTCCTGAGGAGTCTCAAGTTTTCCTGCAATAGCTGTTTTCACAGTGACTGCAAGTAAAACTGTCCCATGGGTAATAGCTAGATCCTCATTCCTGAAAATATTTGTATCTATGTATTCAGCTACCTTAAAATAACATGTGCAATGAGTAAACTATAAACTTTTATATGGAAAAATTAATGACCCATATGTGTTCCTTTAGTGATGTTGCAATCTACTTGCTCTGTAATTAAGATTCAGCACAGCAGGGATTATTATTAAGACAAATCAGTTTCCTGACAAGTAAAGACAAAATTGTTCTTTTGGCTTGTGGCCCTGATGTTACATATGAGCTTTGTCCTTGTTGAAGTCTTAAACTCTTCCTGGCAATACCCACACTGCTTGATCAAAGGTGACTTTCAAATTCAGTAAATAACATCTGCTCTGCAGGCTCTTGATTTGTCACATTGGGCATGGTCTTGCTCTGATAAGATCAGAATTCTTGGAAGAAATAGCAGCAATAGAGATTTGAAACAACATTTGTCAAATTCTCCAAATGAAGCAAGCTTGGGGTGGACCAGAACAATGAGTAGGATATCTTCATGGCTTACTTAAGTAATACCTGCATTGGAAAGCAGGAGTCTTTTATGTATGGTCTTGTTTACTGTGATTCCTAGAAAATTGTGGTCCAGAATACTGAATAGGATATCTTCAAAGTTTACTTCAATAATATCTGAATTGAAAAGTAGGAGTATTTCCTGTATGGTCTTGTTTACTGTGATTCCTAGAAAATTGTGATTGCATGCAGTCATGGTAACTGACCTTAGTTCTTTGGTTTCAGAACTGAAGTTAGTGTAGATCTTTAGATCAGCACAATGCTAAGGGAAATGCTGCCAGAGATTCTTGACTTGATGAGAATTAAACAGAGCCACTTTTGCTCATTGCCACAATTGTAGCCCAAGTGCCCCAACTTACAGGTTCTGAAACTGTCTTATTTCTCTTTCTGCAGATGTATTTTCTTCCCCAGGTCTATAAGAAAATCTGAGTAGTGGGTTACTTGTTTGTTTTTATTGCCTGTGGACCAGCAAGTTTGGGGAAAACCATGATAGAGTATGTTTTAGGGACAGTTAGAGATATGGAATAGTTTTATGGAGGCAGGCATGCTAAACACAAGAGGTTCCCAAATACTAGATCAGGCAATAACATGATTTTTCACAGAATCCCAGAATGGGTAAAGTTGGAAGGGACCTGGGTCATGTGATCCAACCTTCCTGTTCAAGCAGGGTCTTCATAGAGTGAGTTGTACAGGATTGTGTCCATGCTGCTCTTGGATATCTCCAGGGAGTGAGACTCCACAACCTCTCTGGGCAGTCTGTTCCTGTGTGTGGTCACTGCACAGTAGAGTTCCTTCCTCATGTTCAGGTGCAACTTCCTGTACTTCCGTTTCTGCCCATTGCCTCTTGTCCTATTTCTTGGCACCACTGAGCAGAGCCTGGCTCCATCCTCCTGACAGCCTCCCTTCAGATACTGATAGACATTGATGAGTTTATCTCTCAGCTGTTTCTTCTCAAGGCTGAACAGGCTTAACTCTCTCAAACTATTCTCTCATAAGAGCAATGCTCCGGTCCCCCTGTCATCCCCCAGTAGCCCTCTGCTGGACCTGTTCCAGGAGCTCCATGTCTCTCTTGTTCTGGGGAGCCCAGAACTGCATACAGGGCTGAGCAGAGGGGCAGGATTGCCTCCCTTGACCGGCTGGCAATGCTCTTCCTAATGCACCCCAGGATACCACTGGCCTTCTTGGCCACAAGGGCACTGCTGGCTCATGGACAGCTTGTTGTCTGCCAAAACGCCCAGGTGTTTTTTGGCAGAGTTGCTTCCCGGCAGGTCAGCCTCCAGCCTGTATTGGTGCATGGGATTATTCCTGCCCTGAGAAAGAACCCTACATTTGCCTTTGTTGAACTTTGTTAGGCTCTTCTCTGACCATCTCTTCACCTTGTTGTCCAGGTCTTGCTGCATGGCTGCAGAGCGCTCTGGTTATTTGTCTCTACTCCCAGCTTTGTATCATCAGCAAACTTATTGAGGAGCCACTCCATCCATCCCATTGCTCCAGTCACTGGTGAACAAGTTAAACTATTTTGCCTACTTTCTGCATGACGCCTGAATCATTTACCACATTCCTTATCTTTAAGCCCCAAACATCATGAATTATCATTATATGTAAATTATCATATCTATACATCAACATCTTTATATATATAATTCATATATAATATATTTACATATTACTTTGGGTTTGTGAAGCATGCAAGGTCTTACAGAGTATCAATTGTTATTGTAGTAGATGGCCCTGGATCTGCCAGACATGTTGAGACACTAGGAATGCTAACTGCAACGAAATTTATAAGAATACCTGATTTTTATTGATCCATGAATAAATTACTCTCTGCCTTGGCCCTGGTTTGAAGATGTAATAGATTACTATGAAAGTGAAAAAGAAAATTTTTTTTTCTAAATAAAAGCTATACTACTTTATATAGTACTCTTACAAGGAGCAAACTGTGATTTCCCAACCAATTTCTTTGATTTTTTATTTTTATTTTTTATTTGTTTGTTTTGTTTTGTTTTTTCTTTATACAAAAAGCCCCCTGTGATTATTTGATGAACAAATAATGCACCCATTTTTATGCTGTCCTGTGTTAACAGAAGCTCTTATCTCATATCTTGACAGTTTGTCAATCTGGAACATGCTGTTGGCTGTGATCTCACAGGCACATGCTGAACTAAGTTATCACTGTCCTGCCACTTTGCAAGGAATGTGGTTTGTGTGTTTTGGCAGTGTCCACCTTGTTTCTCTGTCTGATTTACTGGGAAATAGTCTCTCACATTTTTAAATTTTTTATGAGGTGAGAGCATTTCTTCCCTCTCATATTATTTTTTCTTTCCATCTCCCTTTGCTATATCAGTTCACTGGAGAGAACAAGCAGATAAGTCTGTCTTGTCCATGACAGAATTTCAGTAACTCATGCTGCAAGGTACCCTTTATCAGCATTTGCATCCAGGGGAAGCAAACATAGCAGTGCTCGACTTTCCTGCAAAAAGAAGTAGAGGTTTGAGTGTCATGAGCAGTTCACACCACCACCTCAGTATATACCAGTGCTATTAAAAGAAAATAATACTGAGATTTAAGTGTCCCATTGCCTTAAGAGGTTTACACTTGGGTAAAAGACCCTCAGGAAGAGGCATGTAGAGGCTGGCTGTAGCAGGAGACCAAATTTGTACTTTGCCAAGCCAGGCATGTGTTCCTTTCCTTTTCTCATGACCTTTTCTAGCTGCTGCTTTGCTATTCATCACAGTTCCCAGTTATGACTCAAACATCTTGTTGAAATACATCAAAGAGTATTTTATCCCAGCCATGAGCACGTATCTCATTTATGTGGTGTGTTTTAAACTATTCCACAAGCCCTTCTTATGGAGGGCTTTGTTTCTCTGTCAGAGAAATTTTTTTATTTTCCTAGTTCTCAGGACAGCAAAAAGCCCTCTTGAAAATGGACTTATCTGTTTCCAGCCCAGTTCTGGCTGGCTTGGATATATCAGTTTTCTACTTAAAGAAGGACTATGACATTTTCAGAAGGAATTCATTCTCAGCTAAATAAGGCTTGAAAATGGGACAGACTTGCATCTCTCATCTTGTTCTCACAGTGTGTGGTGGAAAAAGGCTTTTGCAGTCTGTGCAGGTGTCTTGCATAGTTTGGCTGTCCAGTGTGGCTTATGACATATCTGTTAGCCAAAAACAGGTCGAAACAAGTATAATTTGATTTTGCAATTGCCTATGAAAAGCTTTACAAATATTTAATAAACAAATTCATATGATTGATAGAAGGAATTAGTATTACTGTATCTAGATAAGAAAGTCTGGATTATTTCTATGCAAATGCATGCTATTGTCACTTGGTAAAAATTACCAAGAAAGAGTGATGAAAGCACAGTCAAAACACAGACAGGTTTGGGCTTTATTTCAAGTGCAAGTTTCTAGTTTCCTGCAACTTTTTTCTTCTTATTAAAGTAGAGCAAACAAAAACGCCAATAAAAAACTAATGGAATTTTTTCCCTATGTTTTTCTAGTGAATTTTTGTTATGATTTAAAATGTGTTTTTGTAACCATTAATGATCTCTGCATTGGTCTCACTTCCATCTGTCACAGACATATTTTATGAAAAATCCTTTTGCCAGGATTTTTTCTACTGAGAAGCTGAGAGGCCTCAGAAGTGAAATGTAAACGATAATTATCTGCTGCTGTGGAATGCAACAGGTGCATCATTGATTGGTCCATGTAAGTTGCTTTTACTTGATGACCAATGACAGCCACCTGTGTTGAGGCTGTGAGCAGTCACAAGATTTTATTATCATTCTTTTCCTTTCCTTTCTAGCCTTCTGGTGAAATCCTTCTATTCTTTAGTGTAGTTTTAATATTTGATTTTCTTTTAATATAATATATATCATAAAATAATAAATCAGCCTTCTGAAACATGGAGTCAAGATTCTCGTCTCTTCCCTTGTCCCGGGACCCCTGCAAACACCACCACATGTACCCATGGAAGAGTGGGCATCTTGGGGCTTGCCCTTTGAGGGAAAGCCATGTGTTGGGCAGGGAAGCTCAGGTATCAGAGAGAAATGTGCACCGAGATCTGACCCAAAGTAACATGTTCTGGCTACACTTGGGCCTGTACATTATCTAATTTTCAGAATAGCCTGCCAGTCCCTGAACCACTGACCCTAACTGCATTCTTGATGCCACACAGATTAAAGTTCCTGAGTCCTATCTAATAATGTCCCCACATTCCCCCCACCAAATATTTTTTCTTATTGTGTCTACTGATGTCTTCACTGCACCTTCCTATTGTGCTGTTGTCTCACTTCATACAATGCAAATTGTTTCCTCTCTTTTCCTGGCTTCCTACTTCTCTACATTGTCTTTATCCTCTTTTGAGATGGAGGACAACAGCATCTTGTTTTTCTGCAAACAAGAATATTTAAATCATTGAAATATGACGTGAACTCTGAATCTATTAGGACTGATTCAAAAAATGAATGAGAAGAAAAAAGCGCTCTGAGAGTGAGATTTCTTCATTCTACAAACTGCCATGTGATTATGCAAAGCTGTTCTCTTATGTTTTCTGCCAGACAAAATATGTAGATACTTTTCTTGCCTTTTGGAGGGGAAATGGTGTGTATGTGCATAAATTCTGCCTTCCTTAAATTAAAATGAGACCTTACAGAGTGGGTAAATTGCACTTTGCCGGGGTGAGCAGACTGGCAGCTCAGAACCGAGCCTGGTTTCACAGCACATTGCTTGTCTCAGTAGCGAGGCAACATGGAACAGGCTTGGTCTGCTTTTTGGTCTGTAACTCACTGCGTAAATGCCAGCCAAATTAAAGCAAAGCAGATGGGACAAGTAATATGAAGATTAATGAAGCTACTTGCATTTAAAAGTAACTGTAGATACATATTTTAATGGAAAATATCCTTTCTAATTCAGAATAGCTGGTCAAAAGAAAAGGATCAAGCAGTGAAAACTGCCAAAGCTTAGCAGAACACACCTACAAAGAATTATTACAAGTGAATGAGTCTTTATAGACCTAATCCCCATTAAATTGAATTATCAAGTCAAAGACTTATTTTCTTTCTCAGCTACCTGCACCACACTGTAAATCTACCATTTTTCCTAAAATGTAGACGAAGTCCAACTCTGATAAATTCTTTAGGGATTATTCACAATGAAATCTATCATGTTTTCATTCTCCTGTGACTTTTGCAGTTTCCATCCAAACTTTTACAAATTTCTACTGAATAGTGACATTTTTCCTTTGTATAACTGGCTACACTTCAGTTGAAAGAGAAATGAGTGTCAGGGAAGAGTACAATAAACAACTTCTTTTAGTTTTACCACACAAAAAAGTGCAGCTCAACCTTAATGATATGCTGAAAGATGCCCTTTCCTCTAATAAAGTTCTCAATCCATATTCAAAACTCCAGCCAATCACCAAGTATATTTGTAAAACATTTCCAGTATTACTCTAAACTCTGAGCTCACTAGGTATTTCCAACTCCATAGCTGGTTCACAGGAATAAAACCGGGCTTGTCTCTCACATGCCACTGTGCTGCTTCTTGAAATTGCTTCTTCTTGATATTAGATACTAACAGACTCTTCAACATTGTTTTAAGTGCAGAGAATGGAATCAGCTTTGTATTTTATTCATGAGTTGAAGGTACTTAAAGATGTGGGGGAATCACAAAAAAATAAAAATAAAATCTTACCATTATATTGGAGACTGTCTCTAAGAAGCACACTATCTTCTGTTAGACACAGATCAGGATTTTTGAACTGCTGAGTTACCAAATTCTCTTTATCTATGTAAAGAAATGGCTGCCAGACTCTTCTTCAGGAGTCAGACTTGAAATTTCAGGGGAGAAGTATTACAGTTAAACTGCAACTTTTTGACACCAACATAGATATATGTACTGTTTTTCATACACAGAGTCTTTCCATGAAGAAAAAATGAGAGGCTGTGTAAGTGACAAATTGTGCCAACATTCGCAG
Source organism: Euphonia xanthogaster (assembly GCA_034509185.1). Classification (NCBI taxonomy): domain Eukaryota; kingdom Metazoa; phylum Chordata; class Aves; order Passeriformes; family Fringillidae; genus Euphonia; species Euphonia xanthogaster. The sequence continues at coordinate 47,615,353 of JAYDZK010000169.1, forward strand.
AGAGGATTTTCTTTAAGAAACAGTAGAAGGTCCCTACTCCCACTCCCTCAAACCTCTTCTGTGGTGTGATGCCACCAGATATCTGGTATAGAAGGCTTTGATGCAGCCATTCTGCTATTGCACCTCCAAAATGAGTGTCATCTTGAAAGATCAGGCAATTGTGTCTTGATCCAGAAAAGCTTACCCTATCTGTTCTGTTCTGTAAAGGGCTTGACTCCGTGTGTCAGTCCTTTCCTGAAGTACTTCACTGAGTAAGAATGCACATAATTTCAGGGCTGTCGTTATGCCTCTACTGAATCTGGCCCAGTATGGCTGAGCTAAGTATGAGCAGGACTCATGACCATCCAAATTCCACTATTTTCATTACAGTAAATGTTATAAAGTTATGGTGCTTAAAAGGTGTGTTACTCCGACAGGGCAAAAGAATAAATATGTTTTACCCAGGTGAATACATAATTTGACTATTGAGCAGCCTGGTCTACAACCTAGAGGTAAAAATCCTATCATTAAAACACAACATACCATTCTTGTTTTCCTTATAGTAAAGTGCTACACACAATGGCTCTTTAACTTACTGCAAATGCTGTTTTGAAATAGCTTTTTTTTTTAGTTTTTGTACACCTTTCCCCACTAACTTAGTCTGCAATATAGTGCACCATGCAAAAAGTTGTTTTGTTGGTGCAAAACTGATGCATATGAAATGTCATCAGTCATCTGTTTCTGGTCCAATGTATATAAATTCTTTGACACAATCCAAACAAAGCATTTTCTCTTCCAGGCTCCATTGAGGTAAGTGAATATTTTGTTCTTCTGGAATATGCACAGGGATTTAGTAAAACTGTTATTGTGCTTCTCTTAAAACATTACACACTCCAAAGTACATGCAATTAAACAGTGTGACAGTTATTCACACCCTCATCATATCTGTGTTGTTGAAATGATAAAAGAGCCAATCAAGACATTCACAAATCACACAGCAGATTTCCACAATGCCACATTACCCTTCAAAATGAGAAAATTATGAAACTTACAATTATGTTTAACATCAGAGCAAGATTTGATAATGTATATCTGACTATACTGTGCCTGAGTTTAAGTCGGTTGATGGCTGATTACACGTGGGGACGGGTTGTGATCATGAAGGTTATTAGCTGAATTTTTGACATTTAGATATTGATAATGCTGGCTTTTGGAGCTGGATTGATTTTTACAACAGAATGTCATTATAGCACTTGCAGTGACATGAAGAACAGAACTTCAACTTGATCTTCCTCTACAGAAGCTCATTAGAGATTCACATAAGAAGACAACCAACATGTGCTATTGCCATGGAAACAAGATGGAATAATATGAAGCAGTATATCTGATATTCCAAAACAGAGAGGACAAAGACCAATTATAGCAAAAGACTGACAGGCTTTTCATTTGCAGCCTGTGTGGGTCAAAGCAAAACTTAGCTCCTGCTCTTTGAAATGAAAATCACCAGTGCAGTTTTAGGCCTCTGGTTTCAATTCTTCCTTTTCAAAGACAAAACCTCAAGCTAGTTTAGTTTAGTTTATGATATATGGGAGGAAGGAGGCCAAATGGAGGCATTGGCATGGCAGCAGGTGTGTAGGTGTGATGAGGTACAAAGCACACACGTCTTAGAACTGTCAGAAGACTGAGTCAAGTTCAAGCCAAATAGTGAGGTATACATGAAGCAAAGGTGAGCAAAAGCACCAGAACGTAGTGGCCATTAAGATGCAGAGGAGGCTAGTTTCAAAGACAATGGCTGGCCAGTACCAGTGGCCAGAAATGCAAAGGATAAAACTTCTTGTGATTGACATTAAATTGGTGAGTCTCATAGTTTTTTACCTTGCCTGGATAATGACATGCTTCTGGACATCCTCGACATATTTCAGGTATACAAGACATACTTAGTTTAAGTTTCCAGGCTTCTCCTTGTGACTACATACATGGAAAATACTTTAAGTCATTTAAAACACCTGTCTGTTCTAGAGAGTTTTCACAATTGTAACAGTCTAGATCATTGTGTTCGAGTAATAGTGATAACTTCTGAGTGGTTTTTTTGGGAAAGAAAGATGGATACGGAAGCAGCATTGTGTCATTGATGACACAATGACAAACACAGGAATTCTGTGATATTGGAAACAAGAGCTAAGAGGAAATATCTCACCCTTTGAATAAAGAGCCTGTGATTGCTACTTCATTCACACACTGGTTTACTGTTAAGAAATATTTTTAAATTCCAGCTGGGAGTCTATTGTAATTAGTCATTTGAACAAAGTCAGCATGGGCAAAATACATCTTAGGAAAGAGAAACAAAGAGAATAATAGGGCTTTAAGGAGTGTTTAACAAACCTTGGAAGGTTGTGTCATGAGTTTGTCACTCACAGAGAGTTACTGTGAGATTCCAAAACACTTTAAGAGAATGATGGAAGGGAAAAATATTACAGTACATAGAAAGCTTGTGAGCCTACTCAATCAGGCTTTGGTAAGCCTCTCAATGCCAGCATATGAAAAGTGTGGTTTGCCACTATTTAGTTATGATAAACTCCACAAATTGTTGTCCACTTAAGGAGCCAGATCAGATGATTCATTCTTGACTGGTTCTGTTTTGATTGAAACAAAAAGACAACAGACACTGGGATTTTGGGAGAAGAGTCTGACGGGAATGTGAATTTTATTGCAAAGTTATTCTAGCAAAGCATAAAAACTTTAGTAGTAGCAAGTAGCTTTTTAGAATACTAGATAAATTTTTTCACTAGCAACAAGCAAAGAGATAAAATGTGATATAGCTGCTGAAAGTACTTGAAAATAATAAACATTTTTTCTCATCTTTGCATATGAACTTTCATTCCCAAATTGTTAAATACAATTCACAAGTGATAGCAACTACACTTTTTTCGCTAAACCTTTACCGTTTTTTGGTTTTCCTTCGCTCTGCTTTCAGGGCTGCTTCCTGAGCTGCCAGTTCTTCTTCTTTTCTGCGCTGAGCCTCCAGCAGCTCATTTCTGTATGCTTCCCGAATGCTGTAAATTCTGCCTCGTGCTTCATCCAAGGATGCCTAGCCAAAAACAAACAGCAATACTGCCCTGCTCAACACATCAGTCTTGGTTTCACCACAAGCAATTGCATCCTTCCTGTTCTGTTTCACTTTGTGTCTAAGTCAAAGGAAAGCATCTCTCCTTTTCTTTTTACATGGGTGTTTATTGACTTCTCAAAGGAAACAGCTATATGTCAATCTTTTCACCATGAAGAAGAGAAAGGTCAGGAAAATCCTTTTCAAACTGCTGGCATAATAAGATAGTTGTGTGAAAGAAGAATAGGGCAACAGAGTAGTTACCTCTCTGGACCTAGTCCCTCCTCAGTAACTGGTTTGCTTTGCAGTCTTAAGTCTATTAAAAACTAGGTGTTAGAAATGCTGGAATGGCTTAGGAGTTGTGGCCTTTTAAGAGGCTAAAGGAGCATAATTCATAATGATCTTCAATGAGGCTTGGGGCGAGTGGGACTTTGTCACCTCTGAAAACTTTAACCTTTCCATTTCCATCCTGAAAAATAGGGATACCTGGAAATCTGTATACAGTTCTTTGTGGTCCACAGATGAAAGGACTGCAAAAGTGCTTATTGGCACGGTGTGCATATTCACAAATAAATCTCATTTTAAATTCAGACTGTGAACCATTCTAAATGGAAATACTTTCTAGAAAGAGTCGAGGATCAACTCTTATGAAACATTTGCCCTTCTAATATACAATATGTTAGGCATCCAAAATCATAGCAACATCTGAAAACCTGGACTGGTATCCTTATTAGGGTCAGCCACTGTTGGAGAACTGCGGCTCCTTGCTGACCTGTAGTTGAGTAATATAAATCAGGCTGTCTGGGAACTAGCTAAGGAGATGTTTTCAAGTAAGATATCTGTAAATAGGTTGATTTGGTGTAAAATTATTTTTATTGTCTCTTATCCAGTGTTAAGAGCTCTGAATTGAGCAGTTGATTGATAGTGGTTGTTGTATCACCACTATAACAATTTTTTCCCTGTTGATGCTCAACAGTTAAGCCAGTTTGGTAAGATACTTGTGCCAATTTCATGTGCGGTGCATTGGCTGAGTTAATCCTCACAATGGATCCTACACTAATGCTACCACATTTATTATTTATAGACATGGTTTTTTGAGGTTTAATAATATAAATTCTTCATTTGCTGGCATCATCTATATTCCAAGGAAACTGCATTCTCTAACTTTTCTGAGACACAACTTATCCCCCTGTATGATTGGTTTTTTATTACTTTTCAAAAAGCCGTATACAAGTCTATAACCAAAAAAATAGCCAGACTGGAGATGCTTTACTAATAAGCATCTGGTCGTGTATGTCAGTTTTTGGTCAGTTTTTTTCTGACTTATAACCATGTTTTTATGGTGATATAATAGTGTTTTTGCAGAGAGTGTACCAAGAAAGTACCAAGAATATCATATTAAAGATATAATGCAGTACTATTTTTTTTACTTTAGAACTTTTAGTTTTAACCTTTGCCCAAGTGAAATTTCAAGCTTGTTTGTTGCTTCTAATCTCTAGTACTGAATACAAAAGCTTTGATGATGGTTGATCGGGATATTCAGACTAGTGGTGGACATCCCAGCAGCAGTTAACTGGAAAGTAATCTTGAAAACATACCTGCAGGTTCTCATACATTTCAAGTATATTTTGCTTCAATAAAATTCTCTCATTTTCTTCTTTTTGTCTTTGTTCCATAGTCATCAGGTAAAGTTGTCTAAAATGGTTGAATTTTTCTTCTTGATGTATCTGTTGCTGTTGAATGATAGACTCATTTCTCAGCACAGGTTCAGACATTGTTTTTCTGAAAGAAATACAAAACAAATATTTGTCTCATATTAAATGCAGTTTTGGTTGTTGTCTATTTTGCTTAACATCTCTATGCAGGTATTTGTCTTATATTTGGCAATATCACCATCATATGGTTAGATACGGTTAAAGAGTCACTTTTCCTCTGCTTCTATATAACACCAATAAGAAAATACATTCCTGGGGCCAGGTCTTCTTATACTTGAGTGTCTATTTTAAATCTATTTGTAAAATCATGTTCATCTTTGAGCATATGAAAAACTCCTACGTGTGACAATTTGAAAGAAATATGTTTTCAGAAGTTTTTGATTTTTGCCACACTGTTTTAATGCTATTCACTTCAATATAATGCCAATTTCCTTCTCAATTTAAAATTAAATTTTAGCATATTTTTCAGCATTTTTGGAGTCTTTTGAAGATCAATGAAATGCAAAAATGCCACATTGAATACAAATGGACTTAATCATGAAGTGGGTTATGGCTGCAGCACAGTAAACAAGGAGATGCATTTAAATTAGCTCAAAAAGTTCATGTCAACACTTGTAATAAAGAATATAGTTCTTTTGAATAATAAATGTAACTAGTACAATTATTTCAGCTATTAACTATTATTAACTGAACTGCATTTCTTAAATATGTTATTTTAAACCTGCATAACAGCTTGACAAATTTTTTATGACCCTGGGATTTGCTCAGTTGGTTGGAGTGTGGTGCTGATAACACCAAGCTTGTGGGATCAATCCCTGTATGGGCCATTCACTGAAGAGAAGGACTTGATGATCCTTGTGGGTCCCTTCCAATTCAGAATATCCTGTGGTCTGGACGCTCCTTTCAAGAAGACTGAAATAAACATATTTGCCCAAACACTCATTTTCTTCAAATGTTTATGTCAGATATTCATTTCATGCAGTGCAGTGACTCAATGCCTTTGACATTTATTATGTTAGGGCAGTTTACCTCGTGTAAGTACTAAGGTCTATAAGCTCCCATTTTTTTTGCTGTGTTTTTAGTCTTGAGTCAATAGCTATTTGTGGTGATTGCTTTCCTGTGGTAAGAAAATATAAAACAAAACAGGTTAAACTGGTTATGTGGTTATGCCAGGGAGCTCCACCTTAATTCTTATACCAATTTTTCTTCCTTTGGCTCAGCAAAATACATTATTAAATGAGAATAAAGGCTGGAGAGGTATAATATTTCTGCCCTTTTATTTCCAACACTTAGGATAGAATCAAAGATGCTATTAAAAACCCACATATACTAGAAGGAAATTAATATGTGTATTTTAGCTAAAACCCCTCTACCCATGAATGTTAGTAAATCTAAGCAAGAACATTGACTTTGCAGTGCCTAAAATATATAAAAAAAACTTCTGGGTGTCATATTCTTTTGTTTAAAAAAAATCAATAAAAATCTGATTCTGCAGTCCTGGCTGTATTTTTAAAAAATTATATTCCCTTTTGGGGAGAAGATTTAATTTAAGAAATACCTGTTTAAAGAAAAAACATAACATAGTAAAACTGGTATTCTGAAATCTTAGACTACATTTTTTAACCACACGGATAATGTGATTAAAACATGCCGTGTTTTATTGTATCATCCCTGCAGTACAATGACACATCTGATATTAAGCATGGCAATGGGCTGAGCTGCCTTGTCATTATTTCAATGCTTCCTTCTTTTAATTTGTCTCAATGTGCTGAAAAAACCTGTGAAATTTGATGAGATTTAATGATGACTGTACTAGTTTTCTTTTATCAAAACTCTTTTATTACCTTACTTATAGTAATAACTAATTGAATTATGTTAAAAATATTACTGGCCTTTTCTCATGAGAAATAGAAAGAGGTTTCTGAGCATTAAAATAATTATTTTTTATATATTTACTGTCTATATATAGACAAATATACCAGCTTTCTCTGCTGGTCTCAAAGGGTGACTTGCATCTGTGGAAATGCCTTATTCACTGCCCATTGGAACAGTAGTATCCAGAACACAAAAATCCTCATTAAGATACTGCATATTACAGAAATGTTCAATCTCATCATTGCCAAATGCTGCACTCTGTGGACTAGAACCACAACAACTTAAAGTAATTGGGGTGTCACTCTACTTTCTAAGACATTATATTAAACTCTAAATGCTTAGTTTAGAACAAAGCTCTTGGTGGGAAACAATTAATTTTGAAGTCCTTTAGCCAGTAACATTGAGGAAACAATAATTTTTCAAGTAACCAATACAGTATTAAAGGCATTAGGTGAGGATTAATTCTACTTTAATTTCTGAATCTGAATCTTTCCTGTGAAGATTACTTACTGGGATGGAAAAATACTAATTTATAGTTAAGTACTGGTCACAGGGTCTAGTTCCATGCACATGAGTTATGACTAGATATTGTCACAATCAGACTGGGAAGTATTCTTTCCTTTTCGTGATGGCCTCATCTCAGCATAATCACAGAAGAAAAAAAAAAAACAACAAACAGCTTGAAGTCTTGCACCCAGTTCAACTTTTCATCAGAGTACAGAAATTGGCAGGGAATACATATGAAGAGTCCATAGAAGTTGCAATCACTAAATAAAATTAGCACTTATGGAAGCTTCCAGGGAACTGATCCTACTCGGTATGTACTTTTTGACACCTCACTTCCAGACCAATCTCCATGAACAGCTTCCATGAACATGCACTTTAACTGTATTAGTCTCTTACTGACATGCTATTTTAGCTGCTAAACACTTTTTTTAGCATTTCTACTCTGGTACTTGGAATTGAGGGAGAAGGTATTTTCCACTAAACTTCCAAAAATTTCAGATTAATTTAGGGTTAGAATTCTACTACAGAAGGGCTACCTGAAGTTTCCTTAAGGGTAACTTGGCAGCCTTCAGGAGCTGTGAGGCTGTATCTGTGTCTGGAACTAGAGCAATGAAACAATTAAAATAAAGAGGGGATAGACAGCAAGCCTGCCACTGCACATTCGGACACCTTTATCGGGGCTGATCTATCCATCTACTGCCAGTATTTAATGCAGAAGTCTTTCCTAAGGAGTGGAGCATGATGAACAGCAGACACAGAAAGTTGTACTCTTACCTGCTTCTTCTGAACTAGGTGTTAAGTTGTCAGTCTCAGCCCCAGCTATGGGTTCCTCGGAATCTCTCCCAGCATACTTATTAATAAAACGCACACGTTCCTGAAAAGCCTACAGATCAAAGTTTTATAATCCAGATAACAAAACTTTTACTGCATATTTCAAATATCAAAGAATTTTCAAAAATAGGATTCTATAAGTCTTCAATAAGACCTAAAATCAGGGTGCAGTGTGCAAGTCTGCCTGGTGCTGGAATCAGAAAAGATGCCAGGATCCCACTGAATCAGTCAGGAGACACTGCCCACTTGCAGTAAAGATCTCTGTCCAATGAAATGCTAGTAAATCACTGATCTCTGGGCAGTTTAAGATAGTATTGGGATTAAAAATAAAATAAAAACAGTATAGCTGAATGTATGGCTAACGCATCTCCTAGGAGCTCCTACAGCCTGATGATTTAGACTTCCTCTTGAAAAATGGGACCTTTGGGTGAAAACTCTTTCAGACAAATTACCTTTGATGCCAAAACCATACATCAGCACTTCTATCTTTTCAGAAGGAGACTTTGACTCACTTGGAATTCTCTTAAGGGCTGTCATTGCCAGAATGGACAGAGAAGCCCTTTGGCTTTTGGTCAGCCTGGAAATAGGCACTCAATTTCCAGAGTCAGAGGGTCTGTGACCCCTGGAATAGGCAGACATTGGGCCAGGGTTGTCAAGAATAAAGGAGAGGGGAAGCTACTTAATCTGGATAGCATGCCCCCAATTTAGACCTTGTTTTTAGCATATTCTGTTGTTGCTGCAATTTTCTTAATGACAGCTGTTTAAAAAAAAACCTCACAAACCTAAGGGGCTTAAAAGTGGAAGTCAGGAGTTGCAATTCAGTTGATTTTCTGGTTAAAAAAGATAGCGGTGATAGAACCAGATTCTGAAGAGTCTTCACGCATCAAAGGGGATTCATTTCTAGCTAACCTTTAGGAGGCTGTACTTGCATTTTCAACCTCAGCACAACTAATCAAAGCTGCAGAGCAGCATTTCTCCTTAGTTCAGAATTTAATAGAGTAGCGTCAGAAAAAATTTGAGCTTTAAACACACTGAAAAGAACAGAGAAAATCTGAGAGTGTAGCTGGGAAGGCTCATGTCTCAGGTTAATTTCTGAAAGTTAATACTAAAACACCCAAATTTCTAAGCTGGGGATTCTGGCTGAACATACCTTAATGGTATTGGTGGTGATAGGGAATGACTGTCAGATGAGTTTGAACACTGCACTTTGCTATTTTATTTTTCTTTGGTAATGATGCTTCCGATTCTGTATCAGCACTGCACTTTTTGCTTTGCTAGAAAGAACATGTAATATTTTTCCATCTCAAGCATATGTCACTTCAAAAGCACCCAGACGCACCTGGCAACTAGATCAGTATTGCTTCTCCAAAACTGTGAATTCATACTGAGTGTGTTACAGGCTCTTGGGTAACCTGCAATGCAGACTGAATTTGGAACCCTGGCTGCAAGGAACAAGTTGGGTACTGATACGACCAGGTGCCAGTTCTTCATTTTTGGCATGTTTATAGCAGTGTATTTCTTGATATAATCTGTTCATGCTAAACATTAAACTAATCACAAGTAGCAGCTTTGCAAATGTGTAGAGGTAGTGGGCTTTCTAAGGAGAAATTTGTCTATGTTTTGTAAAGTAGAATCTAAAGTCTCAGTGATCTACAGAAGCCTGATGTAGATGATCTGGATTCCTACCCAGAATTCAGGCACATAATCACTTTTAATTCTTTAAACTGTAAAATTTCCTGTCTTCCAGAGGGGTGAAGAGAACAGCCCTATGAAGGCAGGTTTCTGTGATGGCAAGTGCTCTATGATTACAACAACTCCTGGAACTTGTGAAGAAACATCACTGCAGAGATAGCACTCTGATATTACCTTGACAGCTCTCCCTGGCTCCGCAGACTCCCATGCTTCTTTCATGGCTCTGATCGCATCTACTCGCCGGGTGTCCTTCTTCACCTCCAGAAAGTCTGCCTCTTTCTGGTCACTAACTATGCGTAAAATACAGTAGGGGGCATTTGGCTTTCCTGGCTGAAAATATCATAAACATAATGTAGTCACTGGTATACATCTACTACCACTCTTTAGGATGAAGTTATGTTTTTGTGTACTGGTAATTTTTCTGACTGATAGACATTGTACATTGACAGACTTTAATATGCATTAGGACACAAACAGAGGCTGCCAAAGGAAAGAAAGATTACTTTGCAATGCCTGGAAGCTATTTGAGGTGTTTTGTTCACATGTTTTCCCCCACCCCCACGGAGCATGCCCCACACTCCCAGTTCTTCTGAACAGTTTGTCTGAACAAGAGTATTTTGTGTGATTTTTCATGCAATTCTCTCCTCTCCTCTCCTCTCCTCTCCTCTCCTC
>JAYDZK010000169.1:47631819-47673819 GCA_034509185.1 Euphonia xanthogaster
TAAACATAAACACTCAGTTAATAAGAACTGTGAAATGGATTTGGTTACTTTGAAAGGCAGCATTTATGAGAGGGCACAAAAATTACACCATTTAAAAATTATTATATTTACACCATTTTAAAATAATCCCAAGAAAAAAAGTGCTTGTTGTCACTGACTGTAATTTAAGTATGTTTGACTGCAAATGAGCATTAATTAGCATGGAGAAGGGGAGTGATGAAGGGGAGTTATGAACTGGAGTGCTGCTACCTTGAATTCAACATGAGAACACTCATGACATTGCCAAGGTTCAGTGATATGAGCTGAGAACTAGTGAAGAAATTTAAGAGATTAAGTGACCTCCTTTGACTTGCAGGTTTATAGACCATGGTGAAGCTGTATAAAAGGATATTGTCAAGTGCAAGCTGTCACTATGTAGCCAACTCAGAGGGGTAAGAGGATGTAATAAAATTTCTGTTGTGAGAATGAGTCTAACAGGGAAAACTAAGAGAATGAATGGGATAATCTAAGAAGAAATGATGATATTGTGAAGAACACAACAAAATACAAGCAGGTGAAATCACTAAAAGAGATGTGCACAAGCCTGTAAGCCCACATGACATAGCTCCTCAAATGCTACTAAAACTGACTACAGACTACAATAAACCAAGAGACATATTTTTAAGGTTGTGTAATAATAACTGAAAAATCATGAAAAAAATCTCAAATATTGCATGCGTCCCAAACCCAAGAAATTAAATAGCAATTACTGCTGCTGAATCTAAGGTCAGCCCAGAGTACTAGAAATTACTGAAAAAAACTTGGCGGACATTAAAAATGAAACATGTAAATAGAATAAAACGTGAGACATCTCACTGGTAAATAAAAACCAAACCATCCTAAATAATTTTTTGAGCATTAACAAGTGTATGTATATGAGGAAGCAAATAATTTCTTCTTATCACTTCTTTTAAAAATTGAGTTATAGAACTTTAATATTAATGATACAGAAAATCTACTGAATGATGGGAAGTAATATTTTAGGTTCTGCAGGAACCTAGGGGTGAGAACACAGGACAATCAGCTGCATGTGTGTGTGATGTTCTGCACCAGGAGCTGGAGTAGGGCTGCAGCCTCAGAGCTTGTAGGGGATGGAGAGGTAAGGTATGGGGCACATTAGGTGTCTAAGTGCAGCTGGTGGAAGGAAATATAGAAATATACAGTCTATCTAGGGGACTTCCATTCTTTCCAGCCCAAGAGGGAAATGCAAGATAAGGCAGCTGGTGCTGTTTGTGTTTGTGCTCTGAGTGTCTGTCTGAGATCTCTGTAGCTGGCAATGTGTGCGTGTTTCTATGTATATATACACATTTACATACACGTATACATCGAGTGCATGTGTCTCTATGTGCACATGCTTGGTGGAATTTCATATTCAGCCTCACAAACAGTTGGATCTGGGAATGTGCAGCGACAGAGCCTTGCCTCTCTCAGGTTCTTGGGTCCAGAGTGGTTAACATAGTAAAGATCTAAATAATTTTGTGTCAACCTCACAGATAAAAGAAGAAGAAAATATGAGACATTTATCTAATTTACAGAATAGTGACTAGGAGTCTAAGTGCTTTTAATATGTCTTGGGACTGGTTTTTACTGTCCCTTAAGAAGAAATGCTACAATAATCTCTAAAAAACCCAAAACCTTCTGTAATTTCTCTGTCCCCTTCGTGACTTAGACATATAGACTGTACTTGGGAACTTTCCTAGTCTTCTGTCTTGCTAAATACTTCTATCTGTACAGAAGGAATACATTTCCCAAACCAGGCCTTTCCCTTGTTCAGTGCATTTTCTTAAATTATCAGCAGGCATGTTTCTGTTCCAGATCTCTACCTAAAGCTGAGCCTTAAGAAGGTGTCTTGCAGTGTAGTCTCTGATTTCCTAATATTTTGTGAACTGAAGATGTAGATACATGCAATCAAACTTCATTTCTAAGAACTACAGAATAAAAAGTTTTTTTGCCTAGTTATTTCACTCAAACAGTGAAAAAAAGTTGCTTGGAGTAATAGGTATTTTTTTAAATCAGCAACATCATACATTTGACTAAGTATGTACTTAGATTAACCTACCTTTGATTTCATCTTTCTGCATTTCTTTCAGTTCCTGAACAAGCAAAGACTCACTCTCAGTAAGTGGCCAGCTATCATGCAACACCAATGCCTCTATTGAATAGTGGTGAGACTGTAAAAGAAAATGCAACATGCCATAACAATTGCAACAAGCATTCAAGTCCTGCAGGTTAGTAAAGTGCCAGATATTGAATTCAGCAAATAAAACACATAATTAATTTACAAGCTTGTACACAACAGCATTCATAAGAAGCTTAAAAATTTATGTTAATTCCACAGGTCTTATTTTAATTCCTGTGAAGTTAAACAATTACTCATGTGTTTATCAAATAAAACTAAACTGGGCTACACAATACAGAGCTACATTCCTGTAAGATTTTCATGTAACTTCCCTATGTATGCCATGTACTACAACAAAGACTTTTGTCTTTGATCTTAAGACGTACTACAAGGCTTTGAGCCCTTCTACTAGCACTCAATAATGCCTTAATTTGAGGCAGAGGTGACAGGGTCCATGGGCTGTTTTAAACATTGTCTAAACTGAATTGGAAATTATTATATTTAGAAACTGTTTTCCAAAATTCTAATGCTGAGTCAAAGGAAAAACTTTGGAGTTTATTTCTCAATAATTTTTGTTTTCTTTCTTTATTTTGTTGCGGTTGAACTCAACTATCAAGAAAAAATCACAGCATAAAAACATGTGGAGATGTAAAACAAGAACTGTTTTAGAAAGTATACTTAATTTCTCTAAAATAGACAATACTAAATGGCATCAAGAAAAACCCATGGTATGACATTAGCCTCTGACAAACTTGGCTTGAGAAGCAGATATTATGTGTCTATTACTAAAGCTTGCAGCTGACTCGAAACAGGTGTTTCTCTAAGCAAGCTATTACAGATGGTCTTCTATAATATCATATTTCAAAAATAGCTCATATTGAGGTATCAAAACTTTAGCTTAATTTCTGGCAATTTTGATTGTTATGTGAAAGTTATGCTGTACTTGTATTGGATTTGCCAAATGTAGAACAATTAAAGATAGAGTAAATCACCTTGATATGAAAGCCCCTACTTATTTAGTCATTCATACCTGTACATTATCCTTTTTTCATAATCTCATTCAAAAGCTACCAACAATCTTAATTTTGGATTCTTGTTTTTACCCCAGGATAGAAGATCTCTCCACATGTACCAAAAGAGTTAGCAATAACCCTTCACTGTTTGTTTGCTTTTTTTTTTCTTCCCAAATCCCAGTTATTAACAAACTTACTTGTTGTGGGCTTCCAACATTATTTTCAAAGTTTTCTGAAACTGAAGATTCATCTGCTAATATCATTGAGCATTCCTGTACAAGGTCTGTCTTGGAAGAATTTTTGCTGTCCTTTGACGAATTACGACTTCCTTTTTTTAATCGTCCTGTTTCCAATCCCTTCACTGTATTACTTTGAATAACTTGTAGGTTTTTTGCTGCAAGATGACAAAAAAAGAGGTCTTGAAATTCTATGAATTACTGGTATGAGGTAAAAAGATGCTCCCAGAAAGTATCAGAAAGAATTAACATAGTCCATTTTCTCATACTGGATTATACTCACAAGCTCCCAATTAAAATGATGCTTATTCCAAATACTACCCTCATTTCATTTTGCATGCAAATCACAAATATCTTCAAAGAAAATAATGAGAAAATTAAGACTGTATATATGACTGTTGTTACTGTTTACAAAGCATATAATTTCTCCCCTCAAAGCCCATGCTTCTTTCCTGCACTAACCATCACAGCACCATGCTATACATTACAAAATATAGAAAGCCTTGTGCTCTCTATGATGGGATCCCTTTGTGGTTAACCTAATTTAATAAATTCTGTACAGCTGGATGAAGGGAAGAGGTGCATTGGCCACAGTTCTGGCACTGCATACACTTACAGAAGTCTCTTATCTCTTTGTGCCAACTTGAAACAAAGATCATAGCTAACTTGAGCTAAAAAAGAGTCAGTCTTGAAAGGAGTTATGAAACTATTTGTGATCTATCCTTTATAAATGTATATAATTGTCACCTAAGGAAGATGTTGTGTGGAAAAACTGTGAAAAGCAGAATGTTCTAAAGAAGGCCTGGCACAGATATATTAACTCAAAAAACATAAATTTGTTTTCATTTCTAACGCCATTGAGATGGGGTCTTTCGCCTGCATGTCTACAGAGAAAGTAAAAAAAAATAATTCTAAAAGTAAACATCTCATAGAAAATTGAATAAGGACAAAGAATAACACCTTTGGGGAATCAGCTTCACCTGTGTTACACTGGACCATCAGCTGGGAAAGAGATCTCATTCTGACTTCATTGAAGGCAAGAGGCTTTACTCCTCCCAGGGTTCATTGTATAAAAAAGGATTATACTGCATCATTGCAGCACTTTGAAAGAAAAATGCAGAGTTTCATGCATGTTAATGAAAGACCCAGAGGAATTCACAGGAGGTAGCAGGACTACTAGACACCAGATTGAACAAAATTTGATGCTGGTGTGTCAAATAATAAATGCCCAATTAGAGGTTAAGTTTGCCCCTAGAAACTCAAATGGAGCCAGGAAATATTACTTATGAAAGCCAAATGTCATGGATTCCTTCCTATTGCATCTTTCCTCTACATAAGCCAGTGCGTCCTTGTTCCTAAGAAAAGCTGTAGAAGTCAGGAAATCAAAATAAGACCTTGCAGAGACGGTCTCTTAAAGATGTCTCAAACTCCTAATCACAAGTTCTAAGTTGCTCTTCTGCATTGCATTTAGAATCTTTAGCACCAGAGCCATCCCTCTTGCTGTCCCTGTGGCAAGGACGCCTGTGAGAGAAATGTGAAGGAAGACAATACTTGGTTTCTTCTAAACCTTTTTTAGGGTGCTGCAACTCCATGGCTTTTATTTAGTAAAAGGTATGCCTAAGCAAGCCTGTAACTGTGGAATAGTTTCTCACTCAGCTGCTGCTGAGCTTTCTAGGTATCAGTTAATGTCCCATGCTGTGAAGGTGAGAGTAGATGTAATTCACAGTGGTTAGATTATTAGGTCTTTCACCAGAATGAACCAAAATCATGAGGCTTTCACTCAATAGAAGTGCATTTGGATGAATAAGAAACAATATTCACAGACCCGAATCTTGAATATTCTACATCTGGAAGAAAAAAATGTTGTTTCAAAGAAAGAGCCTGTAGTCCAGATGGAAGAATAACTACATAAAGCCATTTTCTCATTGCATAAATTGCCTTTACTTTACCATTTGCAATATTTGCATAAAGGTTTCAAGTCAGGAATGATCTTCAGTGCCTGTCTGAGCACTGTTAGCAAGGGCCAGTGGATGCAATTTACAGAAGGGTAGCTTTAAAGCAGTGAGGCTGCCTAGACGTACTCCCTTGGAGCCAACAGAGGGGTGAGCTCCACTCCAGGATGTGTTTGTCGGGGCTTTAGGAGATATGCGCTGCCCTCTGCAGGACCTTACCTCCACCGAGAAAGATAGGTAGAGCTCAAGGGAGCTTGTATTCCTTAGGCTACAACTGGTTTTCATGATGCCTCGCTATTCACCTCCTCTCTCTCCTAAACCTGAAGAGCTTGAGTATTGAACAATTCTATAAAGATTTTCCCAGAGGAAGATCCTGCCATGAAGATAATTCTCTCAGAATGGTGTAATCCCCCATAAGAGTCAGTCTGCTTCCTTTGCAGGAAAGATCACTTGCAAAAGCTCCCCAAAATACATACACAGCAACTAAATCTCGCAATGGTCACCAGGTGGTGCTGTAAAACCAAATTTTTTTTTCTTTATACAAAAAGATGTGTGTCACTCTTGGTTTTCCTAAGTTCTGGCTAAGAGAAACTTTCACCTACTTCGCTTCCATATTCAAATAAATATCTGAAAGATATTTTTATACTTTTTAACAGGATTGTATCAGACTGTTACTGTGGAAAATAAAAGGATCGTGAGCATTCACTTGCCTATCTGTAATTAGGCAACTGCTGTGCTTGTATCAACAAAACCAATTGTGCTTGCAATGTGTGTGTGTCAATATGTAAAGCAAATGTTCAAGGTCCAAGTCATCTACTACATCTCAGAAGAGGTAAATGTATTCAAAATCAGTTGGTTTAATCTAGTTTTTGAGCTGTAAAAGACATTAATAGAACAGCTGTGACTGGAAATGAATTAACAGGCTGTGGGTGGGCAGGGAGATAATGTTTTATTGGTGATGATTGCACAATAATGTCACTTAAGAGAACTTCTGGCAACACAGTGATCAGTTCTGTGAGAGGCAGAACGTGTGGTAGTGAGTAAGTGTCAAATTTAGGGATTGTATGTGGCTTAACTAACAAGATTGGTGCCAATGTTATAGCAGTGTTTTCTGATTATTCTTATTCTGAGAAAACACACTTTTTTAGAGAACAAAGAAATACTGACAGAAGGAATCTTGTTGTATTGAGTGTCATTGGTATGAATCTTCACCTGAACTTGGAATCAGTATTTCTGAGTGTTTCTGTATTGTTATTGTACAGGCCATAAAAACACTTTTGACAATACCAAAGAAACATGCTTTTACAATGCCACAGATTGAACCCCTACTGAACCTAGAGACACTCAGTAGATTGGGTAACACAGTACTTTCATATTGGTTATACTGAGTACATTTCATAATATTTTCATTTAATTTGGATGCTATGAAAGATTCTACACAAAGTTTCTTCTTTGTGATATACAGGATGTATATCAATAGGAAAAGAACTTCAGTGTTAAGGCCAGTTGGTCTACTATAGTAAAAATACAAGTAAGAGTAAAATAAACCAAACAATGACAGCTTCACAGTCATTCATTCCAAATGGCAACTCTCTATATACTCACACACACTTAATGAGCATCAGAATATTCATTTCAGCTTCAAATATAGCCTAAAATCATAACAGGATTTTATGGGCACCATTGCTAAATAGGCCCAGATTCAAAAACCTTCCTATTTTCAATCAGGTTAATGCAACAGATATTTCACCGGATAATTCAAAGTGGATTAAAATAATTTTAAATTAGCAGAAATTATTTGTATCATTGCACATTAGAGCTAGAATGTTTGTGTCTGATTTCTCAGGATATTTTGCAAAGTTCTCACATGTGTCGTGGTAGACTGGCAAAAGCAAAACACCACTTCTAGTTATTTTGCCCCATCCTCTCCCTTTCAGCCTCTGGTGGAACACATTTCTCTTCTCTGTCACTTTCTTGTGCCTTTTAACTTATTTCAGTCTTCAGACTAACACTTTTGCAAGGGGACAGTCTCCCAAAACAAAGTTTGTCCTTCATTTTACTGAGGATATCTTGGGAACTTCCTGCCACTACTGTGATGCTGATCCTAAGCTGAGCAATTTTACACATTCCTCTTTCTATTTCCACCAGTCTACCATTAAGTTTACTAGTCCACTTCCACATTCCAAAAACATTAACCAAAAATAGCTACTGATTATCTTGGTAACACAGAGAGAATCATGACAGGTTCTCTATGACTTCCTTTAAAAATGTAATGCTTTCATCTGATGAATGACATTTTAAGAGCATGGTCTCCATAGGACTAAATTTTTTTTTCACATTTCTGGTAATAACAAGGTGCAGTTGAGACAAAAATCAAGATGTTTCATAAATATTATTAAATTAATTATTTTTTCCCATAAAGCACTGGAATTTCATATTGCACATTATGCTAAGGGATCATGTTTGAAAACTCCACAGTTCAAAATAGTGGAGGTGAGCAGAAGAAACATAATGCTATTTTGGGCTTTAGCAAAGCAATAATCCAGTATTTGAAGAATTTGTTTTTGCCTCAGGTTCTCAATATGCTCAAATAGGCAAACTCAGATTTATAGAAGATTTATTGTTTAGAAGTCTTCATAGAAGGACTGAAGACTTTCATATATTATGTATCTTATGTATAGTAGTGTTGCTGGAGAGTAAAGTAGCAGACTTGGCTTATAAATATCTGCTTTATTTAAGCAAACTTGTAATTCTTATGAAGAATTAATTTTAAAATTGAAACACAACTATAATGAATAATTCAAAACAGCACACAAATTAAATGGAAATAATTTGATTTAGAAGTGAGGTGTATAAAAACAGGAAAACAGATGTAGATTATCAAAGAAGATGGCAAAGTAGCCTCTAAAAGAAGAGGGAAAGAAGATGGAAAGTCGCCTCTAAAATCTATTATGTATAAGAAGTATAATGGAGGCAGGCAGATGGTACTTAATTTTTGTTTAAAATTACCTGAGCACTACAGGGTCCATTGCTGAAAATATGTCTAAGAATTACGTACCTCATTCAATTGTACTTATTGGTTTTGAACAGTAAAATTGAAGGTTAATGAAAAGAGCAGGGAAAAATAGTATTTTCCGTTACAGTTTTTTCTTACAGTTACTCTAAGAATATATATCCTGCAGTGAATAAAATTATTAAATATGGCATACAATACTTACACTGGGAGCTCAGAAGCGATTGATTACTCCAGAAATTAAAAACTGGGATGACTGCATTGCCCTTTCCAATGACACTCGTAATTTCCTTCCCATTATCTAGGACTTGTAGTTTAATGAGCACATCTGAATTAGAGGTTTGTACCTGCAATGTAGCAGTATGTGGTGCTGTGACCTTTACGAAATACCTAAATATGAAGAAAAAATTATAGCAATATAACCAACTATACCCAATCATTCTTTTTGGGAAAGTACCTAAATTTTGTGCTGAACTGGAAGAAAACACTTAAAATTGAGTTACAAATCAACTGTTTTCCTGGAGTCTGATGGGCTAAGCTTCTGTAGTGAAGTTTAATGCAGTGAATCAACAAACAAAGCAAGTGCTGCTGCTGAAAAATTGGGTGGTCTAGCTATTTCTTTTTTTTATTGCCTTATCAAATGTCCAAATAGACATTTTAATGCCTACTGTACTTTTATTTGTTGAATATCATTAGGCAGATTAGGGAACTGTATCATTATAAAAGTACCCGAGGAAAAAAAGAGATTATTTGCTTTCAAAAGGGTAGGGATATCTCCTTGGATGGCAGTAGCTACTTTGGTCTGCTTAAAAGACTGTGGCATTAAAAACCTGCTGAATTAGAGTCTGAGTAAAAAAATTCAAATAATTGTTATGTTGTTCAAATAGTTCTTATGCTGTAACCCATTGCTTTATGTATTATATGCTTTTTGTCCATAAATTCAAATTGTTATGACTAATCTCACCAAATAAGCAAAGAAACAAAAACACACAAAGTCTCCATCACCCTGATTTCAGGACATTTGGAGCTAAATATATACAATTTTTTTAAGGTTGGTAACATCAGAAGGGTGAAAGAACGAAAATCATCAAGAAAGAGAGTGCTTACAAAATTTTAGTGCATATAGTTTTTTTCCATTACATGCTTTTTTCAATTATGTTGGAACTGATTCCTTCTCCTAAAGAGACCTCTATCCCAAGAATAATTTGTTGGTTTGAAATATTGAAAAAGCTTCCAGGAAACAGGATAAAATGTTTTAGAATTAATCTTCAAAATATACACATTTAATCAGCTCTAAGCACAGGGCCTGTTGTAGTGCAATGCAAAGTTCTTTGTGTAAAAACTTAAGAATAGCAATTTAGAAATGGTCAGTTCTGAACTCAGAATGGATTTTAATGAACTTTAATTAATTAAAAAAGGATTAATAAAAACTAAATCGCATGTTTGTTAAATATATTCTCCTAAAAGAATCAGCACACTAAAATAAAACAAATATATATTTTTTTCTGCCAATATTGCAAGATGGAAATTGGTCTGATATATTGGGAAAAGAGTGTTTCAATACATGTTTATTTCCCAAAAGTACTATGGAATTTCAGTAATTGGCATATGGATAAGACAGAGCTTACAGAAATGCAAAACACTGAATTTTGATTTTAAAGTTATAGTCTGTGTATTTCACACCTGTTCTTCATTAAGTAGTGGCAATATTTCACAAATAACATTTTCACTAATCAAATGTTAATTTGGTACCCCACAACATTCCGATATTTGCATCAATATTCTCCCCTTCTAAGAAAGAGGAAAGAGCACATTTTTCTGGTAGGGATGACCAATATAAACCCCAGAATTTATTCACTCTTCTCTCAATATTTACCTGAACAGTAGGAACTCTTTGTTGGGTATGTAATACTCCTTAAATTGTAGAGTAGAATAGGTATCATTTACAGCCTCACGAGAGAGAAACGGAAGGGCACTCTGGGAGCTGCAGAAGCGGAGCTTCCATTTGCCACCTGGCACAGGTTGGTCACCAGTGTGTGCTTCAGCCACAAAAGTGTATCCTTTCTGAAAGGGGAAAACAAATCATTTTTATGTGGCAATAACAATACTCAAAAGGCACTCTGACTACATACAACATAATTTTTGTCCATTACACTTGTCAATATAATAAGATGAACTTCATCAGCAAGAATCTCACTCTAACTTATGGAGCATGTCTTATTTTAGCAATTTATACTTGGTAAAAAGTTACATGGCAAGTTAAATCAAATTTCTTCTAACTGGAAAGCTGGCAGGTGTTTTAGGGGCAGATACAACCAAAGTCCGGAAGTCACTTTCTAACAAAATTATTTGATGATTTAAAATGCTCCTTCATGCTTAGGGAGTGTGAAAGTAGGGGTGGATGAGTTTGCTACATGAAAAATTAGAGATCAGTTTACTTCAGTCTTCAAATCTGAGTCTTTCAGACTCAGATTACTTCAGTCTTCAAATTAAGATTTACCCTAATTTAATAATGCCACTGCAGATATAGCACAAAATTACAAGATTTTAGTCTTATTTTTATTAATATATTAAGAAAAAATATTTCTAGTGTTAGAAAATTCAAAAAATAATAAAAAATGCAACACGCAATTAAGAAGGCTGTTGATGCAGATTTAGGTGCTCTTTATGAATCCTGAGAATAGGAATATGAGGAGCCAGGATATGAAATAAAAATATTCAAACTTTGATTAATTTGTATTTGTGAAAATGAAGGCAATGTGAATGTGATTACTTGAAAGGCAGGGGCAGGAAAAAGGGATATAAGGAGTGAAATGGCCATTTGTAATGTTGCAGGGGAACTCAGCATTAAGTCCCTTTTTCATGTAGTCTGACTTCCCCTACTACCCCCCTATTTCAAATATTAAAATTTCATGTTCCACCCAAGAAATAGTCCAAATGAAAATTCTTTGAAAGGCTCTATTTTTTTCAGTCCTCTTCTAAATTCCGTTTCAAGAAATCAGCATTTACCAGCAAAAAGCTTTGTTGAAAAACCCTTATAATAAATAGGGTTGTGATTTCAGGACTATCCAATAATTCAGGGCTGTGGCTCCATGAATACTGAATATTTAGAATGAATTAAAATAAAATATTCATTATTCCAATTTGTGCAGTTGTAGCAGTGAGGCGCTTTACAACCCTTAATCACCACAAGGTAATAGCAACCACTCAAAGTAACCATTCAGGAGAACTCACTTATTTAAACATCTAGTTAAGCACAAAGTCACAGGCCCCTCTGTTCTTATCAAGTACACCTGGAAACAGAGAAGGATTTATCCAGACATTCAACTGTTTTCTGACAGCACGGCATGCATGAGAAGAACAAATTCCACCATTTCTTTTGTATACCTATCTATAAAGCTACTGGTATACAATCCTAATGTTCACTAAAAATATTCAGAAAATTCAGACTTAGGACAAAAAGTTTGTTTGAGTGAGCACTTTGTGAATACTACAAGCAATTAGAAAGCACAATAACTGAATTTTGTGTCTGGTAGGAAGATCAAGTCACTACTGAGAAATAAGAAAATAGATGTCAACAACCCCATTAAATTTATGTCTCTTTTGTAAATAACCTTCAAGAGGTTATTTACTTTAAATATCTTGTTACAATTCACTGTCTCTAGAATCAGAAAGGATTGTTTTCTAATATACCACCCAAATTAACTTTATGGCAAAGTAAGATGAATCCCTTACATCCTTCTATGTCTAGTCAAGAGAAATATCTGAGCAGTGTCCTTGCTCAAATAGACTTCTATTTTCTAGACTAAATATGGTGGTAGTGATGATTTCTTAAACTCTTATCTATGTAGGTCAGCTGAAGCTTGAGTGCTTATCTCTATCCTTCTCTACAATCTGTTCAAAAGAATTGTGAATGATAAAGAGAGTAGAATTAAAAAAAAAAAAACAACAAAAAACCACCAAGAACTAAAACAAATTCAACTGTATCCAGCAGTAGAAAAAAAAACACCAAAAAAAAAAATTAATGCAACCCCAAAAAATCCAAATAATGCTAAACAAGTACCCAGTATCCATCTTGGTTGTAAAGTCTGCAAAAAGAAGACAGACTTTATCGCTAGTGTGCAGATTTTATCTTCATTGTCAATCACTCTCAAATGAACTTTAATGTGTTCCAGAAGTGTCTCTGCAGCAGAGTAACAGTATCTGTTGACAGGATTCCTTTTTATCTCTGTTGTAATTTGCTGAGTCATAGTTTGGAAGCAGAACTGGTAGGTGTACTTTTTTTTAAAAAATGACTTCTTATGTAATAATACTGACATTTAAGAATTCAGGCATACTGAATAATTTCCTGCTTGATGTACTACGTTGTTGTCTACTTTTTATGAAATACTGTTCCAAAAATGTAACAGGTTAAAGTAATACCATTGTATTCTGTGTTTACTAATTGCAAAATGTCTTGTCAAAGCATCAATAGAACTTTCAAAGCATGTGCAGGTCCACTGAAACAATAATCAACTATTTGGAATTAGGAAGAACAAGCTAAATTGGAGAGCATAAGGTTATATACTTACTGAGGACCTCAAAACCTCAGTGATTGAGAAATGCAATAAGAACAAGTAAAAAAATACAGCATGCCTGCACAAGTCTCTTTTAATACTTTAAAAATCACTCTTCACTGCTATTAACCACATTTAATATTACAAAATATGAACCATTAGTTTAGCAAACAATAACAAAACTGTGGTTTTAAGAGAGGACTTCTTCAATAGGGAAGAGTAGGTATCCAATGAAAAGGGCCATTTTCATCAGTAATTGACAGAATCACTGAGGCTACTGTGCTGTACCCATGGGAAGAAAATATGTACCCTTATTATTCCTTATTCAAACTTTTTATGGACACAAGTTAAACATTAGCAAAAAATTTCTGTGCTCAGTGTTATGCATGATAAACAGGAAAAAACCCAAAACAACTGCAGTTGGAAATACTACAGAGGAGGAAATAATCAAAAGTTTACTAATAAATATTTAGCACAGAAGCAGATCAGAGGTGGTCTCTGTTCAAACTTGCTAATAAATAAGGGTGTGCTTTTAGTAGAACACTACTAACATTATGACATAGCAAAAAATCTCCACAGAATTTGGGCATTGTTTATTATTTTTTAAGTTATACTTTTCACAACAACTTCTTACATTTACCTTATTTCTGGGATAAACATGAGGTGCTACTTTGAAAAAGGCATGTGGCATTTCCTCCTGTGTGTCATTATCAAGAACATGAAGTCTACAGGAAGGGATAGTGGTAAACACCTTTGTAAATATAAACATGTCTTCTGGGACAATAAATATTTCTCTAAAAATAAAAATTAAATTATATCAAAATTATTTTCTCAAATAAAAGGGTATGTGCAACACAAAACAAAAAATATTGCCATGGTTTAACCCCAGCCAGCAATCAAGTACAATGCAGCTGCTCACTCATTCCCCACACCCAATGTACCTGAGGGAAAGAATCAGAAAGAAATATAAATCTAGTGTGTTAAGAACAGTTTAACAACATAAAAAATATATACTAATAAATATTCTAATAATATGAACATTTTTAATGATTAGGAGAGGGAGAGAGAGTAACAGAACCCAAAAGAAATGAATGATGCTCAACACAATTGGTCGCCACTCACTGACCAATGGCCAGCCTCTTCCTGAGCAGCGATCAGCCCCCTTCCAGGTAATCCTTCCCCAGTTTATATACTGAACATGACATTCTCTGGTATGGAACATCCCTTTGCCACTTCAGGACAGCTGTCCTGGCCGTGCTTCCTCTCAGATTTTTGTGCACTTCCTCTGTGGCAGAGCGTGAGACATTGAAAAGTCCTTGACTTGGGGTATGCACTCAACAACCAAAATATCAGTGTATTATCAATATCACACTAAATCCAAACACACTGCACTCTACCAGCTACTAGGAAGAAAATGAAGAAATTAAGAAGAAAACGAACTCTGTTCCAGCCAAAGCCAGAACAAGTACATGCCAGAATTTAAGGAAAGCAGACAGATAAGTAAGTTTTTAAGCAGGTTAGTGGAAAACCAGAGTGTATCAATACTACTCCCACATAAGAGTTGTACAGGAGTCTGTGAAACTCACCTGAAAACCAGAAACCAGGCATTTGGTGGTTGATCAGCATATGTTACTGCATAGTCAGTGAAATACATCTTACACCATTCATCTTCATAACAAGGAAACTTTTCAACTGATTTAAAGTTTCTCTTAAATATTTCTCTGGAAAGCAGAAAACAAGATAAAGACTTCAATGCAATCAGGATGGCATATACATATACTGACTTTTACTTATGCTGATCATGAAGAGCACTACTTTGTGCATGAATGTAAAACAACAACGTAAAATGTGTTACTAATGTTTCTCTAGTAGTTTTTCACTCTTAAATAAAAAAATCATGGAGGGATCAGTTCTTTCAGACCTCATGGCAAATATATACACATATTTCTATCCATCAGTCTACCTGTGACTACAGCTGCTTCTAATATCCCAAGATGTTATGGCTTCTACAAAACTTTACCTCTTTCTTTTTTTTTTTTAATAAATTTCAGTTAGCATAACTTCACTTTCTTTATATTAAGTTGTCATCTTAAAGCTGTGGAGTCAATAGGATATTAAAATCCCTTTATTTACTTTTAAAAAGTTTTGGAACAACAAAGGAATAAAAGCAAAACTTATTGGCCAAGGTGCTAGACTATGTTAAATAGAAATCTGTCAGCTGTTAAAAAAAAACTAAGCGCAAGCACATTAGAATGATTTTCACACTCAAATGTATCCCTCGGGACAATACCTATGAACCCCATAGGTATTATAAGTTTGAAGGCAGGCTAAAAACTGCATCTCATCTTTGCTGATATAAAAATGCTACAAAGCTAAAATGGAAGGCTAATATTTGGAACAAGGCTTTGGTTGTAAAGTCCTGATGCCATCAATGTACACAGGTTTTACAAAGTTAGAAACACTAAAAGGTGATATAAAATTATACCTGGTGTGAGTGTTGCTCAAATTGCTGGTTATAAGGAGAGAGGATTTATATCCACAGGCAGTAATTATTACAGTTTTCACTCCTCACCCTGGAAGAACTGATTTACTGCTAGATCAGTTGTGTGAACACTTGCAGGGAAATTTTTGGAGGACTTAATGGAAATATGTGATCCCTAGAGAGTGTTAGGCTTGCAAATGACTTAATGAACACTGTTGAAATTAGAATATCCATCTTTTCAAAAGCTGTAATAAAATATCAGGGAAAGCATAGAAATGCACCTACTACATTTCTACTACCTAGAAATACATCTGCTTCAAGCTAGTGCAACAAAAAAGTCCCCTGTTGAGAAAATAAACTGTGTACAATTACATAGTAAAGCTATCTTCTTTCTACTGTCAATCATGATTGCTTAACAGATAGCACAAATCAAAAAAAATCCTTAAATCAACTGGTTAACTGCTTAACTAAGGAATCAGTGTCAGATCTATACTTATGGACCAGCCTACCAAATACTAAAAAAATTAAATAAATACAAAAGGTAATATTTTAGATCAAAAAAATCGTAAAAAATTGGTAAAATGTCTAAAAATTAGATTTTACTCATGTAGGGTACACAGAATAAAGCATAGCATATATTTAGCAAAAAAAAAATTCATCCCTTCCATCAGGGTTTTGTAATTTTGGCACGAATAATGCTCTTACCATGCTTATCTTGTGAAAAAGTTTATGACAACTGCCTACAATAAAATAGTTTGATTTATTGCATGATTACCTTAACAATGTTACAGCACACTCTTCAAAATTTAACTCAATCATAGTCCACAAGTTTTTCAAAGTTTCTTCAACATCAGTGTTTTCTTTAGTACCTAGAAATAATCAAATAAGTTACAAAATATAACATCCAATTTTGCTATTGTTCTAAATTTACACTGGCCAAATACTTCTGAAAAATATGACTTATACAAGTAAACTGCCTTATTTATTTGGAGTTTTACAGATATCTCACTGAGCATAAAACTGTGTTTTCCTTTAACAGAGTATTTTCCATTCATCACCATCTTTGTACTTTTCAGCACACCTACAACTGTAAAAATTATGTGATCAATATTTTTTCCAATTTACAGTTTTTTTCACTGCAGCATGCTGTAGTGATATTTGGCAATCTCTGTGTATTTGTGTCGCTAGCAGGAAAAGACTTGGGCAGCTCTAACGGGTAATTCACCCCATCCGTGTTGGATAACTCACATAACAGGATGTGATGTCATCTCAAGGTGTCTGCTTCTATACATGGAATACAGATAAAGACTAGACTGATTTGAAAGTTTTCAGTAGTACAATACAAATCTTGGTTTATTCCCATAAATACCTTACCTTTTTAAAAATAAATACCACTTTTTCTAACTTGAATGTGTCCAGATTCAAGCCACAAACTTTGAATGTCAGACTAAAGATCTTCTTTTTAACCTTTGGATATCACCCTAAAGAGACAGTTACTATGAAATTCCTTTCCTCCTGTGGATACTTAAAAATTATAGCAAAGTCTTTTCTTATCTAGTCTTTCTGAAATGACAAACTAACAACCTGTAAGTACAAGGCCTATATTCAATCCTGATCCTCACAACTCTACTCAGAATTTTGTGGTTGTTATCTTTCTTTCTTCCTGGACTGTGGATACTGTACTCGGACACAGTATTCCATCTAAGATAATAGAATTGCTGAATAGGAAATATGCAATGAGTCCTGACCTGCTATGCAGGATTCCTCTATCTATATGCACAAGAATGATGGATAGAATCAGTACAGTATTTTTGCAGGACAACATTAGACTTCAATACTGCATGTGTTCCACTGACTGCTCATTATGATGCTTAAGTTCTTGTATGATTTCCTTTATATTTCCAGAAAAAAACCCTTAATATTTATCCCAGCTCTGACCTAAATCTACATTAATACAAATTCTGGTTTAGTATCTATGCAAATCTAGGGGGGTGTATCTTTCATATACTTTTTAGAATCATATGTGCTAACTGAGTGGTTAGGAATACTTAAGAGAACTACAAGTTCTATTTCATTAGTTTCAGTTAATTTTACCTAGATATTAAACAGTAAAAAACTCTTTACAGTGAAGATTTTAATAAGAGGAAGCATGAAACATTTTTGAAAGGCATTTATAAATGACACACCTGGTTCTCTGCTCTTCAGTATTTTCCTAATATAGGTCCCTCGCCAGATGGCTTGAATTTTGAGAGCTGCTGCTTCTTCTTCAGGTGTGGGAGTTCGATTCTCACAACTACTAAGGGATTTCTCCTCACTGCTCTCTGAAGGATTGGAAGAATGAGTAACATCAACTAAGCTGGAAGTCCTGTTCCTGTTGCTTCCTGCAACCAAACAAACAAATAAACACAAAACAGCAAGAGAGTGATTTCAAGCATAAATCTTCTATGATGAAAATACCACTCTTGCAATTTTGTTTTTATCATAAGTTGGAGAAAATATACTTTATAATTACACAAAGTCAAAATGTCAGCTACTTTGTTAGTTACAAACATCAAATAATTTAATTTTTCTCTATATGGACAGCTATTGCAGGACATTTTTTAAAATCACATCTCTTACTGTAATTTCAAAATGTTCTTCCAAACATGAACCAAGAGGATTTGATACACTAAAGCCTGACTCTGTACACAGCTTAAAAGAGCTTCACAAGATTTTAATTACTTTTGCCTCTCAATCTGATAATTTTATTAAGTAATAATTTCAATACCAGTGTTGTTCAAAACATTTTGTTTAACCCTTGCAAAGGAGCCAAAGAATAAGGGTAAGATCTATGATAAAGGGAGAGCTCATTTATCGGACTGACTTTATGTTATCAAGGAGTTACGAAGTGCAACAGAAATTAGTGGGTTCTGACAGGTTAGCAATGAGGTCTTTGAAGCAATCTTGCCTAGAAATTAGCATCGTGGGAGCCATCAGAACCAGGACTTAGGGAAGGGTGTGGGGAGCAACACTACAAGGGGCCAGTGACAGAGGAGTAGTTTGGAACTGCACACATATGGAATGAAGGGAGCAAGACGGCATGATAGGAAGGAAACAGTGCCTCAAAAGGAAGTACCAACAAACAAAAAGGAGGAGAGGAATCTGCTTGAAAAATGTAGACAACATTGCAGGCAAGCAAGCTATCTTAAGGTATTGCTTTCATCAGCCAGATCACACATTTCAATCTAATCACTTTTACTCAATATTGCTAAATCTGGCTGTGTTCTCAAACCATCATTTCTCATCAGTATTGCATTTCCAAATCCAAGAAAGCCTCTTTAATGCTTGGGGACTGGAAGATTACGCAACCCCACTTCAGTAGAAACCACATTAGAAGACAACAATATGAATGGTACAACCACTTTTATAAAACAGAAACATATAACCAATCACAGAATAATACAGACTTGAGTGGACCACTGAAGGTCATCTGGTCCAATCCCACATCCAAAGCCAGATGAATTTAGACCAGGTTGCTCCTGTTCTTGAATAAATACCCAGTCCATTTTTTAATACTTCCATAACAATTGAGACTCCATAATTTAAATGGGCATTATTTTCCAGCTTTTAACTAGCCTCATGGTGAAAAAAGTTTCCTAATCTCCAACTGGAATTTAACATGTTCTAAGATATGTCCTGTCTGTGCATCTCTGGAAAGGTTTTGGCTCTTCCATTCATTCATTACTGTAACACACTTCAAAATGAATTTGTTCAATCTACAAACTTGTCTATTTTAGAAATAAATAACCCAGTGGCAAGATGACTTCTGACCTCACTAATCATTGTCTTCATAGAAGGGAAATAGACTTTGATTTTCAGCTCGTGCTCAGAAAAATGAGTTCTGCTGCAGAGCCTACATTCCTCATATAAGGCAAAATAATGTATTATAAAGTAACAGCTGTATATATATGAACACACATATACACAGATTGACCTAATAGGTAAGAATATCCTAACATGGAGGAGGAATCAATAATATAGAAAAGTAAATACAAAAAGTATTGGTGTGGTGTTGCCCTGTGAACCAGCTAAAAACTTCATCCACTGAAGATGCCAAGTGGACTCCATAACTAGAAGTAAATACCTATAACTCTAGAAATAAAACATTTCATTTGTGAGGAGAAACAATATATGGATATACAGTAAGTTAGTTAAATGTTAAACTGTTTCTGAAAACACAAATATAAAAAAATTGTATGGACTGTCACACAAAAATAAATTCTATTTATAGAAACTTTCAGAAGTTACCACAGACCAGGCCAAAACCCAAAAATTATAAGTATATATTCCTAAAGTATATATTCATTGGGAGGTTCTTTTTGTTCTAATTTTTTTAAACAATGTAATAAGAACAAAATTTTTTTTTGCAATATTAAGGCAAAATAATGAGGTCTTAATTAAATATGCTGATCTTTCAAGGCTTTTTTAACTTAACAATTCTTAATATTTTTTCTTGTAAGCAGAGGAATGTATATTGTGAAATGCTTTTAATCAATCAGTCTTGAGCTAGTGAATGCTTTAAGTCCATCAGTATTGAACTAATAGATGTTTCAAATTTGACATTATGATTGAAAACAGATTTGTCAAAATTCTCTGACACACCTTAGCTGTTAATCAGAAGACATTGTGCTAGTAATAAAACTGAAACTTTCAAAGCAGCCTAGCAAGACACTGTTTACCATAAAATCACTGCAGTTCCTGGAGGCAATGTAGGAATGATTTTTTGAAAAAGGAGTATTTTGCATGTACTCAAGAGGCATTTTACATATTCAACCAAATAATGTCAAACTTTCCCTCAGCCCTCACTAGAACTCAAGTTCAAATCCAAAGTGCAAGAAGAAACAAATGTTCAGAATTCTCTTTTCATTCACACAATGCAACACAACCATATAATCAATCTTAACCTATGTTTCTGGAGGAGAGAGAAGCTTGTTCTGAAAAAGAACTGAGCGGGACTTTCCAAATACAGTTTCACAGTCAAGATAAGCTCTTAGAGAACAGCTTGACTTCTAGATAAAATTTCAGACCAGAAGGTTTTAAGAGAACTGTAAACAAAGGGCACTCCACTTCCAACTTGAAAGTTGGAATTTATCCATGAGAAAGAAATGCAGCCCCTGAAATGTCCCTAAATGACTGTTAAGTGTTTGAGACTCTTGAAAATCAGTGCCACAGACCTCCACTGGCTCACTATTGGGCCCAATGAAACCAGGACAAGGTAAAAAAAGAAAATGTGCAACAGAGAGCCGGCAGGCATCCTGATATGCTTCCTTTCCCAGGAAACATCACATACCTCTGTAAATTCACTACCTCATGATTTCCCTAAGTTCTGCAGGGCCCCTTTATTCACTCTCCTCCCA
Source organism: Euphonia xanthogaster (assembly GCA_034509185.1). Taxonomy (NCBI): domain Eukaryota; kingdom Metazoa; phylum Chordata; class Aves; order Passeriformes; family Fringillidae; genus Euphonia; species Euphonia xanthogaster. The sequence continues at coordinate 47,652,626 of JAYDZK010000169.1, forward strand.
GAATACAACAGAAGAGCCATGCCATGGAGAAGCACTCAGCTTCAGATACTTCCATTTTTTTTTTTCATATGTTCACATGGCACCATCTTCCACTTGTTTCTTGTGGCTCTTCTGCTAATTGCTCCTTGGGAATGGATAATACTTGGCAGTCTAATAAATATGACTAGATCATTTTCAGGCTGGCTTCTCAGAAACCTTTGCAGCCATGACCACTAACTGCAGTAAATCGTAATATCCTTGCCCTTGCTATTGAATTAATCTCAAGATTAATTCATCGCACCATGAAAAATGAATATGCCAATAAAATGGAGGTTTCAAAAAAAGTTGAAATTTGACCTGATACACTTGCAGACCCAGATGACAAAAATATTTTATTCATCTGTTATGGTAGTTTACACTGATATCTGTTAGTTTCCAAAAGGTTACAACCTCAGGTCTTGACAAGATTTGAACAACTAACCTGACATTGCAGCAGAGCTAATGTGGGGGCAGGGCATTCAGCTGATGCCAATCCTTCTAGGCCTTTCTACAGTGTAGTTTGCAGCTGGTATTTCCTGTCATCTACCTCTTTTTCCCTGACAGTTCACTTGGTTTATGCCTTATTTCTTTAGGTTTCTGGATGGAACCTGAACAAAAGCATGCATTTACTCCAAAGCAACCTTTATTAAGCAGGCCAAAATGTCAATAAAGGTCAAAAAATGTCCAATATCAATAAAACCAAAGGGAAACAATTACCTTTCCAGTACAATAGGGATCTCTTGTAATTTAATTTTAGCAAAGCAAATAGTTTAAAAGGATATATTGGACACTGAAAGAAATAAAACTGAAACAGAACTTTCTTTCTCCGTATATTTATTCCACTTTTTTGATTCACTGCCCAACTCCTAAAAAATATTCTGTCACAGTGGATCTCATATTTTAGTAATTTATATGAGATCTTTGCTACAACCTGTCAACTGTGCTAATTATTCAAATCTATTTTAAAAATGTCTTCTAATGCTGACAAGTGTTTCAGGGTTTTTTTTTGGAATGCAGAAGTCAGTAGCAGAGTAATCTTTAAAAAATGTGACAGGTGTTGTTTACTTTAAGTGGTTTGATAAATGTCAATATGCTGACCCTGGCAACATACTCTTGTCATGGGATGCAATTCTCTGAAAAATACCTGATGCCTCACAATAAGAATAACCTTCAGAACAGTGGGGATTCAGATGAAAGTTCCCAGTAAAGAGAGACAAATATATGTGCTTATAAGTGCTTTCTTAAAGGGACAAAAGTATTACAACATTGTGTCAGTAAAGATATTTATGTAAATTTGAATTTAGTTTTTTATACTATTTTTCCAGAATAAACTGATTTTGATTAGTGAGTCAAAAGGAAGTTAGTATAATTTTGTTTGATCAAGTAGAAACACTTTATTCGGTAAATTCACAATAGATGAAGAAAAAGCTAAGTACCCATAAAAAGCCTTCAAATGGTGAGCGTGCCTCTTCCCACCAATCAGACAAATTATTTTTCTGTTGTGATATGAAAACATGTACATAAGGCTTTTATTGGTAAACTAGATGCTAACATTAATAGATTAAAAAGTTATAGAGACTGACAAATAAGTCCTGAAATGGAAAAGAGCCATGTATTTGGTTGCCAGACAAACTTAATTCTAACTGTGTAAAACTCCAGCCTGCATAAAAAATGAAGCAATAAAGCAGTGCGAAGAGAATTATCCCTGCTTGTAATAAATATGTTGGCCTTCCAATGGCTTCTCTCAGAGTATGTTCAGGTACACAGCCCTCCCTGACCACAGGCTGGAGAAGAGGCAGTTGGTGCTGTAGCCAGTTCCACACTATAAGGGTATGACTAGCCAGCCAATTAGCCAGGCAAGACAGCAACGCAGTCATTTCCCAAATAACAAGCTTAAAAAACAAGCAAGCAAGACAATAAAAATTTAAATTCCTTCCCCCACCAAAAAACAAACAAAAACCTCTCAACCCAACACTAAGAAATAGCTGAACTTTCAATGAAGATACTAACTTGAGTCTTCCTTCACTCTCATTTTGTGAATATAGGCATTTAAGGTCTTTTCAGCTGATAATTTGAATGAAAGTGATAAGGTGTAGTACAACAGGTAAAAAATGCAGATGTTTGCTAATGTTTGTTAATACTGACAAATGCAACTCAAAGAAGACCAAGGGCAGTTGTATAAATTAACAAAGGGTAAACAGACTTTCTGGAACAAAGAAAAGGATCATTTCTATTCTGAGATGAGCCTCAGATGTCCTGTCAACAGTAAAAGTCCTAGGCTTAAAAATTAATTGTGCCTACTTAAGCAAGAAGAAACAAGAAGAGAGAATAGCTGGCTTCCCTGAAAATAAGAAAGGGCAGATATATTTGAAGTGATTAGCAATATCAATACATTACCTGAAAACACAATGTCATCCCCAGAAACATCAGTGATTTCAAAATCCAAAGTGAAGGACCTGAAGGCAAATTTATATCTGTAAAGATCCTTCTTGTCTGATACATATTCAATTAAATACCAAAATGCATTATTGAAAACCTAAAATCAGAAAGAGGAAAAGAATGATTCATTTATAAAGATTTATTTATATTGTTTCTCATTATTTTTTCAAAAACTGTTTCCCTCTTCTCTTACCATGTATAAATGAAATCTTTAACTTCCTCTACCAAATACTGTATCTGAAAATTAATCCCAACTGTAGGACTATAATGCTTCAAGACAACAGAGAGAAAACCTGTTTCATGCCTGGCTTATAAAAACAAGAAAATAGGACTTATTCTACAGTGTGTTTATCACCCAGAAACATCCTAGTTTATGTGTAGGGGGTGGATGGCCTCATACCAGAGGACAGAAGAACATATTATAATTGCTATAATGACAATGGGAGTCCTAAACTTGAGTTTTCAGAATAGAGACAGGTAACTTAATGGGAATGCTTTCGGATTAGGAAATGCCACAGCATGGGAAGATTTGGCTCTATTTTTATGCTTTGACATATTGATTCTCTTTAAAGAGCAGAAATCCAGTCTTTTCCTCCCCAACTCCTAGTAGATGGGAATTTTAGAGTGTGTTTTACAGAGCTAGTTTCATAATCTGACTTTAGGAAATAGTAAGAATTTACCTTAAAAGATGAGATTTTTCTGTTTCATTGCCTTTAGTTTCAGATTTTTCTGCTTTCTAGAAATGTATTTTATGTATTTTAATACTAATAAACATGTCCTTTATTTTTAAATTTGTAAAACTAGGAAAGAAAGAATACAGTAGATCATTTCTTGCATTCAGAAGAATTTTTCACTGTTTGTATTAAAGACAGATAGTTTCCATATTTTCATCCTTGAATCACTGTCAGCTCAGTGCCTTTCGTTTATCTAATCTCCGTCCTTTTTTTTTTTGTTCAGCTATACATTGGTCTTCTTAGAGGAGGAGAAATTAAGGGATATATGTGTTTATGACTACTGAATTTTTCTTAATGTCTCAAAGTTTTGCACATATTTCACATGAACATCTGCATTTAAAATTTTTTTATTCTATTCCTGAGTTCAAAGCAATTTTTTTTTCCTGGTGGACTTGGCATGTGAATTACCTCTTTCATGAGTGTGCACCTGTAATAATTCTTCATTAATTCAGTTATTTTGCTGAATTTGAGCTGGTGTCCAGCCCATGCATAAAAGTGCTAGTATTCTAATTTTCTATATCAGTAATTATAAAAAATATTAAACCCTTTTTTCTATTCAATCTCTAAAATATGCATAAACAGTCTAAACTGCATGAGCATTCTAGAACTTTGATGAAAAGTTAAGAATCTGGATTACATAAAATATTGACTTTAGAAAAATCAAGTTATAGCAATTTGATCAACATTTGCATACACATAAAAACTAGTGTATCTTCTAAAAAAACGTTTTTGCAATCTTTTTATAATATTGGAAAGCTATAGCATAGAGATCTACAGAAAAGTGTAATGTTTTCATTATGTATCTTTAATTTATTGTGCATAGAAGCAGGAAAGTTGAATAAGAATGCCGTTGTTTCAAGAAACAGAGAAAACCAACTTGGAATACTGTGAACAAAAGAATTCATTACTGCCTTCAGAAATATAAGCTGTAATAATGTTTTCCTGTTCCATTAACACTAGACACAGAAAACGAACACTACTTTTCTGCATTTCAGGCAGTATCTTTCAAATTCAAAATGAAGTTTTAATATAAACACAGCTAATGCTTTCTGCCCCAAAGTATTCTAAACCAGATCAACAAAAATGGACTCAATTTAGAATGTGCTACTCTGTGCACACTGAATTTCTCTTAAAAGAAGATAACTATCATACAGTTGCAAGTTATGTAATTTGGGCTTACACTTTGTAATGAATTCTGCATTCACAGCATGCAGGTGGTCCTTGCCAAGTGCACAGGCATTGTTTTGAAGAGGGTAATGACAACATTAAGCAGTTATCCAGATTCTGTAGCTTTTAGATATGCGCTCGTTCAAAATATTTGCTCACCTTGATGTTTTCTTCAGCTATTTTAGTATCCTGGAGGCCAGGAGGACAATAAGCTGCTTCCAATTCCTTCAAGGCTTTAGGAAGCTCATCCTTACTGCTGTAATTATTTATCACATTTCCAACAGCTCTCAGGATAGCTGTAGCCTGTTCTATAAATCGAGAGCTCTCCTGAGGAAAGAGAATAAACCAACCATTGTTAGAAAGGTTGCTTTAAGATTTTCTTTGGTTTTCTCTCTGGGCCATGACAGAATACAAGCATGTTTTCTGTGATGAAGTACAAAACTTTTGGAATTCATTCAGTTGTCCTGAATATTATAAACTGTAAAATAAATTATGTCTCTGATATTCAAAAGCGTATCAATTTCTCACTGATTTTAGCCAGTGAAATAAATAACAGGCACGATAAGATATATCTATTCATTGTTTTGTTTTTCCTATATCATTAGTCCTAGGAAATTTAAACAAAAATAAGATCCATATAGAGACTTTCTACTGCAGTGATAATAGTGTCAGCTGAAATGCTCAGCATCTTCTGTTATGGAAGGACAAATTAGTATTACTATCCTGATGAAAGCAATGATCAAAGACATGCTGCCAAAAGTGTCAATAATCTTCACCAGGATTTCTGTGCAAGAATGTGAACACTCTCCTGCAAATGACAGCCTGCAAAGAAGTTGCTTCAAAAAGAAGTACAGGAAAAACGCAAGGATAAAATTCTGCTTTATTTTCTTGATGAAAAATACCTTTTCATCCAAAAATTGAAGGCAAGGGGGTAGTACAGCCACAAGATATTTTTAATGATCCAACTTCTTATATTTCAACTTTTTTATCACAATAAATGTGATAAATTTGCACAAGCTGTTTTTGAGCTCTATTATTAGGACCCAGAATCTACACTGCTATGTAAATTTGCTGTTACACTCACCTTTTAAAACGCTTTTGCACAAATGTTCTATAGAAAATATATTCCCTCCCCTCAGGGACTTCAACAATTATTTGGGCCTACTGCTTGCTAGAGAAACCTTGAAAATATGGATGACAGTGGTGTCTGGATTATGGACAATGAAGAACAAAAGCTGTAGTAATTTCTCCCCTGGGCCTCTTATCTCAGCTATGAAAAGTTGTTTGATTAAATTGCTCATTTTACATATAAAAGCTCCTTTCAGACCTGGTGAGTAATATGCCATCTCATGGGACCAACCATACTTCACTGATGTGAGGTTTTACTTAAATAGTCAGGTATTTTTTAATATTAATTAATATTTATACATGTATTTTATGACATGCCTCAAAGAGTGAGTTATACCCTACCCTGACATATATATTTCAACAAAAGCATTTTTCACATTTTATGCTGCACTTCTTTGTAAACCACAACTACCCAATTTTAACTTACATATTTATGTAAGATAGTTTTTGCATGCACTATGCATCCAGTACCTGTTGTGCTGTAAAACACATATCTTTTATGCCTTTACCAATTTCATATTAAAATTAACACTATACCATTGAATATAATAACTCCAAATGGAAATCCAATACTACTTCACTTTAATTAGTAGTCAAAAAAATTGTTATCACAATGTTTGATTAGTCATTATGCACACCTTCTGAAGAGCTGGCATCACAGCATCCTCTTCTCCAAAGACACATGGCACCATGGTACACAGCTGAATGTGGTGCCCTATGGGACACGTTACTGTGAAGAGTAGGATGTGTCGCCTGAAATTAAAAAACAAACAAACAAACAAACAACTTCTTTTTTTTAAAAATTGCAAGAATTCTTAAGGTTTTCCTTTCATGAATTTGGTAATACCATTGTCAGAACTGTACTTAGGCAAAGAAGATTATCCAGGCCACAGCTTCAACGTGTTAACCAGAGATTCAGCAGTGAGAGTAAGAAAGGAGAGTTCATGCCCCCCAGACACACTGATAGTTTTTTATTACATCATTTTTTGACTGAAATTTAAGGGCTCTTTAGCCACAAACAGACAGTGGGAAGAGAATGTCTTCCATGCTTACCAAGTGACTTCTCCTTTAGAATGAAATGTGGAAGTGGTCAATAAGCCCATTTGTCTCCCACACCTTTTGTAAATTAAATCTGACTCTTGTCTCTGACTGGAGCAAAGAGAATCAAAGGTGGGAAGCTTATAAAATAAGCTGATGGTTAGCTTTGAAATTTACAGGTGCAAAAAGATACACATTTTTGGCCCCCTTACAGTACAGAGAGATACAGCTTTTAGAAACTACACTGAGAAAATGCATGTGAATCCAGAACTAGATGTGAATGTCGACTATAAACATAATAATAACTATTCCAGTTTTAGTCTGAATCAAAACAAATAAAGAGCACTATTAAAAATCTTTGATTTAATGTCAGTATGCTAGAATTGTGGTGTTCTCTTTCTATGCCTATTTATTTGACATCTTAATTTTTAAAAGTACATTTTTTTTTCATCTCTTAATTTTAACTGATCATTTTCTCTTTTTGGGAAAGTAGAAGGCCTCAGTTAGTTAGGCAGGAATATTATGCTCATGACAGGACATGAAGATGTCATTTTCCTGGTTTCCCTGGAAGGGTTTTCAGAAAAAAACATATCAAGGGCTCTTGCTTTTTATTTATTTCTTCATTTAAACAATCAGCTAATGCCCCACACTGAATATTTAGAGTTATATGTGAAGAGAAAAAAATCACATTAAGCAATATGTGAATGGGAAGTGAGATATGCAAGACTTCGTGAATAAGTTCTACTGTTATGTTTCTTTTCTTTTTCAAGAAAAGCATTGAAACCTTCGATGGTAGCATCATGTTTTTACAGTTCCACTAAGAATGCTAATTCTTACATTTTTCTTGCTACTCCAGGGAACATTTCAAATCATTCTAGTTAGAAATGCTTTTAAATAAGAATTTGTAGGAATTTAAATATATTTTTTAGCAAGTCAGCGTGATTTTTCTTTTTAAATGGTCCTAAGTAAGAGTAAAGAACTCAGAATTGTTATAAAAGTGTTGGTAAATTCACAGTAATTTGGCAGTCTTACCAAATCCTAGCTAGCAACCAGTCTGATACTCCCAAAACTTACGTTTTAGGAAATAAACTCTTACTGGGTTACTGTGTAAACAATCATTTCAAGCCTTAACTAAAGAGTCAGGACAGAAATGAAACCTCATACATACCCAACAGGAAGATTTACCACAGTAGCTTTGGTTGCAGATGTATGCATCTTTAACACAAGTTCTCCAGGAGCCACAGATTTCCAAGAGAAATATTCAACCCTCAGCACACCTGTTGAGCATTCTTGTTGAGTACCTGGGTTAAGAAAACAAAACAAAACAAAACAAAACAAAACAAAACAAAACAAAACAAAACAAAACAAAACAAAACCCCCATAATATGGGGAGGGTGAATAACATTCAGACACACCTAGGCAGAATCTGTAGCTACTTCACAATCACTAAAATATTCATTTAGTTTTTGCTAACACAGAAAAAAACCAGTCACTTGAAATGCATTGGTGGCACAAAGCATGGCTTATTTGTACTATTTGCTAGAAAAAAATGGGTATAAAATGTGTTACTAAGATGTTTACATCTGATGCCTTGACAGGCTACGTAGAACAGAGGCTAGATGGTGTTAAAGAAATAAAGTAGGTATTTATTAAAAACTTAGGGTATCACATCAGACATATTCCTAGTCACTTAAGGCTGCTGTAAAAGTCCAAACAAATCCTTTCTGTCCACATGAAAATTAAGTAAATAGCTATTAAAAATATATATTTATTTACATTTCTAACTTACAGTTTAATTATTTTAATAGAATGGTCAGTTTGGTTTATTAAGCATTCTTTTAGTTCTCTCTACTCCACTCTAGATGCATTAAATTACATCCATGTCAAGTGTTTAAATATCTGATTAACCTAAGCCAACTACCATAAAATGCCATCACTCTCCTGAATTCCATCCTATGTTTTTAATGAAATACAAGTAATTATTATTTAAATCATACAAGTTGTTGGGTTTTGAAAAAGCCAACTTAAAGGTGCTTGAGAGCTTATTGTGTACCAGTTTAAAAATAATTTCAGAAAATTACTTTTGTTATATTGCTGTTTTTGCTGCATTATGATCAGCTAAGGCATAAAGTAGCTTGCAAGAATGGAATTTGTAGAAAAGAAACCACAAGAAACACAAAGAAATCCATTCCAGAAATATACAGATGAAAAGCTTCCAGCAAATCATAATAAACAGAAAAGGGAGGGATTCTTTCATAAAAATGCTCATCATCAATGAAATAATGATGAAGCATTGCTTGAATATTAGTGCATTCCTTAAAACCAATTTGACTATTTCAAACTATTGCTAAACTCTCAAACTGTGCCCGAGTAAACAACAAACACAACAGCACAAACATATTCAAGAATGGGAAAACACAACACTGACATGTACTTCTGTGTGTTGGCCTTACCTTCAGGAACATACCAGTGTACCAATGCAGAAAAGCTAACCAGGATTTCAATGGGCATCAGACTGTCCACAAGTAAATAATAGAAGACTTCCTCGTCAGAAGACTGTATAGAAAAATGGACATTTGTTCATTTACTTGCACTGAATGCTGTCCACCTGGCCTTATACAAAGTAGGACTAAAATTTTGGATATGGTGACTTTAGGTATGGTATGGGAAGTAAGTGATTAGTTGTCACTACTTCTTCCAAATTTCAGACATGTCATTTAAGCCCAGAGCCTCATGCTGCATGTAAATAGTGTTCAGTTAAGAGATAAAAGGAAACAGAACTTTTTTTTTGCATGAGAATATATCTACTTTTATATTATACTGTCATATGTACCTAAATGCAGTACTTTTACTTGCCAAACAATAATTAACAGAAGACCAAAAATTTTGGGTTTTTCTGCAACTTTCTGATTCTAATTAATTATAGAAAGCTTAAAAGAAATAAGTACTCTTTGAATTTGTAGATATGAGTGATCCTCCCTTACAAAGGGGTGTTTCTCCTACAAATCTCTACGAGGACAACATCTTTCTCTCTTAACTTTAATACATTATTTCTATGCCAATATTAAAAACTATAGAATGATTCTATTATTCCTAGTAATTCTTCAAAATCTAATGGTGAATGAGCTTCTTTCTTCAGAACTATTACAGAACAGGTCTTCCTGAATATTCCAGAGTTATATAAATCCATATTTTTTTTGGTATATTTATCTTTCTATTGTAATATGGAAATGTTCTTTTGTAAGCATGATACAGAATTTACCTAATACTGTAAACATATCATCTATTTCAATGCTAGAAACTAAAATGGTTTTACAGCAAAGGGTTAGGGGTTTTTTTGGCACAAGAGCACATAGGCTTACACAGTCTTAATGCTGATTATGGCTTACGAAAGTATATCGTGCAGTCATTAGGAAAATTTCTTGTGATGTGATTACAGAGAGGTGGGAAATTGCAGGTGTACTGCAATTATGGATCATTAATCCATGTAGTTAACCTTCTCAGTACAGGATTTTACATGAACCTCACCCCTGGAGTTTACATTTCGGTACTCTACAATTACACTTCAGATACACTGTAAAATAGGAGCTGGGACAGGATATTCAAGCATGTTGAATAATCTTCTGATACTATGAACTAATGGCAGGTTTAGAGAAATTCCATTATTCGAATGTAACTAGAGAGAATTTCTAAATCCCCGCAGTAGGATGCTGTAAATAGCAAAAGGACTTAGCATTTACAGAGAAAATGGAGTGTTATGCTAAACAGACTCTCAGTTTGGGTTTTAGGTAACAGGGGAAGATGAAGGAGAATTGAAGAGCAGATTCTGTAGCTGGATCATCATTAAATTCAATTTAGACACCAAATTGTTAAAAGGTAGTTTTAAATCAAAATAAAGAGTGGTTGAAGATCTGCTTCACTATAATTTTTCTTTACATAAGCCATTTTTTGTTATTGTGCAGTAGCATTCCACAGCATTTTTCCTTTTCTTAAACACTTATATATAAAATGCTACATATTTGCTTGCAAACATTCATTTGTATTGAATACAGTAATTTTAATGCATTATTATTTTTCAGTAATAGCAGTTCTATATTCTTTTCCAATATCCTTTAGGATTATATGTATTATCTAACTGTGTAAGACTTTGAAAAAAAAAAAAAGCACAATGCAGTCATTTACCTTAAAAAATGTCTTCTGATAATTATAAGCATATGTATTTGGCTTGTGGAAAACATACAGCCTCCTAAGAAGAATATAAAATTGAAATATAAGATATATATGACTGTAAGAAAATCAGCAGAAATTACCTAGTTTAGGTAAATGCCTATTTCATAGCACAAAACATTAATTTTACTTTCACAAGTCAGACTCACAGCTATTTCTCAAAAATGGTTCAACATTTTTGGTTATAATAAAAGTGAATAAAATTAATCTCCAGAAAAAGCAGCAGAATTACTTCATATATTTGCTGCATTTCTACACTTTTCCATTGGAGGTCAGCCCACTAATTTGTTTATTTTCAACCTGTAAATGGTAACATGCTGATATTACTCTAAAACTTCCATACCCACATAAAAATTACTATAATGAAGTTATATACAAAGTATAACTAAAAGATGGACTGTTGTATATATTTCATTAATGGTTTTTTTAGCACTGTGCTGTTTGCAGACCTTCAGAAAGCTATATAGTTCCTGACTACAATTTTTTTTTTATTTTGATTTCACCAAGGGAGACATAAATGGCTTCAGCTTTAACTGAGGATGGAATCAGATCTGAATCAATGCTGTGGTTACTCAGAAACTTCACAGGAATCCTGATCTACTGCTGGCATATCAATTCTTACAATGACTAAAATATTCCTCACTTCTCAAAGTTGATATGGACTATGAATATTCTTATTTTCAGTGTATCTGAGAGGTAGGCATGACAGAGAAGGAAAAGTTTTCAACTGAACAGACAGATAAAATCAAAATCTTAGGTGGCTAATATCTTCTGAGGGATAAATTCTTCAAAGGTCAATGAAGATGCTCTGTTAACAGCTACTTTATCAGTTGACTGTGAAAATAAACTCTCACTCATTTAGAGATAAGAAACTGACAAATGCTTTTTGCCTTAATTAATATTAATATTGGTCTTCAAAAGGTCAACAGTACTTTAACATTTAGTTAATAAGTTAGAAAGTTCATATTTCACATTCTCTGTATGGGACCAAGACTTTTAAAATAAATTAAATTGCTTGTGATGTTTTTTGGTTTTTTTCTGAATGTCTTATCTTCCTGGACCTAGGACTACCTAAAAGTAGCATGGAAATCTTAACAAAGCCTGAAGTAACCTATGACTTTTTATTCCTAAAGTTCCTGTACTGCTGGCTGGTATAAAAGTTATACATTCTCCTTTAGAGAGTGAGTAGAGTTTAAATACTTATTTATGAAAATAGAAGCTTCATAAAGAAATCTCAGTCACACATTCAAACAAGAAAAGAACTGGGTGAATTTTCTCTGATAAAATTACTTCCCTCAGCAATCTTATATTCTCTAAAGGATATGTATTGTACCAGGCTCCTTAGATCTGAAAGACAGAAGCTGAAGATATGATGCTACAAGTACATTAGCTTTTTCATGTTTTCAGAGGCATAAATGCCCTGGAGTTATATTGAAAAGGGAGTGATGCAAAACATCTAGTTGATCAAGCAAATCTATGCTGATGGCAACAGATTTCAACAACTTTTTTTTTTTCTTTAGAATTGTGTTGTCTTGATGCAGATTGTGCCTGCCCAGTACCTCATGGGTGGTAAAAGCACCCAATGGCCACAACACTCCATGACCTACAATCTTCCACCCCAGCTGCAGTCTTACAGCTGCTTTACGGAGCTGCTGGTTGTGTTCTTCACTGTATTCTGGAGCATACACCCAAGGCACAGAGCAGGGATGCAGCCACAGACTCACTGTCAACAGGGACAGTATGTCTGGTCTGAAGAGCAGCCTTGAAGCCACCCTGAAAGGCAGGACAGCTATACAACGAAGACCTGTTATGAAGATGCAATTTTTATATAGCCATGTTTTGACTTTTACCATTGTCATACAGTATATTGTATGGAATAAAACCCAAACCCTCTATTCCTTACTGAAAACAAACACAGAAATCTTCAAAGGTAATCCAGGTTTCCCTGGAAACTGAAATCTTTTCTGATGCTGTTTCATCCTTTGATTTAGTCCCGGTCTGGCTCTTTATATCCGTATCAGCTCTTTCTGACGTTTGTTTTGTATCTAAACTGATATTGTCATGTTCTTCTGCAAAGATAAAAAGACACACAGAGACAATACAGTGACAATATGCAATTTAAAGTAATATAATTCTTAAAAATTATCCTAAAATTAAAAGAAAATTATCCATACATCAGTTATTATTCATACAGTTGAAAACTAAAACTATCCCACTAACCTACAGAACTCAAATGGTGACTGAAGCAACTCTAAACAGAAATTTAGGGTTTGAATCTGCAGCTGCTTAAGTAGCCTGCCTCAATAAACTACCACATATTGAACTATGCCCTACAATCTTCAATATCAGCTTGTTAGGTAAACATACATACGATTTCTGCAAACCTAAATTCATCTCCATAAAGAAAAATACATCCCCTTGTCCAAAGCTTCTATTCAGTGAAAGGCTAATGAGGCAGTATTTTACAACCCACAGAAAAAAATCCAGAGAAATTTGGAGGACACAAAGGCCTAGCCTTGCCTCTGGCACTTAGTACCCCTACGATGCTACTCACGCAAATCAGTCTAACTACTTCTAAACAGAAACAGATTTGAACTAAATCACATCAGAAAATCAGAATTAGGGTCAGATTCATACCAAAATACAAACATATATCCAGGTTTTTCAATCACTCAATAACTTTGTGTTGAAATGTAACTTTCTCTACATTTGTTCTCTGAGATTCATATAAGTAGTTACTGAAAATGTTTGACCTAGCCCAAAAAGAAGTTTTGAGATAGCTCAGCAGCTGAGAATAGAAGAACTGAACAGCTATTAATTTAGAATGCTTGCTGAGGAAAAAAGATAAAGTAATATTCAAACATAAGGTGTAACAAATGAGAAAGCTATTGGAAACATGCATAATTTATATTTAAATGTGCTTTGTAATATTTCATAATCACCAATAGACACAGAGCTAATGTGTGGCTCTAAATTAGTTTGCACCTATTTTTCAAGAACTGAAAGAAATGCAATATAAGGAAAGGCACCAAATGCCTTTTTCCTTTCCGTCAACTATGGAAAAACTACCTGAAAGCTGAAAAAAATAGACTTTCTCTTCAATTTAAGTTAGCATGGGTGTTAGGCTTCTAGTAAAACAACTACAGTGCTCTTATTTTTAAGAGCCTCTTATTTTTCTGACCAAATCCTCCAAACATTCAAAGTAATTTAAAAAATGCGGTATTCATTTTGAAAAAAATTTGAATACTCTTCAAATAGTGATGTAAAACACACTTCAAAGGAACACACATTAAAATGAAAGCTGATTTTTGGTTCTTTTTTTTGCCATTTTTCAGGAAAAAGAAAGAAAATACTATAATTCACAGTTCTTAAAAAAGAGCTCTCTGTACAAAATCCACCATATTTTCCTGCAGAGTAACTTATGAGAAGTGTTTGAATTTTTTTGAACAAGAAAACTGAAGATTTTAGAGAGTTATATATGCTATTACCAGTTCTTTGAAATCTTTTCCTGTAAAACCAACACCCATAAATAAGTAAGACTGCTGATATATGTACATGAGGATTAACACCAATACCAAACAACACAGGAATCGTAAATCTCGGACATAAACTTTACACACACTTACCTTTACTGAGTACCTCTGCATTTTGTTGCAACAAGGGACTGTTCTCCTATATAGTGAAAAAACAAAACAGGGAAAAGTAATGATGGTGATTATAATCTTGCATTATTTTGTCAGAGAAAATACCTAATTTTGGGGCAGTCCTTCCAGAGACAGAGAAACAAGCTGATAAGTCATCATCATGGATTTGGGCTGGGTTTTTAAATGAAAAATAAAAGTAGCATATTTCATCATAATACCTACATACATACCAGCAACATACAGATTGATGTTTTTCTAGAGAAGTACATGTCATCTGCAATGTGAGATAAAAGCTGTTTCATATACCACTTCACTATTAAAACAATGTTCTTTGATATTACTGGTTTTGACAATAAAGTAAGTTTTATTCTAAGAACTAATATTCATATTATACAACTAATTCCATTTCTTTCTGCTTCCATTCTTGAAAAATACATAGAGGACTCCTTTTCCAACAAGAATTTCTTGCTGTGCAAGTAAGAGTACACAACTGTTACTAGCAACAGCATCCTTGATTACAATAGCATCTTTCATTTTCTATCACTGTATAAATAAAAAGTAGCTTCTTTTTTTAATGCTTTTGGCAAGCAACTTTATCCTGGTCAGCCCTAGCTCCAAGCTAGAATTGCTGAACTAATGTGAATGTAATATAGCTGATGATGCTTGAAGTTCAAATGAAGTTAGCCAGCCTTTTAGAAAGTTGGCTCATTAAATTTACAAATACAGGGTCCTAGTCTTTGAGAGATTAAAATCTTTGATTTAAAAGCGTGTGCCTAGTCATCCTTCCTTCAGATTGCCCTCTTGTCTGCAATATGACATACACTGAGAGAGTTACTTCCACCACTTTTTTTTTTCTTTCATGAGGTTGGGCAGGAGAAAGAGATTGCACAGTTTCCAGTTTACTTCCTATTTCAACGTAATGCTATTGATGGTGTAAGACAACATGATGGCTTAGCTGGACTAGCTTTGCCTCTGAAAAGACAAATATTAAAGCCTAAAAAAGCTATTACAAACAAATTTGCAAGCTTCCTTTCATCCCAGGTCTCCCTGTACCTAGATTTGTCACCCTTCTCCCCACCCAAACTCCTCACAAATACCATCATATATCTTCACATGTTAAAGGTGCTGATGCTGAAGCTGGTAGCACTGACCTGGCCAGCAGCTGGACATACATAGTGATTTTCTGTTCTGCATTTCAAAGAAGAGCTGTGGGAGCTGTGCTGACTTGGAGCTTTTAAGCTTTTTCAGTATAGTCAAGAAATATATTTTGAGGGGCAGACAGACATAATTCAGACAGTCTGAGTTATGGCAGGTCACAACAGTACCTAAACCTTGCACAAGGTGATTATGCTGGAAATCCAGGTCTGCCTCAACCCTCCTATTACACACTACCCTGCATACACTATATGAAGGGACCTGCAAATGCTTCCTTAGAGGAAAACCTCATGGCTTCCTACTTTAATTTCTAGCTCCAGTAAAAGCCTTCCTGCAGCATTTTAAAGAATCTTTATGGGCCCAGGACATGGGAATGGGCTCAGGAATCTCACCTCTGGCAAAATTTTAGGTGTTTGATATTCTCTGAATTAACAAAGGAAAGAGCTGAGCAAATAAACTACAGATTTAAGAGTCTCTATCCCAAAGCTCGAAGTGGCAAATCATTTAATACACATAATTTAACTGTAATATTGTTGATTATGGAAATTTGGAAGTCCCATTTTTGCACAGCCCAAATCTGAAATTCTATTCCAAGTCTGTTATGGGCTTTTGTTTTTTTTTTGTTTTTTTTTATGTTCATGAGTCACAGCTGGGGACAGATCTAAAATTAAGAGCAATTACGAGAAAAATTAAGACACTGCTGAAATTGTTAACACTTGGGTTAAGGATTTAGTAATGGAAATATATTGCGTTTTACAGTTATTTTTAAGATTAATTTATTGTTTTTCTGTGAGCTGCAAAAGACACATCTTGCAAATATCCTTCAATTCCTGTTTGCAGAATTCTGTACACACAACTGTTCAGAACAAGTCAAGCTGTGATCACTAATCATGTCCAATTGATACGTCTCAGCATATGAGTCTGAAAAATCACACGGACTAGCTCTTCCCTTTAAACTGTGACTACAGAAGTAGTTGCACAGAAATATGCACAGAGTTGTCATATTTCTCCATGTGAGCCTACAACTTTCAATATTCCAATGTTGCCAAATTTCTTGTGGGAGTCACAGGACTTACCAAACAGATACATGTCAGCTGTACAATTTATCGAGTTTCTTCTCAGAAATCCTGGACACGTGCAAAGTATAAAAGGTATGAGATCTACTGTATAAGCCTTGGAGACTGCAACATCTGTACAAGTCTAGCACTTTCTGCCCAATATACTGCTCATGGACAGTACACATGATCCACACTTCTAGTATGGACATGAGGTAGCTTAATATAGAGCTACTTCATCAGTACTAACAGTTGGCAGCAGGAAAGCCTGGAAAGATACAGAAAATCCTCAAAAACGGCATCAACTGAATTTCCAGTAAAGAAGGAGAATGTGCCCTGGAAAATCTGGATGCTTAGTAACTTCACGCAGTTTGAGCTGTGAAGCCAGTCTAACCACAGCTGTGTAGAGACTCCCATAAGCTCATTTACTCAGTTTTTGGAGCACAAATGTAACACAGTCAAAGCTGTCTGCTTTTTCAGCAGTACAGGATGTGTTCATCTACCTAATCTTCACTGACTTGGAGACAACTGGAGTGTCAAGAAAGTTCCCATTCTTTTATATTCTTGCCTCATGTACTATGCCTAAGATATTGGCACAGAAATAGAAAATAAAGGCATTTTTCCTCCTTAATGAACACTCGTTGCCTGAAAAGTCAGCTCTTCAGCCACATTATCTTATAAAGAAATAAATTAGAAAAGACTTAGATCCAGCTATGAACATGGAACGATGCACAGTTAGATTCTGGGAGATGTACTTTCTTTCAGTGAATGGCAAATCTGAATGTAAATTCCACAGATAGCTTAAAAATGTAATTTATCATCTCTTATGTTTCCTAATCATTAATGCATAATTGTAAAAATGGTACTTCATAAATTTATAGCTATCTTCTTATGTTCAAGAGTTCCTTCATATTTTTCAGCTTCCTAAATTAGTTACATTTTAATTTTATTCAAATCTGCCAAATAATAGGTTTTAAAATTTATCTTATAGTTCAATAAAAACAGTAGCCTTTTCTATTGTACAGACAATGCATGGTGAAACTTAGCACACCAGTTTTTCTGCGAAAAACTGAAGTCTTCTTAAAAAAATAAGCTCTCTGAATATAACTGTGGATGAAGGAGTAAAGTTTCAGGTAATCAATTTTTAAGATAAAAAATCCATTTCAATTCCTTCAAAATAACAAAGATGACCAAAATATTTCTTAAGATCTAAACCTGTATTAAATTTCAAGGTTTGATGTTGACCTGAGAGTTATATCATCAAAGGGTTTTGCATCTGCAGTCATATGGCCAGTCTTTGTTTGTTCCTCAGTCACTGTGTTCAGTAAATGGGTTATCAGTTTTCATTTCAGCTGTGATGCGAGAATAGGAAACAGAGGTGGATTTTGTAAAACGGAAATGTTGCAAAAGAACAAATGTCTGCGAAGCTGTGCACAAACTGAGATATAGAAATAGTTTAAAAATACTGGAGTACCAATGTGGCACATCTTTTATTCAGTCTCTAATGTTGAAGCTGCCCAATACGTATGTGCAAGTAGATAATTGTGGGCCCATCAAAGTGTCTTTATACTACAAATGTCTAAATTCCTCTTCTCAAGTCCCTCTTCTAATTCATGTGCCTCATATGTCACATGCAATTTTTCCCTGAAAAAATAAGCATGAAATTTCCATTTTATGCAGGGTGAAGTAATTTTCAAAATGATAAAATTTGTAAGGAAAATAGATTTGTTTTTATTTCCTACAGCTCTCCTGGTGACTCAATACCAATTCATAGCACTTAGGAAATACAACACAAGGAGGATTGGAGAGAAAAGAAGAAAAAGTTTGTTATGACACAACACTCAGTAATGTTTATGGGGAACATGAAAAGAGCACACAACAAAGCATGCAAATTAAATAAAATGGTATCAGTTGCACATGAGAAGATAATGGACTGACTGAATAAAAAAACATGAAGGAAACATGAACATTAAAGAACAAGTTTTTTGTATTGTGTCACTGGGAGAGAGTAGAGACTCTAACACTTTTGTGCTAGAAATTAGCATTGCCAGAGAGCTTGACAATGAAGAAGCCACAAAGAGAAATATGAGTGTTCTGCTTAAGATGTATGAACATAGCAATCAGGTTGGTATATTAAAATATCTAGTAGCCATTGCACATACTGATGGTAGACATATTCTGATTTTCTTGCTTTGCATTTCCTCAAAAAGAACACAGAGAGCTTTATTCTCAATGGAATTGGAGATAACTTCTATTGAAAAATTCAACCCGATGACGAATATTCAAGTAGGCTTTTTGAATGGCAGATCTACAAGGAAATATCTATCTGCTCCAGCATAATCTTTTTCTTGGAAGTGTTTGACAAAATTACTGTTGCAAAAATCTGCAAGACTGTGCAATTTATATATGATGACTGTTTTGGTTTTTTCCTGGCCACAAAATACTTTCACATGTATTTCAATGTGTGCTAAATTTATAAATCTCTTAACTTCCTATTAAACGAGAATAAAAGAGAGCCTTTCCATATAAGAATTTGGCTCTATGTTATGGAGTTTTTAAACAAAAAATTAACAAAATGCATTTTCTTAAGAACAGTGATTCAAGATCAATTCAACTTCCAAAATTAGATATTTTAAAATATTTTTCCCTAATGCAAATCCAAATGCTTCCAGGACTGTAAAATCAGTGAATGGGAAAGTCAGAGCATAAAAAAAAAAAAAAAAAAAACAAAACAAAAAAAAACCAACTTTGAAAAATTCAGTAATGAAGCATTTCGATTTTTTAGCATGAATACTTTGAGGACATGAGGGATAATGGCATGTCTTCCAACTTCATGTTTTTCAAAGAAGGTATATCCAGCTCCTAGAATTTTGTCTTTCATGTATCACTCGTCTCTGTTTCTGTGACAACAGACCTTAGGAACAGTGAATCAGATATTCAGTAATGTTACTTCATGCAGTTTACATTAGAGCAAATTGAAATATGCCAATTTAATCTTGTCGAGCATCTGGAAGAGCAGCTGACTGAATTTCAGTCAGCTTCAAGGACAGAACTGCTGTATCCCAAAGATTTACCAAATCTGTATCAAAAGTTTTAAAGGAAATGTCTCCTGACTAGTAATCACATAGTTTAAAATGGAGAAAATCTTATTCACATTTAGTATATTGCAACACAAAATTCTAAAAATTAGCAATAATAAAGTGAATTTGGGATATCAAAGTTTCTCTTAGTGTTTGCTTTTTTAATCACTAATTGACTTGTTTTTAAAAAGTATATATTATTATATCAAGTTTTAAAACTACAGAAAGCAAATTCTTCCTTTATGAATTTGCCAGAGGTATCCACATAATTTTGTTGATGAAAAGATTTAATATGTGTAAAATAGAAGATTGTCCTCCCTAACCCTACCCCTAATCCTCCTTTGGTCAAAAACCATTTTCTTTTTTAATCTGTAAAGATGAAGTTCTCCTTGCATACTTTAGCTGTTAACAGGCATAGCATTTTTCAACTGAGGTTTAAATTGAGGCAAAAGTAAAGTTCATGTACAAGTCAATTAGCTGTTAATAACTTCTTACATTTCATGTCTGAATCAGACTGCCCTCTGCCTACATCACATTCATGTCCTCTTCAAGCCATTCCAGTTTTATCAGTGACTCTCTCATGTATTTTCATACTTGCCCTTGTCTCTACTTGACTGCATGTCCTACTGTGATAGATCAGCCTTCTAAGTCACTCTTGGACTAGTGGAAAAAAACTAAGGGATGTTTCACACTCCTTTGATGCTTCCAGCACATAAACCTCTTTTAATTTGCAATTAGCCAAATTTGTATTTGTACACCTAGAGACTGAAGTAATGAAAACAATAATTATTATATGCTATATGATGCTACTTTGGTTTACGGTGATTTTATGAAGCTTGTATTTCTAATTGCCTGTTTTGCTTATGTTGGATATAAAGTTTTGCACTTTTAAAATTGGTTCACAGAGTGAACGGCAGGGAAGAAGAAGCACGTAGTTTGCAGAAATTAAGATACTCCCATCAAAAGGATTTTAAAGAGTGAAACCGAGACAGTGTTAGCAATAGAACTTTTATAATGTGAAGGAAAATCATAAAAAAGAAAGTTGAAGAAAAGGTACTAAGAAAGATTCCCACCCAATACACATCAATATAAGGACAAAGTGGAAAAGGTAGGGAAGTTAGTTAAATAGGAAAGGAAAAAACTTTCTGAAATGCCTTTGAAAACCTATATTTCAGTATTAAATAGTTCCTAATTTATACTTCACTCCCCTTTGTAATATAAAACTAGGTCAAGTTTAAAAAATAGAAATACTATTACCTGAGAATAATCTTCTGCATTTGAGTGTCTCCCATTTTGATTCATATCCCCATTACTGTCACTTTCATTTTCATCAGTTTCAGTAACAGAAGCGAGATGGGATATAGAATTAAATCCTTTTTTGAGGGTAGACTGTGGAAAGTGGCTAAATAATAAAAGAGAATGCAAACACTTTAAGCCATACATTTTCTTTCAAATGACAGTCTTCATTACTATTCTTAACAGAATTTTGTCAAAATAATTTGTTTCTCC
>JAYDZK010000169.1:47673831-47700759 GCA_034509185.1 Euphonia xanthogaster
AAGATTCCTAGGGCAGCACAGAATCCATATCTTCATATATTTCTTGTCATTACTGGCTTGGCACTAACACAAACATATGATAGAAAGATCTCTTAACTAACCCTCAAAAAAACAAAACCCAAGCCAGCTGAAAACTTGATGATAAAGTCAGAAGTGAATAAATTACTATGGCCTCTAGAAAAGAAAAAACTACTACTTTAATGGAGGTAAGGCAAAAAATTAAAATGTTTTCTGTTTTTTCCCTCAAAATGGGTCTCCATAGCTACCAGACCCCTAAAACACAGGATAACCAAGGAAACCTGTGCAGACCTATTCTGGTACTAGCAAAAGAAAGCTGTTGCTGACTTCATTGGAGACAGGAGTAAAAACTGAAGGAAATATAAGTAACTCTTTGCTTGTTAAGTGAAGAACAAGAAGAATGAGACCAAAACAATTTTGCATACATGCTAATTAGACTTAAGTGTGTAATTGTGCTATTACAGCAATAAAGAACAAATTAAAATCTAAGCATGTGTTATCTAGCTCCCTTTCTAAGGACTGAGATAATGAAAGATCAAGATCTTTTGCAGCAACAGTCAAAATTATCTTGCCTTTTTGTGTTTGAAAATAATTTATTAGTGGAAAAGGAAGAGATTAAAAAACTTTCAGTCCCAATTGTGTGTCTAAGTCCCTTATCTTATTTACACAGCTATATTATTTGAATGCAGTGTTAATACCTGCTATATATTTTTGGCTACTACCTGTTAATTAAATCATAAAGATTAAAGTAGCCAATTATCATGGAAACCTAGCATATGAAATAAACTATCCTTCCCCAAATGGGGTAAGTTGACCATGAAGCAATCTATTAAATATGAAAAAAAGAACATAAAATCTGTTAAAGTGCAAATACTTCAGCATCTTCATTATCAAATCTCTCATTACTTTGATAGCCTGTTAATTGCTTAGAGCATTATATTTCTACTCCTACTGTTTGAAAACAAATATTAATTTAAGTACAGTTGCATTTTGTTAGTTAAATTACAAATAGTAATTTAACTGACAAAATGCAACTGTATCAGCAAAACAATTACATTTCCAGAATACTCCAAGGAGTCATGTTATCCATAGACAAATGCTGCTGTTAAAAAAAAAGACAAAAACCTAACTCATTTATTATCAGTCCATCCAATTATGATGATCAATATGTAGAACCTGTCACATATGTAATTTAGTCAGTTTATTTAGAGATGTACTCAACAAAAGGTGTACATACCCTAAGAAAATACACAGATCTCCAACAATTTGCAACCTATTGTTGGGCTCAAGTCTCAAGAAAAGACATATCCTCCAAAATGACATAAACCTTTCGGTGTACACTGGGTACACCAAAATACATTCAATTCTTCATGACAGAAGCTCAATCAGAATAAAAGAGACAGGATTAATAATTCTGTTGATGAATGTTTACATCATAAGCTGCAGTCTGACAGAACTGCATTATGTGATGTGTCCTAGGGAAAAAAACACAGCTCTGATACATTTCATGGTAATCTTTCTTTTCTTGTCAGGGAGCAAGCATTATGCTGAGCATGGAATATTGACTAGAAGTCATATATACAACAATTTCTGAAACTTCTCTAAGACACCCTATATAAAGACTTTGGTTTTCACAGGTTTATAGGACTTCCAAACGGTCTTTAACACAAGGCATTTATACAATGCTGTGTTTTGACCATGAGCTTCTTCACTGCACTTTCAGTCCTGTTGTAACAATCATGGACAGAGAACAGACTCTTTTATTCATAATCATTAAGTGTTGCATATCAAACTTGTGATGCCCATGAAAATACTGACTGGCTAGTCAATTATTTCCTTGTTATATTTTAGAATTAAAAAAGACCAGTAGTTTGAGGAAAAATTTGAAATACTTCAAAGAATATTCTTATTTCTGGCAGGAGTAATCTAGCAAAAATTTTACATCTTTGGGCCCACTGGGTAGAGAATCTGGCAACATGTCTTTACCTGACAGCACTCCCTGTCCTCCAATGTCAGAAGCCCTGAAAAGTGTACATCTGCCTAGGGGACTGTCTGTCCTGGGTGTGACAAGTGGGGACCCATGTGTGCATGTCCACTCCCTGGGAAACTTTCTCAGCAGTGAAGACATGAGCAGATCGGAGGGAGGAAAGCTAAGCCCAGAGACTCACATCTCCAACAGGAAGTGTGTGCTGCACTCCCAAAACAGGAGGTGTTTGTAAGCCTCAAAGACTGGAAGGTGAACATAATTGTGTATGTATGCATCTGTGTGCCTGATTAGAACTTCTTGGGATTAGCTACAGGAAGGTGTTCAGAAGTTTTTAGGTGTTTTATTAGCATTTTGTAAGCTAGTATACAAACAGAGCTGTTGTATTGCCAATATTGATCCTAAATGTACAGTTCACTGATAGCTCCTTAATTACGTGACACCAAAACATCAACAGAGTGCTTTGTCCTGATGTGCTTCAGACATGATCTGAGCAGTTTTTCCCTGTGACACAAGTAAAGATAAGCCATTGCACTTTCACACTGCACTTTCACAATGCTAATGCTGAAACTACATTATATACTTACGTGTCTGTTGGTATTTTGATAATATCCAATTTGTATTTAAAGAATAGGCTAGCTATCTCAACATATTTTTCAGGTTTCTCTACCACAGGCTCTGGGAAAAAAAGTAAGTTGTTAAATATTTACATTCATAAAAGTATTTAATCCTATCAATGTTGAGAAAAATTTCCAGTGGGGAGTCATCACCCCTAAATAATTTCCCAAGTATCATCCCATTCACTTGAATGAAACAGAAAACACAGGGGTGGTTCTAGGTGACATATAATGAAAAAATAAATGAATTACACTCTGTTCCTCAGCCTGCAAAGTATTAAATTATGCCTAACTTATATGCAGGGTTGTCCAGGGTAGCTCAAAACAACTATGGCAGCACTTTTTGCCTTTGTCAGTTTCCTCTATTTCTTATCCCAGCATACTTTGCTAGCCTGCCTGCAACACTTTCATGCTCAAGATAACTCATATCATGCATCTAACTCCATTATGCAGTACAGACAACCCTAGAAAAAAATTACTCTAAAACCGTGAGTTGATGCAGCAGGACTAGTCACATACTTTAAATTTTTAAAGGTGTTCAGAAGCTTTCATGGCTCTGCATCAGAGAGCTTCTCTGTTATTTTGGTAATATCCCCTCTTCATTTGCTCCACTAGAGTGCTTTTTTCAACATAAATTAGAACACTTCTCAAAGCATGTAGGAAATTTGGCTAAGAGGAAGTAATATAAAATTGAGTTCAATTGAAATTAAGCTAACAGATGATAAAAATGGTCCTGAAATAATTAAAATGTAATTACAAATTTATTTTGGCGGTTTTAGTAGGCAAACCTTGGGGTTCAGATGTCACAACAACTTGCTTTTTCAGACGGAAAAGCTTCCAAGGAGGAGGTGGTACTGGTTCTGGAGGTACTACCAGAGGACAGGACCTAGTTCTAGTGATCAGGACAGGATGGCTGTGTATATGGGAAAGCCCATATTGCCTCATCTTCTCTGAAGAATCGGCCTAAAAAACATGGAAGGATAACCTGACTGGGTCAGATCTTCTTTCTTCTTATATCTGTCTAACAAACAGGAACAGTATGAACACAAAGGAAGCTTGTATAACAAATAAAATTAATATAGTACACCTATCCAAAAACATGCTGATTAGAATTTGATATTCAGCACAAAAAGTATACTTAGAAGTGTTTACATGTATTTTACTTTTTATAACAGATTCATCACTTCTTTAACTTATTTATATAACCATAACATACAGGTGAAGAGAATGAATATGTAAAAAAGCAACAGGCACAATATTTTATTTTAAATAATAATCCTTAAAAACACTTTCTGGGAGAAAAAGTCCTTATTCCATGCTGAGTTTATAAAGTGGTGGGATTCTAAAATCAATCGGTCTTTTAGAGAACTTGTAAAAACTCCGTAGTGTATTGCTTTGAACCAACACATCATTAAAGCTAGGCTTTTTATTTGATGGGTCATTTATAAAACACATTAAAGACACTTCAGTTGACCTGTATACCAGAGACCTTAGGAACAGACTTAAGAGCAATTTTAGATGTGGACATCGAGTGGTGCTCTTCCCACTCAAATAATAAAGGTCTAGTACTTAACATCACAACTGGAAGTTCTGTTACAAGATTTGTACATCCTTTTAATTTTAAAAGCACATTTCTTTAACATGCTAAATAAATCACCAATAACTTATCTCTTTAACATACTCATCAGCAAGTCTCTGATTGTTTCTAATAATTTTAAAATATTCCTTTGGTTCTGTATTTATGAACTCTGTAGAGAACAAGGTTGTGGTTGTCAGTTAGTTGAAGAGTGGGGAACAATTTAAATTTAAAAAGCCAATTAAAACATCCAGGATTGAAAAGGATTTTGAAGTTGACCAGCTAGGCGTCATAAAGGAGAATTTAGCTGTAGAGTGTGCTACACACTTATATGACCCAATTACTGATCTTTTTTTTTTCATTTTATTTGAGCAAACTAAGACAAATTCAAGCCACAACAATCCAAGGAAATCCATACTAGAAAGTAAAGCTTAAAAGGATACAGCAAAAATTCGGGAGGGAAATTCTGGCACAACTGCTGTCAACGACAAAATGTTCTCCAAATTTAGGGAACAGCTCTTATCCTAGTGAATGAATTTTCTAGACTTTATTTCAATCAGCGTAATTTTTCTCAGCCCTTGAATATAGTGGGGTTTTTATCCATAAGAAATCCTCTACACTTCTATATTTAACTTCTGGCAACTTCCATTTTTCTATCAAGTCTTTACTAGTTTAGACATATAGATTCATCTGTCTCATCCTATTTGGTCCACCATACCTCTTGTTCAGTAATCTCTATATCCCAATGGACTGTAGTCAAGTTTGAGACTCAGGGTGTTAAGTGGTAGGAAAGATATAAGCCCATGTCCCCGCTTCCACTTCACTTTTTGATGACTAGCATTACTTATTAATAGCAAAGAGACAATACTGACTGAAACCTTACATTAAAATAAATTAAAACAATATCACAGATAACAAACTAATCTTCAAAATTGCCTACAATACACAGCACAATTTTTAAAAATAAAATAATGCAAGAATTAAGTGCACTAAAGCATAACACCTGCAAAACATTTCTGGCAATTTCTTTACTTTATGAAGCTTACCAGTTTCCTGAGAAAGCAGCTTAAAAATGTAATGATCTAATTATGATAGATATTATTTAAATGTACAAAAAAAGAGGAAACCTAATTAATAATCAACTCAAGAAAGCCTGCTCTGGCATTATAAAATGCTTTCTGAAGAGTGTGAGTGATTAAGTGGAAATTTAAATGTTTTTACCCCAGCTGCATTAAGGGCTACACTTTTTCCAGCTGCTTTTATCAGTTACAACACTAATGACAGAAATTTATAGAAATATGCTATATCTTATATAACACACAACATATTGGAAAATGTATATCAGGAAATCTTAACTGTAGTCTTAAAATTCATGTTTTTCAAATAGTCCTTAAAATAATTAGATTTTCCATTCGGAAGTATCTCATCATGATACATTTTCTAGTCCACATCTAGTCTCTCCCAGAAAACTTCAGCTTCTGGGATCCTGAGGAAAGTGGAGGAAAACTAAGTAAAATCAGCAGGCTTTGGCAGGAAAATGCATGTTCAGAACACAGAAGTACCAAAATATAAATTTAACTGACAGCCATCATCTAGTGACTGTTTCACTGAGCTAATTGCAATTTTTTTTTTTTTTACAACATTGTTGCAATAAAATGAAACACTCTGATAACAAAATAAGTAATGCTTTCTTGTCCTGAGAGCACAGAATCTTACCATTCGTGTTAATAAAGAAATGTCCTCTTCTAACAAATGCAGCGGTATGCAGCCAGCATATGCCACCATTTCTGGCTCGGGTGGTGTGGGCAATTCTATGCAGAAAACATCAACATGCTTTAGAACAAGGCAAACAGTAAAAAATATCGCTGTAGCTCACACTAAATTATTGTGCTTTCTCTGCCTTAATTTTATTACTATTTTCTTTGTCTGACTATTAATTTATTCAGTAGAAGAGTTCATTGTAATGCACTTTGAATAGAAGCTATGGACGGAAAAAAACACCTCATTTAAACTGTCAACAGCATTTGGATATTTTACTTATTTTTCATATATTATTAACATAAAATACAATTTAAAAATATGAGAGGTCAGAGGTAGTTTTCAACTTTTTTTTTGTTTTATTTCAAATTTTAAAAATGGTAGATACTAGCATAAAGAAAACAATAAACATAATCTGTGTAGATGAATAAAAACATTCTGATTGGTCGGTACTAGTTAAATGCTTCTCACCAGTGAAGGCAAAATTTGATCTTGCCAACAAATGGAACCAAAGCCAGAGCTCTGGCCACTGCTGCCAAGGGATATGGAGATAGAGCTAAGTAATTTGAGAAACATAGTGCCTGTAAACCTGGGTAGCTGCTCTCACTTTTGTCAAGCAGATGAAAAATTGGAGGTAATGATGGCTGCCACAGAAAGTATGAAGCTCTTATCCCACATACCTTATAGAACTGTTTGCCTGTAATTCTGCTATAGGCAAGGAATAGAAACAGGGGCACATTCACTTTGTTAACCCCAAAAATCTTTTGCACTAGGCAACTATACGATCATCTCCTACTCCTGTCTGTGAAAGAAGCCACTGCTAACTCCTGAATCATGAAGAGAAGACAAAGATATCTGATAGTCAATTCATTCATGCTGAAGGGAAATTAAAAGTCTAAAACATAATGCTTGAAATATACATCTCTGGTTTTAACAAAAAGACATCTCAAAAAGAAAGATATATATTTCTCTCTACTTTTCCTTAGTCATCTCAGAAAATTTGGAGACAATTTCGGTACACAGGTTGTGACATCTGTTTTTCAGCAAAATGTTTCTTAGGAAAAATTTCTTCACAGAAAGAGTTGTTGATCATTGGAACAGGCTGCCCAAGGAAGTGGTTGAGCCATCATTCCAGGAGGTTTTCAAACAATATGTAGATGTGGCACTGAGGAACATGGTTTAGTGGTGGGCTTGGCAGTACACATTAACAGCTGGATTCAATGAACTTAGAGGTCTTTTCAAACCTAAATGATTCTCTGATTCTATCCCCATCTAACACTCCAGCAAAATTATCTGCATCTGTCATTGTTCCCTTCAGCTTAACCTCAAATACAGGATAATTGCTTCCTATGTTTAATAAATATTCAACTAGAAGTTCCACTAAGAATAGGTATTTTCTGTGAAATGAAATAAAACTAAGCTATCTGCATATAAATAGACAAGTGTCTGGAAAATACGATTTATCAGACCTAAAATCTATTTCTTTTATTCATTTTTATAACATTTTATTCTCAAAGTATAATATCTTTGCATCTTAAATATTCTTCCAGGAATTCAATTATTCAATTAAATATAAGTGAAAGGCAAGTAAGAGTTACTTTCCAATGCATTCTTAGTTTTTCTCACTGCATGCTTGTGATTCCCATGTTAATCACAGCTCTTGTGTTAGTTGTGGGTTTCAACTTATTCAAAAGCAAGGCTATAATTAACGTTAATCTCAGTCCTTACCAATATATCTGATCGGTTACAAACACAGCAATATTAGCTATGATGTCCTGCACATTTCATTTACAGAACAGCATGTGCCACAAGGCATACCAATCTCATTGCACGTGAGAACTATTTCTGAAATAAAAGTATTTAATCAAATACCAGGTGGAATGTAAAGTTGTCATATTTAGTCCAGATGGGTTGTGAAATAAAATGTCTGCAGGGCAGACAATAAAGAGCAATGAACAAATTATTAGGGCATGCAAATGATTAACCAGGCACTATTACAATACTAGCACATTATGCCAGTAGCTTTAAAAATTGCATATTATTTCATCTTTTTTCACTGAACAAAAAATGAGGACGATGCATGCAAATTATTTGGCACCAAGTGTAATGGTGGTTAGTGTGGATTCAGCATTTGGGGAAATTAGTCAAAACTGATAGCCTTGATAAAATTGCATTGTTAGATGAAAAATGTTATAATACACAGTACAACAAAACAGACTCAGCAAAGCCTATTATTTCTATCCATCAGTGTGGATATAGGAATTCTGCAGTGCTTTGTTAAAAAATTCTGAATCCATATAGCTACTTATGTTTTGCACTTGCAGCTTTGCAAATTCTCTTACAGAGAATGAGTACTAAACAACCCAAAAAAATGCTTCAGTCCCTTTGAGAAGGGAAAGTAAGATTTTAATTGATTGATGTAAAATACATATCCAATCCAAAGAAAGGCCAGGAATTAAAATTGTTGATTTTAATAGATCTTAACAATTTTTTTATCATATGTTTTACTCATGACTTGCAAAGAATTTTCTCACTCTTAATGTTTCTTTTAAATATTTATCTATCAAACAAGAGTGGATGGTGTAGTATAACTTTCCAAGGACTAATGACGGCAGATGAAGACCATGAAGGTGGGTCTGGATCTGAGGGCTGGAGAATCTCTCCTTTGAAGAAGGGCTGAAAAAGTTTGTATTGTTCAGCCTGGATTAGAGAAGGCTCCATGGAGATCTTAGAGTAGCCTTCCAGTATCTAAAGAGGAGCTTACAAGAAAGCTGAAGAGAAATTCTTTAGGCCATGGAGTGATAGAGCAAGGGGCAATTGTTTTAAGTGACCCCTCTGAAAGAGGGCAATCTTAGCTGTAGAAAGAAAATTCTTTACTGTGAGGATGTTGAAGCACCAGAATAGGTTGCTCAGAGAAACTGTAGATGCCCCATCCCTGGATGTGTTCCAGGCCAGGTTTCACAGGGGGGGCTGTGAGAACTCTGGCTTAGTGGAAGGTATCCCTGCCCATGGCAGAGGGTTGAAACTAGATGATCCTTAAGGTTGCTTCCAACCCAAGCCATTCTATGAAAACACATCAGTTGGCTTTTAATATCCTGACCATCAGGTCTGCGGCTCAGATGTTAACTTTGCATGTTGGATTAGCTTTGTATATTGGAAGTTTTGAGTTTTCAGAAGAATAACCTGTGCGGTCTTCAGAATTGACATAATTATCATAAAATGATGACATGCACCTGAAAACCAAAACATTAGGCTTCAATCCATCTTGTAAATGAAAACTCTTGAATAGGTAAAAGAAAAATTATAAGAATATTACAGTTATGTGACGTTTATCTCATTGACTCTGATGATTACAGATCTACTTAAGTTCACAAACTTCTAAGTATAATAATAATCTCAACACTTCTGTGACATAGAAAATATTGTCTTTAATTACAGCATTTGTATCAAGGCACAATGAGATTAGCAAAATACATGGCTGATTTGTAGAACAAACTCCCAAATTCCTAGCTAGTGACCTTTCAAATGGAATAGCATTCCCTTTCCAGCAGTTCAGAAATTATTAAGAAACTCAGTAGTTCGCAAACCTAAACAAGAGCAAAGTGGTGATTCTTTATAGGAACAAGGTGATTGAGTATCTTGTTGCATGTAGGTAAAATCTTACAAAGGGAAGGCCTTGTAAAATAATGGCTCAGGCCCGGTACTTCGGCTAAGCAGAAAAGGACTACAGGAAAGTGCCTCAGCTGAATTAGAGGCAGAAAAACAAAGTATGTCACCATCATGTGTTCATATCATGGTGTATGGTGGTTGGTTGAATAATGTTTGTTATGATTTAAAAGTATGTAACTGATAAGGCCTGACTGCATAAAAAAGGCCTGGTTTTTACAGTAAAGCAGCTCTCCTTTGCACCTGCCTGGGGACCCTGAGTCACTTTGGACCCTCACCTCACAGTACCTTATCTCATATTATAACACATCATATCATATAATTTCAGTGTAAAAACTGCTCATAAAACAGGGAGATACCCTAAGTATGAAAGGTTTGTTACCAGAAGAAAAAGCTGCTGAGTGGAAAAGTACAGATTTGTATACTAAAATGGATCAGTAGGAACACATGAATTGTCTGCCAAAACTTTCTGAAGACTGGCTGACTGATAAAGTCAGATCAAAAGTCATTCAGATAAGTCCTTTATCAAAGACAAAGTTGGCTGCTCTCAGGAAGAGTTCAGACTGACCATATCAAGGGCTTGTTATTCAGCTGAATCCACACAACTGGATGAACAGAGAAACAAGTTCAATGCTTCAACGATCCTGCCACTCATACTGTGTTTGTGGGGTGCAGCAGGCATTGGTCTGACTGTGCAAGTGGTTCAGAACTGCATATGTTTGTATTGGACCTGGCTGGGATTGAGCTTTCATCAGGGCAGCCCTTGTGGTGCTGTTTTAGATTCATCACCAAAACACTGGGGGTAACACACCAGTAGGTCAGTGACTGCTGAGCCAAGCTCACACACCAATAAATCCACTGTTTCCCACTCCACTACCCCAGCAAGAACACTGGGGGTGAGCAAAGGGTTCAGTCCTCATTCTCTGCCCCATCCCAGTGTGGGGAGTGACCAGGTGGATGGGTGGTGGCTTAGCTGCCAGACAACATAAATTCACCGCAACATTATAGCCCACACAAAATCAAAAGCCTGTAAGAGAAGTTTCCAAGTAATTAGCAGAAACTGGTCCTTCAATGTGTCATGAATAATAAGGTCATGAATATACAATGCAATGAATGCAGAAAGTTTTGCCATTTTAAAAGTCAAATATAAATAATATCTGGGGCAGTTGAATATCTCTTTAGAAATAGTCCATATTTATCATAAAGAAGGAAAGTTTTCTTGAAATCAACAGACAACAGGTAGAGTGAAAACTTGCAGCTGAGAAATAAGCACTTTTCTCATGATGGGAATGAACCACTTTTCAAATCACTTAAAATGAAAAAAAAATTTAAAAAAAAATTTAAAATGTTGCTGTATTAAGTTAAGTCACTCCTACAAAACTCTACCAGAACCATTCAGGAACTTTTTCTAACTACTGCATCTGGAGTCTGACTTTGAATCAAGACCTAGTTTGAGATGTTATTTTATGCCTAACAATGGTTCTACTGTCCTGGGCCGCTCTGCAGACCATGTGTCACATAAAGCCTGCAACATTTCCCTCTTTTGGCTACACTCTCACAACAAAAATGCATCATAATTCAGTATTATTTCAAACTTCAATTCCTTTTTATTTCCTTTCAGTCTAATAATTTTAAATTTGCTCTGTTATCATAGAGATACCTAGCTCTTACTCTTCTCCAAAAGTCTTTTTTGGTTCAAACTTAGGATAAAAGAGTTCTCTGATCAGTGTACTTAAGACCTGAATTAATAATCTTTCTAAATAACCTCTTCACAGGACACTATCTGGCTTTCACAAAAAAGCATAAACTGTGCTTTAAGTGGTGGGATAAAGACCTGAATATCATGTCACTTTTCACATGGAAGCACTGCCTCTTTTTTTTAAATGCTCTTTCACTCCTTTTGCACAATTTCTAGAATACATATCTTAGATCCTTTTGCTTCCCTTTTGCTTTCTTTTCTCCATCACATGCTTGAGTACTAGTTAGTCACTGTACTTATATTCACATGAAACATCTCATTTTCCTATTCCACACCTGCTGCACTAAAGCAAACTACATTCCTGCAATATATTTTAAAAATTACTGCTGTTTAACTCATTTAGTGGTATGTAAGGTAGGAATTTAAATAAATATATTTGCTGATGACAAACCATAATCTTGGTCTGCTGTAGTTTAAAATTATTTAAATCACTAATTTTAATCAGAATTCAAATCAAGAAGCAGGAATACCATTTATGTAGTAAATTCCATTTTTACTTTGCATTTATTTCCCTTAGGAAGATGTTCTACCTATTCTGACCTACTGATTTGCAACTGCAAATCATTCTAGTTAATAAGTGTTTTTTGCTGCTAGTCACATGGAAATGCCACATGTAACCAAACATAAGCAAAGTCAAGAGCATATAAGCTTATTGCACTTTTGTGAAAATCTTCTAGAGTTTATGCTAATAAATTTGAAATATCTTGGTTTATTGTTTAGCTGTCTGATTAGTATTTACTTGTGATTTGTTTAAAATGTATTTTCTTGAGGTTTTTTGTTTGTTTGTTTGTTTTTAACATTAAATATAAATGCACAAAGCAACAATTTTCTTAATTTTTATGCTCCTATGAATATATCGATACAGGAATCAAATTCACCACTATGTATTTCCTGGACAAAGATTAAAAAAATTAGATTTACATCATGGAATGAATTCTAAAAACATTTCTTCCTCCCCACCCCGGCTCCCCTGCCCTTCAACAAAGAAGCGTTCCTGCTTTTTCCAATTGCAATTTTGTGTATAAAGTGGCTATTGAACAAATAAATTACAAAAGAGGAAGGACTGCTGTTTTTTAAACACAGAACAGCTGTAAGACAGTTTGCCACTAAAACAAAGTACTGAAATACACTATTTTTAATCTATGTTGCAGATTAGGTTAGAATGACTTCAGTGTGTAATGTGACCTATAAATAACTACAATTTAAACAAAAACAAAAGTAAATACAACCTCCCCTCAGTTAAGTTCAAAACAAAATTAAAGCAAAGACTTTTGCTTTACATATGCAATCCTGTCTGTATTTTTATCTTCAAAACAATAGGACTTACTTTCAGTTAAGTCCTGAAGGCCTTGGGCTTTTGTCAACTTTCCTGTAGACTGAAGTGCTACCTTGCCTTTTTCTTTCTCTCCTCCTTTTATTTTCTTTCCTACTTTTTTCTGCTCTGCTTTTTCTATTAAGCAAAATAAAGATTAAATATTTTTCTTTCTTAGATAAAAACTTCCAGTCATCAAATGTCATACAGTGGAAATGCTTTAGTAAGATTTTAGACAAATTTTAAAAACAATCAACCACAAACTCTTTGAAGTCAAGAGCTGAGATACAATAAAAAACTAATGTAATTTAATTAAATAAAAATAAAAAGTACCTTCTAAGATGTAAATGAAGATTTAATGAGAAGGAGACAGAAAGGCTTCAGCCCCACCTTTTAGTTATTGCACAACTTTTATGTCCTTACTACAATGCAAAAAAAATCATGGTATTTCTGGCACTGCGCCAAATATTTTCTTCATGTCCTTGCTCTCATGCATCAGTAATTACAAAAAAGAAAAAAATTACATACACAACACATAGATTCCCAATGGACGTGGAAGTAGAAATTCTCCTATAGACCAAACATTCTTTGAAGTCTTAGAACTTAGACTACAGGAAAAGACTTCTTAAATGCCTTTAAAAAAAATCATAGAATCATGGAATGGCTTGGGTTGGAAAGGACCTTAAAGATCATCTAGTTCCAGCCCCCCTGCTGTGGTCAGGGACCCCTTCCATTAGAGCAGGTTGCTCAAAGTCCTGTCCTGGCCTTAACCTCTTCCATGGATTGGCCAACCAGAACTTCTTTGGGGAATCTGTGTCAGGAGCTCCCTATTGTCAGAAAGAATTTCCTTCTAATATTCAACCTAAACCTGCTCTCTGTGAGTTTAAAGCTATTCACTCTTGTTCTATCACTACATGCTCCAGTAAAAAGTCCTGCTCCAGCTCTCTGCTAGGCCCCCTCTAAGTACTGGAAGGTGCTCTAAGGTCTCCCCAAGGCCTTTTCTTCTCTAGGCTGAGAAATCCCAGCTCTCTGACTGCCTTCATAGGAAAGGTTCTCCAGCCCTCTGATCATCTTAGTAGCCCTCCTCTGGACTCAATCCAACAGGTCCGTGTCTTTCTTGTGCTGGGACCCCAGAGGTGGATGCTGCACTCCAGGTTGGGGTCTCACAAGAGCAGAGTAGAGGGGGAGACTCACCTTCCTCATCCTGCTGGCCACACAGCTTTGGATGCAGCCTACGATACAACTGCCTTTCTGGGCTGTGAGCACACACTGTTGGCTCATGTACTGCCTCTCGTCCACCAGACCCCCCATGTCCTTCTCCACAGGGCTGCTCTCAGTTCTTCCAGTCTGCACTCATGCCTCAGATTGTCTCAATCCAGGTGCAGCACCTTGCACTTGGACTTTCTGAACCTCATTAGATTCTCATGGGTCCAATTCTCAAGCTTGTCCAAGTCCTTTTGGATGTTATTCCTCCCTTCCTTTGTGTCAACTGCACAATACAGCTTCACAGCTTCACAGAATCACAGAATGCTTCAGGTGGAAAAGGATCACAGTGGGTCATCTGGTCTAACCTCCCTGCTCCATCAGGGTAATACTACAGCACATGGCATAGGACTGCATCAAGACAAGTTCTTGAATATCTCCAGTTTAAAGCCATTTCCAGTGAGGGAAAATCTACAGCCTCTCTGGGCAATGTGTTCCACTGCTCAGTCACTCACACAGTAAAGAAGTTCTTCCTCATGTTCAAGTGGACCTTCTTGTGCACCAGTTTCCACCCATTGCCTCTCTTCATATTGCTCAGAACCACGGAGCAGCCTGGTTTGATCTTCTTGGAACCCATCTTTTAGATATTTATACACATGGATGAGGTCCCCTCTCAGCTGTCTCTTCACAAAGATGAATAGGCCCAGCTTCCCCAGCCTTGCCTCGTCAGAGATGTTCCAGTCTCCCAATCATCTTCATTGCCCTCTCTGCTGGACTCACTCAGGAGCTCCATGTCTGTAATGTGCTGAAGAGCCCAGGACTGGACACAGCATTCCAGATGCAGACTCAGTAAAGGGGCAGGATCAGTTCCCTCAACCCGATGGCAATGCTCTTCTTAATGTGTCACAGGACATCATCGGCCTTCTTGACCCCCAGGGCACACTGCTGACTCAGGGACAGCTTGTTGGCCATCAGGATCCCCAGGTCCTTATCTCTCATGGTGACATGGATAGCTTTGTGTCGTCCAAACATTAATCTCAAACATCAACATAACATCTCAGCAAAGCTTTTAGCCTCAGAGTTGGAGATTACAGAGCTACATCGGACACAATGGCTCCCTGATTTTTAGCTATTTCAGTTACTAATGAATTTTTAAGTCTTAGGCAGGATTACATTTACTTAGTTTTAAGGGAAAAAAATGACAGCACCCTGCTGGATGAACAACAGTACTGTTGCCAGTGATATGTCCATTCCAAACTCTGAAATATCTACCCCACTGATGGCTGGGAGAAAATGATAGCAGGATTTCCTAAGAAGAAAGAATACTACCTCATCCAGGTAACTTCTAAG
The DNA here is from genome assembly GCA_034509185.1 of Euphonia xanthogaster. Classification (NCBI taxonomy): domain Eukaryota; kingdom Metazoa; phylum Chordata; class Aves; order Passeriformes; family Fringillidae; genus Euphonia; species Euphonia xanthogaster. The sequence goes on from JAYDZK010000169.1 coordinate 47,689,075, forward strand.
ACCTTTATAACACTTTAGACATTGGGACATAGTATTTGGGATTCAAAGCGAGGAAGCCAGTGATTTTTCTGAAAATCTAGGAAGAAATAGAAATTTTAGCATGTGATTTGTACTCTCCAAAGGCATGAAAAGTGTTGTGAAATTGCACCCATGACTTCAAGTTAAAAACAGCAACTAAGAAAACTCATTCTCAAATAAAAAAATGAAGAATAATATACTGGAACAAACTAGTTTTTAAATCTATTTTTTTTAATTTAAATGTAAATAGGATTAGCAGCTCTTAAAGAATATTATAGCATATACATAACAGAATAAAATAAAAATTGCAATAAATAAAAATGCAGGTAGATGTTAGAACATATTTGTCATAACTCTGTAGGTACAATCACACTTTACAACACCCATTATGAAATATATAATTAATTGATGGTCAGAGCAGTGTTGCCTTTGGAGAAACTGTAACCTCTCTGATTGGTATCTCTCTGCAAGGAACCAGACTTTAGAGAAATGACTGTGACATGGAGCTGAAAAAATCTCTGCCAGAAAGGGAAACTATTTTTATAAAATAAAAGACTAGTGCTGCTTTTCATGAGATCTATAGCTAAAACAAAAGTATTTCAAATATACATCATTGCAACATATTCAGTGAAACAACAAACCCACAGAGCTGTATGTGGCAATATATGCAAAATATACTTATTTGAAACAGACATGATATTAACCTTATTTAAGCTTGGCCTACAAAGATAAGACTCTGTAAAATTACAGACCTTTGCTAATGTTATTGGCTGTCTCTGCTCTCTCAGCTGAATCTGGCAGCTTACTCACAGATGAAAGTTCACTTTTTAACTCTGAGTCTCTAGTTTCTTCAGTTTTTGTATCATCCTGAGTAATCTCAAGTTCTGGAGCCTTCTTCTCTGGCAACTTGAATTCTGGCACAATCTCTTTCAAAAAGCCCCAAACTTTGTCCAAGTATTCAGGCCTTTAAGAGAAAACACAAATGTATATGTCAATGGTAGGGATATTTCCAATAAGAGAAGAAGGTGTGATTTTCATTTAGACAGCATTATACCACAACTGACAGTCCAACTCTAAAACTGCTGCTGGGTTATTTTAGTAGATACAACACCCTCTGTATCAGAAATATTTGTTTAGACAGCTTATGAAAGGCCCATAAAAAAAGAGATGGTCGTTAGAGATAGATGCAAATAAAGCATCCTTTCTCAAGATTTTTAGCAGATACAAGTTGTGGCATAGAAACTTGCAGACCACTTTACAACTACACCATATAATAGTGTGATTCTGTCTCTGTATATTAAAAAGCTTCTCAAAGGCCCTTCCAAACTGGAAAGTTTTTGATATGATGTAACAGTTGCAGTTATGTTGATTTTCCACAGAAACTCAGTGATTCCAGAAATAATCTCAAACAGGGTCATGAATGATTCTCATGCAAGCTAACTGCATTCAACTTTTTTTTTTAAATAAAATAAGTGATTGTAAAATTAGCTTAAGTCATCTTATACTACTATTCCAAAGATTCTGTAGTATTCACATTCTCATATTCCATGATATAATGTATTTGTAGTAAGTGAATACTGTTTTTTGCTGTTGAAGTTGTAAAACTAACTATAGAAAGATTTTTAAGTCCATGTGTCCTACCTCTGTAGGACACAAATATATCAAAAACCTAAATTGCAAGCATAGCTTGAGACATAAAAATTACTGAAAATTTGAATAAAATATTCTTTGACTGGAATTATTTATTAGCAAAATATGGTTATAAATAAACAAGTATACCTAAGTTAATTCTATATAAACCATAACTATTTGTTATCTAGATATTCATATTAATTTATATATCAAAAGACAAAAAAGGTGTAACTCCAAAGCAAAAATCTAAATATTTAGTATCAGTATCTGTGTACTTAATTTAGTAAAAAGAATATCAAGCTGAAAAATCAAAATGTCTTTCTTTAAAAATATAAAATGAGCATAAAACACATAGGAAACAAGAAAAATGTTATTGTAGGTAGGAAACACTATTTTTGGTTGAAACTAGAAGTCTGCCAACTGTTACAATTTGAAGGGTGGAAACACCATACTAGCTGACACTGATTACTTCCAAACTCATGACATATACTTTCTATGGCATATTCAGATATAAAATTATTATTATAGGCAGACATTTTATAGCTGCATACTAAATGCAACGCAGACTTCTCTAACCTTGTTTTCCTCATGCTGTTTAATATTAGTTAAATTAATTTATAAAGAATAGGCATCAGAATGATAAATAGCTTTACAAGAAACTGTATGATTTACAAAGAAAAACACAATAAAATTGCATTTCTCAAAGGTACATTACCCAAGTGTCTGTACTATAAACCATTCACTTTCCAAAATTGATGGTGAAGGACATTTAGGGCTCAGCTTTATTTTTCATAATGTCTTATAGAATTAAAATAACTGACACATAAATTGTTTAATGAAAGAACTTACTGGAGAGGAATAACTTCTGGTATCCATCCAGTCAGTGTTTGTAGAACTGTAAATTCTTCCATCTCTCTTTTTCCAGTTTCATGTATACTATAAGACAAAAGCAGACGTTTTACAATTATAATGTTACCAACTACAGTAAACTCTGTAGTCTACATTGCTTTCTGTAATAAGACCATGTAATAAGGAATAAGATCATACACAGAATAGTTTGATGAAAAACAAGTCTTTACTTGCAATTTTAGGAGTTTTCCAAACCACTGCTGACTACTCCCCTACAAAGTCAATGCCTTTGCACAGGTCCATTATTTTCGTGCTCCCTCTGGTACAATGGCATTTTTTTTCACCTTTGTTAGCAAGCACACTATGTATACTTGCACACAGTTGCAGGGTTGGAGATGTGGGTTTGAAATTCCTTGTGCTAAACCAGGGTTATAATTCTACAACTTCCATTTCCTAAGCAGCTTCTCTAGCTCCCAGGTTATTCTGAACAAGCTGGTTAGCCTGTTTCAACATACTTTAGATGACTCTTCTGACAAACATAACTTGATATGATGGGAACAGGGAAGCTTCACTACCCAGATGTATGTTTTGAATTATTTTCTCAAACTTATTCATTTAAACTCTTGGTCTTCAGTCCTCATTTCATAGGAACCTGTAGCCATAATTGTCAATTACTGCATCATAGGCCACCTCCTACTTTTCCAGTCAGTTCTAGGGAAGTAGATCACTGTACCCAACAGCACAACTGTAGCAAAGGTATCAAAAGAAGCTCACAAATCTCTACTTTCAACATTGGTTGAGTCAATACAGGTCAAGGCTAACAATAACAATTTCATTAACAGTTCACAGGTACTTCTGTTCAGCAGAAAGCCACATGTGAAGTTGTCAGGAATAATGTCAAACAAATGAAGCAAATAATGAGAGTACTCCAGTTTCTTTGTAAGTTTTCTGTGAATAAATTTACAAACACATCTAAAAATGAAAACCTGTGCCTTCTGTAGCTATAGAGGATTTTTTTCTTACTGATTTACAGTGTCAGCTTTTGGAAGTGTATAACTGTCATTACAAAAGTGTAGCAAATTATATTTCCGATGTATACTGAATCAACTTTTTGCTGTTACCATGTGACTTCACAAAACAAACCAGAAGTGAGATGACAAAACATACCTAGTATTTGCTAACTTAATTATAGCTTTGGACAGCAACATTGGCCAAAGTTCATTTTGGCAGGCTGTAGCTGGTAATAACAAATTCTCCTCTTCACTGAATGGCATAGTGTCATCCACAATGATCTTTCTCCAACACCCCTGTGACAGGGGAAGGGGAGGAAAGCAGAAAGAAAGAAATTAGTTTGTGGGCGGGCAAGTAAAGAGTATGCAAGAGAACTTTTAATGCTTTCCCAATAAACCAATTCTACTGTAACTCAATTTACATCACAGATGGCTTTAAAAAAAGTTCTCACATAATTTATGAGAAACATGGAAACCACATTCATAGCATTTTATTACTGCTCTGACTTATTTGTTCCAGAGATTAATCTAATTGCTGCTATTTCCAAATATATTTCATCTCATATGTGTAGTACATCATGTGCATGCATTCAGTACTGTTTCTTCAGCTGCCATGACAGATGTCTGAGAAACACTAATGATTAAAAAAAGGCTTAACTAAGATAGCAGCTTTTTAAATGTCTCTTTAGATATCAGTCTAGAAAATACTTGTGACATAAGCAGTCCCCCTTGCTTCCCAAAAACTACCTGGGGATATTGACTGCAGTTAGTCTCCTGTCACACATTACAACAGTATTTTGTAAAACACTGTACTAAAAAACACAAAATGATCAAATGTAAAGAAAAAAAAAATATATATATTTTTTAAAAAATTCAGTATTTCCAGGATAAGAAACAAAGAGGTAAGACAAAGTACTGGTATCTCCAATGCCAGATACTTCGTTAGTAATATTCCACAAAATAATCTTGTCTACCATTGTTCAAATAAAACTCTCTGTCCTAGTGATAAAGATATATAGAAAATAGGTGGGCCAATAGCAAATACTTCTGTTAATTTAACCACAAGATGATGAAGAATGACCAAATCACTTCAGTGTTCACCATGTGTTATCAGAGAGTGCAAAACTATTGTTCTCTGCTTGTAACTAAGCTATGGATTCAAGCTGAAATGACAGCTGATTAATCCTATGAGTTCTATAGGTCTAAGGAGAAAACAAATTTAGTCCAGAGGTCAAAGATATTCAAAAAGCATAAAAGAAGCTAATATTTTTAAGGATAAGAACCATTTTGTGACACCCAAATCAAAATATTTAAACTTCCATAGTTTAAATAAGGACCTAGTCAGAAAAGGACCTAGTCAGGGATATGATCACATATTCATCTCCTCTTCCAATAAGTGCTGAAGTTTACTAGGGAGAACAGAACCAGTTGATAAGTAAAGGAAAAGAAACGAAAAAAAGTTTAAAAAAATTGTGGGGCAGGTCTACAGATGGAAAAAAGTGAGAAAAAAAGAACTACAGGAACAAATTTAATAAACCTCAGAAATGCAAAGTGAAAGTAGAATGTGGGATGGAATTTTATACATTTTATATATATAAAAATATTTTATATATTTTTGGTTATTGTGAAAAAATTATTATCCACAGGTTTGACATTGTGCACAACAAGGCCTTCAGGACTCAGTGCAGAACATTAGTGAAATCAGTTCATTATTCTTCCACCTTTTGTAATCTTTTTCATTTAATTTTCTACTTTCTCCTATGGAATATATTTCTCCTCTATCTCTTCTGATATTTGTCTTTCCTTGTTTGTACATTTTGTTTAATTTTCCAACCTCTCTTCAAAAGGTGACCCTATTTTTTTCCTGTTTTTCTTTCTGTAAAATACAGCTGCATAGCCAGAGGAAAAAAATTTGAATAAACACACAGGCCCAAACAAAAAAAAAAGGCAAAGAGTGGAACAAAAAGTGACAAAGAAAATGAAGCACTGGTAACTCTTGGATATGCTTTAAAATGTAAAATGTAGTCTTTTACCACATGACTTCATAATATCTGCAGCATTAAATTCACACACAGAATAATGTCTTCTCCTGATGAACTTGGACAATTCATTTTGTTCCTTCTCAAACTCATGCAACTAATTTCTATATGAATATAAGTTATTCCACAAGTGAAGGCAGTAGTAAGGGGTGAGGAAAGCACAGACACGCAAATCAGAGAAGTGTTCCCCTTACAGAGAAGGTAATTTTCAAGTTTTTGTTTCCAACTGTCCATCTCAAAAATATTTTCAGCCTTGGGCAACTGGAAGTTTAGTAGGGTTAGTTATAAGTCTTAGCATGCTGTGACATTTTCTGTTTCCAAAAGGCAAATGTAACTGAAATAACTCCAACAACATAGATAACTTTTAGATGTCAGTCCTTTTATATGTTACTATTTCTCTATTAAAATGAAGTTCAATATGCAATTAAGTGTTCCCTGTTGACTGCCAAATGTGTTAAGAAATTATTATCTACTATCTTTAGAAATCCTTGGGATGTTTTAGTTTTACCAGTACCTCTTCAGAAAATGGTCCTCATACTGGAAGTATCTAACTATCCTAAACACACTTAGAGAAAAATAGCTCTGTAAAGTCAGCCAACTGAATTACTTAAATACAAAAAGAAAAAATTTAGCCTAATAGACCAGCGGTGTGGGCCACATGTCTGACTCTGCTGAGCATTTGCAACAAACCTACAAAACTACAAAAATAAAATATTGCCTTTGCAAGTAATAACACTTTTATCAGGCCACAAGCTGTAAAACAATCACATGAATTGTAAGAGACATTTTAATTAACAAGCATTTAAATCAACAATTTGTCAGTTTTTCTACTCCTAAAAATCTATGTATTTTCAATAATAAAATGTATGTCCGGTAACCATTGAAATTTGCCAGGCTAGCTACATTATATTTTTATATTGTTGGAGGAAAGTACTCACCATCCAATAAAGTTTCAACACATATTTTCCAAATTTATTGTACACTGGTATGCGTTCCTTGGCAGATTTACATAAGCCATAAATGTGTTCCCAAGGTTTCCAAACAAGTGTGGGTGTTTCACTATTTAAGGAATTTTCATTATATATCCTCCAGACAGCATAGATTTCACTTACAATCCATCTCATCAGCTAAAACAAGAGAAAAATAGAAAAAAAGTATTTTCGAGTAACACATTTTGAAAAAAAAGTGAAGTTATAATGATCAAAGAATAGACCAGATCCTGTTGTAAATAAAAAAGTTACATAAAAATATAGCTATACTTTAATGGAAAAATTAATTTAGGTGTTACAACTTCTCTTAAAATCATTACAATACCTATCTACAATAACACAAGACTTCATGCAACTAAGTAAAGGCACAATATAAATAAAGGCATTCATCATTTAACAAAGACAAACTAAGAAATATGATCTGAAACTAAATTATGTTACAGGGCTTGTGAGTTGTCACTTGTTTAACTGCTTTTTAAAAGCCAGCTGCTAAAAGTCAATATCGCCCTGAATAGTTATTATTTGTACTCAGTAAAGGAAATCCTAAATTATTAAACGTACTTAGAAATACTTAATTCTTAAAATAAGAACTTAAACTAATCATGTTTTATGCATGAGTTTTTATAATATACAGATTTATGATGTATGCCTTACTTTCACAAGTATTACCAAACTGTTACAAGGATTTATGTATACTGGAATGAAAAAAAGCTTTTACTACAAGAAACTTGCCCTCAAATTAATTAGTGGTTCTATGGGCATTCTAAGAAACTTGTCCTAGAATAAATTAATGGTTTTTCAGACTTAAAAATTGACATGACCTGTCTTGTGGTGTTTCTTCCCTTATATCTCTGGTGCTGAATTTTGAATTTGCATTGACATACAGAATGAAATAGAAATTAAGTAATATTACATTCATTAAGGCACTCAGATGACTTGGTTCCACCTGGTTTACATTTTTCCATGACCTGCAGAAATTCAGTAAACCTTTGTTCAGCTCTGGAGAGACAGAAAAGACTGGATCACAGACATTTGCACACACATGCAGGCCCACTAGGACTTCCAGAAAGTTTGAGTAAAAAAATATAAATCCTTTATAACATAGCCTTTATCTACTCTTTTCTTTAGATGATATTATCCAGATGGAAAACCTCTTACCATCACTGAGTTTTCCATTTCTAAGAAAAGATAAACGCTAATTATAGTAATCTAGATAATTTCTTGTGACTTTATCCCCTTCATTCATTTTCCACTTAAAAAATTTCTCACAACATATTTCTTTTCATAGGAATTTAGAGTGAAATTCAAAAAGTCAAAGAAAGATAAAAAGGAAATAATTTTTTTTGGAGGGAAATTAATGTATTTCCACCTACCTCACAACAAAATATGTGCTCATTTGCTGAAACAAGGTCAAATGACGTTTCATTTTGGACTATCACAGGAACCTAGAAGAAAGTAAATCAGTTAGGTCCATAACTAAATTATCTGGAGAAAATTAAATTAACATTAGCATTTAACTGCAGTGAACATGCAAATGTTGGACATCTGGCAAGCATGCATTACACATTTGAAAACTAGAAGTGATCGTCTTGTCGATGGTTTGGTATTTCTTTATAAAACTTCCTTAAATGTAGGTTCAGATTTTTAAAAAATGATTATTATTTTTACCAGGACATTTAAAGAGTATCAAACTGAATAATCACATAAGTAACTCGAGATGCCCTCAGTTTCTTAAGATATTTGCAGTTCTGCATTAAAATCATGATTATAACACTGTCTCATGCTTTGAGATTCCCTTAGCCACCCACCAGGGTTCACAGGGACTTATTTGCTCATGATCAGTTAAGACAGTGGCAATGTTTGAACAGCAACTTTATCAAACCTTTGGCTGCATTACATTGTGTTCATGAATATTTTCTTCTTGTACAGCCCATTTCCTTTTTGTAAGCAGTTTATTAATAACAGACTGGGATTGCAGTTTATTGAACTAAATGTACCTCTGCCTCTCATCACATATTGGTGTTCGTTGCTTGACTCTTTGCTTACCACACTATTGGCTTGTTTATGCTTTCTCTCATAGTTAAAAATATATCAGGTAACAAATAATTCTTAATAGCTTTTCATCGCTTGGCATTTACATTAATTTTTATATAAAATTTCTGGTAATCATTGCTTGTTGATTCAAAATATATTGGACCAAAAGAAGCATCGAAGTTTTAATCAGGTCCTAATAATAAAATAATTGCTTTCTTCATAGCACTCCAAGGATAAATTTTACAAGCTATTTTTAATACAGATACATGTTTCCATGACTTTCTGGGCTGCCAGCTCTCTTGCCCTCATCTTTCAGATACCTCCACTCAGTTTATGCATTTTGGCAGTGTTTCCTATCCAATCTTTTGGTCTTGTCAATTACTCCTCTGACCTCTCCCTCTCCCTCCATTAAAAATTAAACTTAGATCTGTTTAATGTCTAGTTAATAAAAAATGGAACTGACAAGCTGACAAAAGGAAAACTGACAAGCCTGAAAAAGTTGGAAGGGTGGTCCAAGTGCTTTAGAACTTCAATATTTCATCTGAAGTAAATCACGTAAACCCTTAGATTAGTAACAGTATTGGAGAACACTAACCTTTGAAATGGGAGGCTGTTTATTTTCTCTGCAATTAATTTTAAAGTTAAACTGATTAACAGCTATGCACAATTTAAAAATTGTTATGGTTACCTTGCAGACAAGTACTGTCCAAGACCTGTACTCTGTGTAGGCCAGAAAAATATGATAGCTGAAGTGAAAAAAAGTAATGTAGTTCTGGTAAAGTTAGTTCATGGTTTTGTGACAAATATGAATACTTCAGACACCTCCTCAGGTGTGGACATACAGAAATTCTTCTGCTGTGACAGTAATTCTTAAGTGAGAATAGAGAAATAGAAGGCATCTATAAAAACAGAAAGGTATCTCTCCATCCAGTTGTCTTCCAAATAACCATGGGAGTCAAAAAGTGAAGCAGATGTGGGGGGATACACAACCCTGATGTTTTGCACCAAGAATGCTGGTCCATGGTGGTCTTATCTCATTAATAAATTTAATTAATAATTAAATCTCAGATTCTGTATAGTATCATTTGGAATGCTATTATTACAGCTAACTGTACAGGATGAGATTAGTATAGGTAATTTTATGTCCTTTTAGACACAGAGAAACCTGTGTTGTGTGGCATCAAGCAGGCCTCTGATTCATCTATGCAACGTTCTGTGCAGATCTCATCCATTTTGGTTTTGCTGACCTATGATACAATTTGAGCTACGAAAGGATATTCTTACAAGAAAATAACTCTGCTCACAATTTCTGCCCTAAAATGAAAGGACATTGAAGAACTTGCTGCTGTGGTTAGATAAAGTCAAGTAGATGCAGGTGATGTAATGGCCAGTAAGGAGCATGAGCTGTCTGCAGACTCCTCCATCACCATCAGCAGTGAGCTCACCCTGGGCTCAGGGTTTCCAGTGCCAGGAAGCACAGCCATGCAAGCAGCACAGCTGAGCTGTCACATGGGTCACTGAGCCCTTGAGTGCACCAGTCTCCAGGACAGGACTGACTGCATGGTCAAGTGGCTTTTACCTGTTGAACTAACTTCCTCTGCTAATTTCACTCTACTCTACTCAAGTTAGGCAATTGGGATTTTTCATCATGACCTTGCTTGTTTCTTACCTCTTTTGTTAAAAACTCTTGTGGACGTTTCCATGAATGCACTTTTAAGGATGCTGGCAACTTTATTTTCCCTTCAGGATCATCAAATCCAGGCTACACAAAATAGGCATGAAGAAAAATGGACCACCTTTAATAATTACAGTATTGTATCTTCCATGAGATTTAAGATAATATATTGTTCACAGGATAATTCACTAAAGGAGCAAAATAGCATAAAAAAGAACTAATAGCATATACAACTAAACAAAAAGAGCCCAAAGCCCAAGGTGAAGACGCAGCACAAAAGCTACCTCCTGTATTCGGAGAAGTTTATGTGGTCTGCACTTTCCAAGAGGTCTATATGAAATTATTCTTTTTCTTTTCCCCTTTCAGAAAGATCTCCAAAATAAGCTTAAATTTTTAAGTCAGTTACTCTTCTACCAAGCTATTGCTATGTACTCTTTCTAACTCACTTATTTCTATAGCTTTTAAGTTGAAGACTGAAAGTAAATAACTGAAGTGATTATTAGGACACCAAAAACTCATGTTCCATGCATTTAGTACTGCTATAGAAACCAAAGAGAGCTATAATTATAGAGCATGAATTAGCCCATTAAAAAGAGAGGCTCATACAGTTTTCAAACTTGCATTTTTAAGTGATGCTTATCCTCCATGTGCACAGAAGGTGTCAGGATATGTGATGTCTGTTTACTTCCTGGCACAATGTGGGATGAGGACATGCCTCTGATATAGGTTGTGCTGACTGAGAAGCTAATCAGTTACATGGATAATGCCTTTTATTTGTGCCTGGATTTTCAACAGCTTTTAGGCATATTATGCATTTGTGAGTGTTTCACAGTCTACGATGCACTCTGTCTTCTACAGACCAGAGAAAGAAAAAAAAAATCTATGATACAAAAACGTATGATACTCTGAGTCCTTAATGATTAAAAGATGACAAAACAAAGTACATCACAAAAGCATAACAACCAAACACAAACCCAAGATCCTCAAATAAATAACCCTTTCCTCACATTTTTTATTTGTTTTTTTTTAATTCTGTAAGGTCAACATAATAATCTGCAATAACCTATTTCAGTGCCAGAAGGAAAAAAGAGAAGCTGGGAAGGAGGGGAGAGAAAGAATGTTTTAGGAATACTTTCATTTTTCTTTCTGAAAGCTTAAAGAATTCCTTGGAGCCTGGACCATACAAAACTGTATTAACAGTGTTTATATTCTGCTTTCAGAGACATCCAACCCTGATTTCATGGCATAACAGGAAAGTTCAGCTCTTAAACACTGGATATACCAGAGAAAGGAGGCAGATGGGAATGACATGACATTATGCAAAGTTAAAAACAAAACAAAACAAAACAAAAAAAAAAAAAAACAAAACAAAAAAAAAACCAAACAAACAAACAAACCCACAAAAAAAAAAGAAAAGTGGGGAAAAAAAAAAAAACCAA
>JAYDZK010000169.1:47700859-47715619 GCA_034509185.1 Euphonia xanthogaster
AAATGATGAAAAGTGAAAAAAAAAAAAAAAAAAAACAAAAAAAAAAAAAACAAAAAAAAAAAAAAACCAAACAAACAAACAAACCCACAAAAAAAACAGAAAAGTGGGGAAAAAAAAAACAACCAAACCCACACCTGGAAAGATACAACCTTTCTTTAGCTTACTAGTGAAAAAAATGCTTTGGAGCAGAATATTATAGGTCCAGGCTGAAAAAAACCAAGTTTTAACTTATCAAGTTTAAACTTATATTTTATTTAAGGTGGCTATAAGAGACAAGTGCCAAGTCTCAGGCGTTCATGCTCTAAGGACAGGAGTCTCAACCACAAGTTCTACAGGAAGGACATGGAAGAAATGAGCACAAAAGACAAAGACAAGGTCAAATGCATAATCTCAGGGACACAGTGCACAGCTCTAAGAGAGAGCATTGTGTTCAGGTGGTTGGTAAAAGACTTTCAGTGTTACGAGGAAAGAGATCACTTCAGGTTGATTTCTTTACCCACACAAGAAAATAGGACTGATTATATTCATGTTCCAAGTGTACTTAAAGCTTCTGGATGACATTACTAATTTTGTTTCCAAATGAAATAATCTATAAGATGTTGAATTCTGGCTGCCTGCTTGGATCAAAAGAGGTCATGTTACAAAATACTTTAGATCTTCAAATTCATCTGCTGTGACTGGCATATAATTCCTTTAATCATGTAAAAGAAGTAATGTTTCATACAGCTTGTAGCTGAAGAGTCCAGTAAACAACTCAGAACACCTCTTGTGCTAAAATAGAAGAAAGTTTTTCATATATAGTTAATTTGAAGTTTATGTATGATAATAATGTCTGGTAGACCTGACAAATTAGTGCTAGATAAATTTTGAATTCAGCCCAAAACCACCAAAAGTGGTAAAGGAACAGGAGAAGGACGCAAAGGAAAATTATTTACTTGACAAGTTAATGGCAGTCTTCAGTAAAGAATGTATACCTTCTCTCAAAACAATACTTTGGTCCCATAGGAGTATAATATAGTCAACCTCAGGATAAGAAAAAAATAATCCAGAAATATATATGGAAACATAAACATAGTACACAAGGACACATTCAGAAGAAAAATATTAACAGGGCAAAATTTGCATATAAAATTTGTGATAAATAATGGCATTTAATGCATTTAAAATGTCAATTTAAGATGCTGAGTTTAAGAAATTTTTTAAGAAATAAGTTTACAACTACTCTGTATAGAGGACCCATGCATTCTGCAATGATAACCAGTGTGAAGGAGTAAAAATCCATGAGATTTTTAATTAATTCCAAAGCTAGAAAACAGAAATTTTTCAACATCTGGCAGGTGCTTACTTTCTGCAAAATGATAATATTCCCTCAAATCATTCTCTACATACTAGAACTGCCAACAGTGTTTCACATGTCCAGAAATTGCAGTGTACAAAAGAAAGCACTTCAACATCTATTTCTGCCATAAAAAAGACGGATGCATCAAACCTTTTGAGCCCACAGAAACTGCAGTGCCCTGAGGAGTGTGCCAGTGCCCTGACATACTACAACAGTTCAGCTGTTCCCACATCCTTAGTTTTAGTTATGCTATGAAATCGATTTGAGGGTTGTATTTTTTGTAAACCATTAATGTGCACACAGATATGTTAACAGTTCATTTTAAAAGCAGGAAACAAACAATGCACAGTTGTTTCTAGTTTATTACTGTAGTTTAGTAGGGAACTACTTAAACATATTGAAAATATATGATTGAAAATAAATATATTTATCAGTAACACATTATTTTGAAGTTGTGACAAATACTCTATTAAAGACAAGTACAAAAATGAAGTGGAAATAATATGTGTCACGAACTTACTGAAATTTGACCTTTTCCAGGTTTTTCTTTTCCAGCTTTTCCAGCATCCCATTTTTCTGCATTGATATCTGCATCATTCCATTCTGGCCAAATAGAAAATCTCCAATTCTCATTGGAAGCAGCTACCTTGGAAAGCATTAATGGCCTAGAAAGCACACAATAGCATAAATAAAAATGAACAGCATTATTAGACAAGGGTAGTAGAAGGTATTTTATCTTATAAAATATTCTTTTTTAATGTAATAGGAATTTTAGTGCTTTTAACTATGTTAACTTTTTGTCACTAAGATAAGCAAACTTACCTTAGAAAGTGCTTGATGTTGTTATTAGGAATAAACCAACAAAAAGTTTAACGCATTATACTTCTGCTGAAGTAAATTGGGTAGCTGAAGCACAAAAACAAAATTTGAGGACAGTTTCTTCCCTCCTCTTTTCCCCTGCTTCAAGCCACATGGATCTCCTTTCTCTCCTGTGCCAGTCTTAGCATTCATCGCTCAGTTCAACTCACTCACCCATTTGAAGGTGTTCTTCCATTTTTTCTGACTTATTTTCTTTAGATAACCAGAAGGAGCTTGCCATGGATACAGGATGCCCTGGGGAAAAGGACTCCCACTTCTAGACATCTGTGAGCTGCTAGACCAGCCAGCGCTGTCTGCAGGCAGTTCCATTCTCAGGGCTCTTGTGCTACCAGCACTCTCACTATTCTCTCTTGGCTTTCACAATCCTGGCAATAATTTTGCTGAGGCTGAAAGGATTTTCACAAGACTAATACACAGTGTGTTCATAGCCACAAAGTAGCACTAGCTCACCTTCATCTTTCCAGTGCGTACAAAGTGCTGAAAAACTGAATTAGCTAGAATATTCATTCATTGTTCTTATATATAAATGCAACAAAATGTGTAACCATGTTCCAAAGTCAAACACAGACTACTTAAACGACTAAGGAAACTAAGGAAACTACTTAAATGACTAAGTCTGACTAAGGAAAATGTTGTCTATCAAATGACACCTGAAAGTCCTATTAAGCTGCATCACCCAGAAGGTGGAAGCAGGGACAAGTCACCTGGGGGAACAGAGGCATTGCTCAAGTGTAGAGCAGTGAAACTACAAAAGCAAAAGCTCAGCTGGAGTAGAAATAATCAAAGGATGTTAAGGACAAAGAAAAAAGCTCCCATAAGTACACTGTCAGCAAAGGACATATAAGGAAGCACATGTCTGCTGCTCAGTGGGGTGGGGAACAGCTTAGTGACAAAGAACATGGGAAAGGACAAGATACTCAATGTCTTTTTGTGTCTTGGGTTTTGTTGGCAAATTTGTCTCTCCCCAGTCCAAGAGTCTATTTACAAAGCCTGTTGGAGTGAAGCATTACCCACAGCAGAGGAAGGAGCTGGGCAGCACTTAAGCCAACTGGACACACACAGATCCATGGGACTAGCTGCAACGGGAGCAAAGGTACTGAGGGAGTTGACTGGTGTCTGATTTGGATTTTGGTTACTGCAGCGCTTGGAGACACTTTAAACTCAAATAGACATGGATCTAAGCAACCTGATGTAAACTGCTCCTGCTTGAGTAGGAGTTTGACTAAATGGCTCCCAGATTCACCATTCAATCAATGTTTTTCTATAATTCCATAACACTTTAGTTGTTAGCAATAGTAAGGACAAAGACATGGGTAAAAATAAAGATCTCTTACTGTCTAGACATTAACTATGTTCATCCACACTACCAGTAACTCTTAATGGAAGACAGCTGTTAAAATTCAATACCATCTGTGCCTTCTGCTATGCAAAAACCACCCAAACATAGCTTCTACTTCTCTAACTGGAAGGAAGATGTATTCTTTAGAGTGATACTTAGCTTTATTTTTTCATCTTTTTCACCTCAGTTATCTGTAAATTGACTCTATTATCTTTGATCTTACATTAATGGCATAATATTTTCTCCGGTGTTTTCTTGAAGACTCAAATGATGCTTCATTCTGTATTCAATAATATTTAACCAGCAATTGAAAAACCCTGAGGTGTTTATCAGCTTCTCTATATAATTTCTAGTTGTTTCAAAGAATCTTTTGCATCTGTGCTAACCACATGCATGAAGAACAATGAAAAGCTAAGTGCTAGCTGTATCAACAGATTCAACATTTGTGATATTTTGAAACCTGAACACTTCTAACACTGATTTGAATATAACTCCGGGCAGTTTCTTACACATAGTAAAAGTTTTGTAAGTTGAAATTCTCTTTTTTTTTGTAATTTTTTCATACTTCAGATGAAATATGAATGGCATACATATCAATTTTAAATATTTAAGGACTATTCCTAATGTTTTTGTATCTTTTTTCTACTTCTACATCTGCATTTCCTCTTCTATGTATTTATAGAGAAGGATGGAAATTTCACTTACTGATACCAATAATAAAGATATTCTGACACCATTCACAAATAAAATTAATGATAATTGCAATAATTCATAGAACCATAGAATGGTTTGGGTTGGAAGAGACCTTAGAGACCATCTAGTTCCACCACTCCTGCTATGAGTAGGGACACCTTCCACTAGACCATGTGGCTCAGAGCCTGTCCTCATTTCTTGCTATAAGATTTCTGAGCGCTTTGGGACAATAAAGGAATAATAAAGAAGCATAATTTTAAAAGGCAACAATGAGATATGAAAGACTTACTCTAGCTTACTATCACACTAAGAGAGAAAATCACTTTCTACCACACTCTGACATAACAGAATATCCTCAGTATTAGCAATGTGGAAGACATGGAAACAATGTCTACCTATGATAAAGATGCCTAAACTAAGTTGTAGAAGTCTAATGCTACTGCATCTCAGAAATGATAATTCAATAAGACCTGGAAAATTCACAAATATATGCAATTTAATTAGTCTCCAAATATATGTAATAAATAGTAATAAATTTTAAAAGTCAGCTGAATTAATTAAAATACTGCATTTGAGTAATGCTATTAAGAAGTTCATCTATTACAAGAATTGAATAATGTAACTGTGAGAATTTTTTGAAATGAACTGTAAGATACAAGGACAGTGCAAATAACTGCTATTTTATGCTCAGGCTGCATGGGTTCATTGTGCAACAGTATTTTTAAAACTAACTTACTGGCAGACTTCCTTTTAATCCTGTGCTAAGCCCCAGAGGAAAAAAAGGATGAATAAATTGCCAAATGAAATACCATGAAGTTGGCACTAATTCACCTCTGACCCTTAAAGCAGCTTCTGCAAGAATAGTGGTATAATTGATAAAGTGCCAAGAGCGGAAAGAGGGGACAGGCAGGATAGACAAGCACAACAGGGAAAACGCAGACAGATTGCAACCTAAGTTTTTCAGACACTTCAGATTTAATACAGAGACAGGAAACAAGCCCACTGGAAATGTGCTCTCAAGTAATACAGTCATTTAGTCTGTAGACATGTGCACTACCACATTCTGCAAGCAAGATCTTGTCGGCTTGGTTAATGGAGTCTAGAAAGCTAGGAAGCAAATATTTTCTTCCTAAAACAGATAAATCTACCTGTAAATTATCTATGACCATTCCTTAGAGAGATAACCCAGCAACACTGAAGGGAATCTTCTCAAGAATTACAGAAGTATTTGTAGGTACCTTCAAACAGCACAACTACTCCCATTTTCCAATACTCATGTCATTCTGGACCACCAGATAACAATAATTTTGTGATTTTTGAGAAATCATGAAGACACCAAGAGGCAGTAAAAGAAAAATGTCCCTTTCTGTGAATTGTTTCAACAGTCATAAAAAACCTACTTCTGTCCTCAGTAAAGCTTTTATATTAGGAAAAAGAGGGCAGAGAACAAACAGATGCTTCAACTTTTTCTCCAAATCTGCCCTGCAGGGAAGCTAATTAAGATTTCTCTAATCTCTTCCAACCTCAAAGACAAAAGACTCCTTTGAAGACCTTATTTATAGCAGAAAGTTCTTTTAAACTATAATCACTGAAATGATTTTTAAAAAGTGGCACCTGAATATCTTAAAAACCCAGAACAGAAACCATGGTAACACTCAAGTTCATAAAAATGTCTAAAGGATACAGGAAAGTTTGGCCAAGTATCAGCAACTGTGGCAAAATGATTTGCTCTTTTCCTTCATACCTAGTGCCATTCTTCAGAACAGGAAAGAACAGAATGAATCACAATCAGACAATTTGATAAGCAGCTAATAAGGTAATACAGTTTTCTCCTTAAGATTAGCACAGTCAGTAGCAATTAAAAAATAAAACCAAAATACGAATGAGTTGTTTACAATACCTTGCCATTAGTCTTATCTTGGATACTAGAGCCAAAACTTATACGATTCTCTGCAGAAGCAAAATAGTCTACGTGCTTAGAGCTCTCATGCTTGGGGAGACCCAAGCCATGGATGCAGCTCAGGTATGATGGGCAGAACAAATGATTGTAAACCATTATGTTGCAATCACAGTTGCTTGCAAAAGCCTAAGACAATAGGTTTTATTGTCATTTCACTTTTGTGTACTGGGGTAGGATTTCTTCCCCAAAAAGCACAGAGTACTTCCTGTGTGAAGCAAGTTCAAACGGGAAAATTAAAGTGATGATAGACAGAAAAGACGAACACCAACTGATTATTCTTTATAGACATATAATTTTTAAAGGGGTCTGCAATTTAGATCACTGCTTCCAAGTGTGATGTTCTCATTTCTAAACATAGCTGATGTCCTTGTAGGTGTCAGACAAACTACTAATAGACCACAGTAACTTGTCAAGAAAGAGCCTCTTTTGAAGGCACACACACACATTTTCTAATGTGAGATGGTTAACTAGCCTCACATTTAGCATTGCCAGCTAGAAGTCCACATGTTTTCTTACTTATATTTGCCTTCACATTAATGGAAACCAAGTTATTCCTTCTTGGTTTGCTTTCCAGATTCTAGGAGGCAGAAGAAACTCCCTAAATGCCAAATGCCAAGTGCAAATTTTACGCAGCAGCATGCCTTGGACATTACTTGAAAGAAAAATTAATAGAAAATAGTAGTTTAGAAGCCCTGTAGGTTTTAAAACTTTAATTTTTTTTTGTTTGATCTCCTTGTTTTCAGGCTGATTCCATTTGTCGTGCTAAAAATATTGTCTGTATTCTTATCCTTGTAATTTTAGAATTCCAGTGAAAATTGAGTATCTTCTGCTGTTTTGATCCATTTATCCCAACTAAACCCTTTTGCTATATAAGAACTTGAAGTCAGAAATTGAATATAAAACACAGAATCAAGTAATAGACTTTTGCCATGTGTTAGGAAAAAAAAATGAAGATGTATTCAAAAAACTGGTGACAAATAGACTGAGAAGTAACTGAATACCTAATATAGATCACAAAGGATTTGTTTTATCTTGTGTGACAAAATCTATGTAAGGCAAAAAAAAAATTTTGGAGGAATTCCAAAATTAAAATTTAACCTTCATGCTCATAGCAAGTTCATGTACAATGTTAGAATTTTGGACCCTGATCCTTCAATTTTTGCATTCCAGGAAGAATAGTTTCTATTGCACAAACTACCATTTGTAGTCTGCTCGAAGACAGAAATAAAATCAGGTGGCATTATATACTTGAGAAAAAATATCATTTATGTGCTGCTTTCAAATGGCAGACCAAGACCCTGTAGCCTGTGAGAGCAATGCCAGAAAACTCAGCTTACAATTTTCTGTGCTGAGAGGCAGCTGTAGTGAAAATTATCTGCTCCTGATTCTATGGAGCCAAAGATCTGCTATAAAAAAAAAGCTTTGAATACAGAATGGAGAAAAATACCTTTTACTTATTTGAAAAACATTCTTCACAATGGAAGGTATCAGATTGCCTGGATGTCATTCATTGGACAGCCTTTCATGTTCTACCACACTGGAGGTCACTTAAACATTTAAAAGACAACCTTCAAATTTTTTTTTTTTTTTTTAATTACATTCCCATGAGTGGATCATTGAAAATTAATTCTAAGAGATGCCTGCCAAGGCAGAAACACTATATTATCTAGCTCTTAAATGAGCCCTTGTAACGTACAGAAACAAAAACAGTCTGCAGAGGTGGGCTTTCTATCCAGTGTTACAGGTGGAAATATGATATACCAATACCTAGAAAATGTCATAGCAAGAGCCTGGAAAGAGAAATGTCTTTTTTAGTCATTTTCAGGTGCCAATTTCAGCCAAAAGAAGCGATATCTGATGTACTTTTCCAAGATGGTTATGGCTGAGTTGCGCTCCAGGTGGGATTGTGAGCTGGTCCAAATCCTTTGAGGTTAACTGGTTTCAAAGGTGGTGGTGACAGGCCAAGTGAACAGACTGCCACAGACAACAAGGGCTTCGAGCCATATCTCACAGTTTTCCACCAAGTCACAGATTTGAAAGCAAGTAACATCTACATCCAATTTGCAGATCTAATTTCTGTCTGATCAGTGTGCTCTTCTTCCAACTAGCAGCAAATGAATAAGTGTTACGAGGTTATAAATTGACCTTAGACACAGAAGTAAGAATACTAAGACTGCTTTTGACACTAAAGCTAGATACTCAAGTATCAAGTAGAAGAATATGAACTGCACAGCATTGCTTCTTTGTTGGCTTCTGTAAAAACCTCTTGTGCCTTCTGTACAGCACCTGAACAATTAACCAAGAGCTAAAAGCCTCTGCGTGGCAGAGCATACCAGTACTTCCAAGGATTTAGGCCAACTCATTTAAAAAGCACTTTGCATGCATTGTTAAGAAAATCAGGAAATCCCATTTCTTCCATGGTGGTTACAGAGAATTCACAGAAGATAAAGACCATTCTGCTTAAATAGATGAATAATCCCTAGCAAACTGAGTCTCTAACATTATACTTTAAAAATGCTTTCTAGTTTCAAAGCACAATTATTAGTATTTTTCTTCTGACAGTACATTTTTTCTATGCAGTTCTGCTGAAAGCTGCTTTTCTCCATCACACTGTTCTTTACACTGTTCACTGCAATAGAAGTCAAAACTCCTCTTGCACACTCTGATTTACAGTCTCCAACCAAGGGCTCATGGAGTGTTTGCCTGTAAAATTCTCTGACAGTGCTTTGAGTTTCATGGAAAGAAAAACCTAAAACTAAAATCAGTAGGGAATACAGCATTTAGTGCGATATTGCCACTAGTAAATTACTTAATATTTTTATGCCCATGAGTCCATGAAGTTTGAAATCTACAAATCAAATAAGCTGAGCTCTCAGGGGTTCCTTGTTTTAATTAGAATTAACTAGGAAAATTAATTTGAATACATAATTTTCTAATTAACATGTAATCTAGTTAATAAAAAATTAAACTTATTGGTCAGCTTATATGCTATTCTAGTATGCTTCTCATAATTACCTGGGGAAAAAAAAAAACATTATCTCACCACAAAGCATGAAACTAAAAAGAAAGTTAAGAGTAGAAGGGAGTAAAAAGTACCAAAAAATTGACTATGCAAAGTTGTACTGTGTTTACACACTAAAAAATTTCGATTAATGAAGCACAGGTACTGAAAGCAAGAACTTCATTTTTCTGGTCAGAAATTCTAGGTCTAATTTAGATTTTTATTTTTTTTTTGTGATACTAACAAAATTACTACTCTCAGAAATATGAGTTACTTACAAAACAAATAGACAATAAAAAACAATAAATGAAAAGTGGTTCTTTCCAGCTTAAGAAAGACAATGCAAAATCTTCAGGAACATCTCTAGCTCTAGTCAGGTTAGAATTTAGGTATTAATACAATAATACAGTAGTACAGCTTGCAGATGGTCAATGATGCAATAAATAACTTCTGAAGAACAATCATGAACCTAAGATCACAACACATTTATTCACTAACACTGCTGTGTCTGGGGAAAGTACGTATGTACAGGATGGTACCACTTGCTCAGCATTTCAGATGGCTGAATTTTAAGGTACATAGATACTTTTCCTTTCAGTTATGCAGCTGTATGTCCTGGAATCCTGGGCCATCACAGATTTATGCTGTGCATAAATAATTTGGGAGAGCAGGAAATGCCTTCCAAAAAGCTGCAGACAGGCATCCAAACCAAAACCATTTTTTATCTTTGAATTGCAATTAACAGCATGCTAAAGGAGACCATGATCTCAAAACATCCTCAGTTTTGTCAGGACAGTAGCTGCAAACTGGAGATGAACAACTGCTGTAGCTCAAGATACACCACTCACAGAGTCTCATGAAGCCTTAACTGGCTTTGGTTAGAAAGGATCTGAACTGAGCTGTTTGAGACAGAAGAGCCCAAAAGTTATCAAAAATAAGCCTTGTAGTAAGAGTATAAAATCTTGTAATATGTTACCAGTTACAATTGTAAAGCAGATTATGAATGCAGTGAAGGTTTAAAATTTTTCATTCAAATTTTTTCCTTGTGAAGTCCAGTGAGTAGCTGTACTGGGTTCGGCTAGGTTTGAAGTAAATTTCCTCAGAGCAGCTTGTAGGGGGGAATATGTTTTAATTTTGTGATGGAAACAGTGTCAATAACACAGTGATATTTCAGTTATTGCTGAGCAGTGACTACACAGAGTCAATGCCTTTTCTGCTTCTCACATGGCTCCAACAAGCACGTAGGCTGGGGGTGCATGAGAAAGGACCAGAGGGGACTCAGCCCAGACACCTGACCCCAACCAACCAAAGAGACTTTCCATATGTTGTCATGCTGAGCAATAAACCTGGGGGAAAGAAGAAGGAAGTAGAAGACATTCAGAGAGATGACATTTGTCTTCCCAAGTCACCATTACGTGTGATGAAGCCCTGCTTTCATGGGAATGCCTGCACACCTGCCTGTCCATGGGAAGCAGTGAATTAATTCCTTTTCTTGCTCTGCTGTTTACATATTAAGCTGCCCTTATCTGCAACAAGTGTTTGAATTTTTACCCAGATTCCTGCCCTCATCCTGCTAGGGTTGAGCTAGTAAGCCGCGTGGGTCAGGGCTGCCAGATTGGGTTAAACCATGGCACTTGAAACTAATTATATTTTTAAAAATAGCCCAATT
Source organism: Euphonia xanthogaster (assembly GCA_034509185.1). NCBI lineage: Eukaryota > Metazoa > Chordata > Aves > Passeriformes > Fringillidae > Euphonia > Euphonia xanthogaster. The sequence goes on from JAYDZK010000169.1 coordinate 47,711,740, forward strand.
TCCAATAAATTGGGCAGAATTAACCATTAAATGGGTACACTTAATTAAAAAAAAAGCAAAATCAGGGCTAGTATCATCAATGTCTTTTGTCCAAAGCGTTCACTCTGTTTCAAGTCTCCAGCAGAAATTATAACCTCCAAGCCACACTCAACTCTGACTGTAGCTCATGCACAGTCAAAAACAAGCATAAGCACCTCCATAGGAATGTAACCAGCTTTTACCATAACACAGCAACCCCTTCTCTCAGATAAAACATTTTGCAACATATGTTGCAAGTCAAAGATGTACCACTGGGCTACCTCCTCAGACCACAAACAGGAGAACAGGAGTACTGAGTGGGAGAATGAGTGAACTGTAGCCCAACACTGCGTCTCTAACAAGACTGCAACTGAAAACCTTCATGCAAAGAGCATAAAGGCATATCCAGTATATCTGTCAAATAATTTCACAGACTATAAGTATTTTTTAGAATAATGCTCAAGCACTTCCCAGGCTTCACGTAGTTGCTATGTATTTATATAATCTTCAACGGGTTTCTTTTCTGCAGGCTTGTTCTCTGATTTCATGTAAATTTTTAGTGCCCATTAAACATACATTAAATAACATGAGAGGTCCACTAAAAGCTTCAAGTTCAATTACCATGCTCTTACCCACAAGTCATGAGTTCTTACCATTCTCAATCTTGAGCTTATCTAAAAAACCCAAAACATCAAAAAACCAATCTGGTCAGTCTATAGTCTCTAAACTACCAAACCTAAAGAACAGACGCTGGCAGTGGATAAAACCTCAATCACAAGCCATGGCTGAAACCTTATTCTAGGCCTATGGGAACTGAAGAATGGACTAGCAATTCCACTATTTTTCCCTGCTCTTATTGTCCCATCCTTTAATCTTAATAACAAACATTAGGTAATCCTAGGCATTGGTGCAGCAACCTGCTACTGATTGCAATCAACCAGGCATACAGCTAAAAAATAATTTCTTCCAGCCAGTGCAGGCTTCAGCCTGTCTCTGCTGGTCCTTAAGGATACATCAGCAGTACATATTAGTTAGTGACCTCTTTAAAAAGTACTCCAGCATTGCTCTGACCTTCCCCTATATACACTGGTGACCTCTGTGCCACAATTACCCCTAAATCACTTGCCTCTCTTGGCACTGACCATTAACTCCTCATTTTTGTCCCTAATAGCCCAAACCTTAATTGTGATAGCTGCTGATGACTTCATTCAGAAGATTGGGCTTGATGGCATAGAGCTTCATCAAATTAATTTAAAAACATTTTAATTCATTATCTATTCTTACTAGCCAGAATCTCTCCCAGTGCCACCAAAGACATCAGTTCCTATTCACTATAACTGTTGAATAGGAAAGATCAGATTCTCAGTAGCCTCTAAGGGTGCAAATCAGAAAAGTTGTAAGGGCAGCAGTTCTTTTGAGCTCTTCAGCCCATCATCTCCAGCAGCTGCCTAGCTCCTGAGAGAATTGCTATCTAATTAGAAAGCAATAATGAAGAGAGACCCAACGGAGTATCCTGCAGAGACCCAAGGGAAGTCTGGCTAGCAAGTCCAGAGGAATTTTCCTGCCTTCTCCATATGTTTCTGAGGTCCCACTCCAACAATGCAATACATCCACCCATAATCCTGATTGATTTTCCACAGTGCAGATGCACTGTCCTGACTGTTCTAAACACTTGTGGGGGAAAAAAAAGAAGCCTGATTTCACTAGAAATTGAGAAAAGTGATTTTGAGGTGATCAAAATATATTGCACAGATGTTTGTACACATTATTCTCAGAGGATTTCTACATTAATTTTATCCACAACAGATGAAATTATAACACTAATTCTTTTTGGAAAGCACTGACAGATTTCAGGACTTTTTTTTTACAAATTGTTTAAAGAAAAATTAGTATTTTTCTTTTTTCTATTACTTATATTTCAATTTAGTATTTTGATCATTAGAGACATATAAAAAAACAAGTCACATTTACTATCAGGAGGACAGCATTAGTCAAAAGACAAAGTATTTTTAACATTTTTGTCCTTGCAACTGCAAGCTTTGTTCTAAAATGAAACAGAAAATCTATCTATCTTGCAATTACAACAGAATACTAAACTTAGAAGGCAACGTCTTCCCAGGCAGGCTGCAAATATCCATTTCTCTTTCAAACACAGGAATAGTTACATTACTTATGTTTTCATAGATTTAGACAAAATTTTTACAGTAATTGTCTCTGCCTCATAAACATCCTGAAGAAGCTGGGTAACAGAATGAACAGAATGAATGAATATCTAAGAGAATCAGAGAATATTCTGAGTTGGATTCCACTAGGATCATCAAACTCCTACTCCTGGCCCGGCACAGGACATCCCAAGAGTCACTCCATGTGCCCAGGAATGGTGTCCAAATACTTCTTGAACTCTCTCAGGCTTGGTGCTGTGACCACTTCCCTGGCCAAAACAACAACAACAGAGTTACTAAGCAAAGGGTGCAGTGGGGAGAAGGAACTAGATACTGGCAGCCTGCAACAGAAAAGTTGGTAAAATGGGAATCAAGGTGTGAAATATAAAGTAGAAATATGAAAATATAAGAAATTATTGTGTAGTAAAGGCTGTGTAACTAGATATGAAATAAGCACAAAGGAGCATTTGAGATTGACTTCAGGAGAGAAATAAGTGATACAACTGAAACCTTCAGAAAAAAAAAGAAGCAGAGGCCATAAGCACATACATGAGATACCGTTTTCATTTGAATGCAAACAGCACCATGCATTCAGGCTTACATTAGGATGAGAAAGCAGCTAACAGCATAGAAAAAGAACTCACAAGTCAAAACAGTGACAGCGAATGTCAATGTTCTCTATTTATTTGTCTTTTCAGGAAGAGATAGACATTTACACAGAAATATACAAATTCACACTAAAGACCCGGCAAACAGCAAATAATTTAAAAATAACTCAAGAGATGCTACTTGCACATAAATATTTAAGAAATTAATAGAAAGAATTCTTTTCTTTATACTTGCTTTCCTCAGATTCTTTATAACATAAAGCAAACTTTCCAGACACTGGGAATTTTCTTTCCTTTCTGTAAGAGAAACTGATGTGCTATAACCATCATTAATCATTTTGCCTCCAAAACTGCAGCTAGTTTGGTTCCTCTCCCTGATGAAAGTAGAGCGCCCCCATTCCCAAAATTACTGTCCTGGTTGACAGGTTCGAGGTTCTTTTAAACCCAAAATCATTTCAGTGAGCTCTTAACTTCTGAGAGCTCCCGAGCAGCAGCTGAAGGCCTCGTTCCCCTTGCTGCGCGCAAGCTCCGAGGTCTGCGTGCCAGACCAGGGGTGCTCCAGGACACGCACGGCACCGGCGGGGCAGGACGGCGCTACCCCGGCAGGAGGAGTGCCCCAAGGACCTCAGAGGGAGGGAGCACAACTTCCACACGAGCTGGGCCCCCGGTTTGAGCAAACAAACAAAACCCCAAGAACAACCAAACCCCTCCTCGGCTTTAGAAACCGCTTTTACTGAAGCACCCACAGGAGCGAGTGAACTTTCTCAGCATAAGTTGTTTGCCCGCACGGCGCTTACGGGCACGCACCCGTGTCCGGCCGGTGACACGGTGACAGGGCCGCCTGGCACAGGTGCCCGCCGGCCTCGACGGCCGCCGGGCCGGGCCGAGGTAGAGAAGCCTCGGGGAAGCTCCCGGCCGGCCGCAGCAGCCCGGGCCGGGCACGGCGCTGTCTCCAGGCGCGCCGCCCGTGTCGGACCGGCCGGCGGGGCTGCCGTCCTCCCGCGCCCACCCTCCCTCTGTCCCGGGGCTCTCACCTCTTGGAAGAGGTGCCGGCGGCGCTGGAGATCTCCTTCTTCTTGCCCGCCTTGGAGG
>JAYDZK010000169.1:47720127-47743704 GCA_034509185.1 Euphonia xanthogaster
GTGTTTTTTTTTAAATTGAGAATATACAATCTTAATGTAGTGTAAACTACAGAACTGCAGAACCTATTAAATCTCTTAGTACACTGTTTTACTTTAGTATTTTGGTTTTTAAAATTTTTTATAATTAAGAATGTAACCTTTTTGCAGGAAATTTAAAAAGTTAAATCTTGTTCTAAGTAAAGGCATACTGCAGATCACAGCAAATCCTTTTTAACAGTAATTAACTTTAGTGTGTTTTAAGTGTGGCTGCAGTTGTATATGCAGGCTAAAAGCAAAAAGCTGTATACTATTTGAAAAATGCAAAATGTAAGATTGCTGGATAAATATGCTTTAATAGAAATGCGATTAACATTCTTCATGAAAAGTTAGAAGCAAGACCATAAGCTGATGCAAGATGTCTTCTAACTTGTTTTAATCAAATAAAAATATATTGTCTTCTCTAAATTAAAAAAGTACAATAGTTTACATTTTTTAACTTCTGAAACTAATAAAAATTACATAAATTATTGTCACACTTATGACATCATTCATATGCCAAGTGCCACTCTAGCCATTTGAGCTAAAAGTTGTCTGACCTAGTTGTGCTTAAAACAATAACCCAGTGAAATGAAATGGCATGGTGGACAATCTGATGGAAAGCTCTTGCTCCTTAAATTATTACACACAAGAAAACAGTGATTTTGGGGACCTTGTGGCAAAGTGCCATCAAAAACAACAATTCTTTAAGTTTCAAGCAAAGTAGTTTCCCTGGGTGGTGGGTTGACCTTGGCTGGAGAGCAGGTGTCAACCAAAGCCACTGTATCACTCCCCTCTCAGTGGGATGGAAGAAAGGAAATATAACAAAAGGCTCATGGGTTGAGGTAAGAGGCAGTGATAGCTCACAATTGCTCTCATGGGTAAACAGACTTGACTGAGGTAAATTAGTTTAGTTTACTAGAAATCAAATTGGATTAGGATAATGAGAAATAAAAATTAAATCTTAAAAACACCTTTTCCAACCCCTCCCTTCTTCTTGAGCTTAACTTTACTCACAATTTTCTCTACCTCCTCTACCCAGTTGTGCAGGGGGATGGGACATGGGGGTTTGCAGCCAGTTCATTATATATTGTCTCTGCTGCTCCTTCCTTCTCAGGGGAGGACTCCTCACATTTCTCCTCCTCCAGCGTGGGGCCCTTCCCACAGGAGACAATCATCCAGAAACTTCTTCAATGTGAGTTCTTCCCCTGGGCTCCATGAACTACTCCAGTGTAGGCTCCCTTCCATGAGGTGTAGCCCTTCAGAACGGACTTCAGATCCAGCATGGACTCCTCCCAGGGTCCCAAGACTTGTCCAAAAACCTGCTCCAGCATGGACCCTTCCATGGGGCCACAGGTTCTGCCAGGAGTGTGCTCCAGCATGGGCTTTCCACAGTAGTCTGCGACTCCTCTGGGCATCCACCTATTCCATGGTGATTTCAAGTACTGGGTCTCTAGGAATGACTTAAACTACTCCCCACAGATTAATTATTATAGAGGAACAAAGACTTGATCAATCTAAGAAGCTAGTACAACTCAACAAGCCTGACACAAAGTTTAAACAAAACTCTGGAGCTTGGAATAGCTCATATTTTTCTAGTACTGCAGTTAAGATACATCAGAAAATCCTATACTGAAAAAGTCACTCTTTGTGTCTGTCTTCCATACATTTTTCCAAATCAAAGGTTTTGGCTTAATTAGGATAGGGCTTCATGACTAGTTTAACTAACCTATACACTTCTGCATGAACTGCAGTCCCATATCCCTCTACCAGGGAGGCACTACCATTTCCTTCCTCAGGCCAGTCTTTTCTTAGTGTTTTTGTTCTGACTGGATCAGCTTTCCCAATCTTAAATATCACAATGCTCCCTCTCCACAGAAGGATAGTGAGAACATAGTTTGTAGCACAAAGCAAGACTAGCATTCTATTAAAGCACCATTTCTTTTCCTCAGACAAGTGACAGAAGATTTAAAAAAAAAAAGACTACATCCTGCAGGCAGTTTTATACTACTGGCCTCAGTAGTAACAACCTGTATCTAAACCAGTACCATTCCACCAGTTTTAGAGTCATGTTCTTTCTACATTCATGCAGAGGTTTAGAAGATGCTATGTGCAAAATAAGGAAAGTGCTTAAATATAGCAGCAGTAACTCTTCAAGAAAAAGTTTAGACATTCTTGAAAATAACCTGCATAGGATTATATTATCAGTGACAGGACCCAGATGCGATTCATGCAGTCAGGCAGTCACAAAGCTTGAGTTTGGTCTCTATTTTGCTGTTGAATCTAAACACTAAAGCAAAAAAAAAAAAAAAAAAAAAAAAAAAAAAAAAAAAAAAAAAAAAAAAAAAAAAAAATCCACAATCCACTAGAGCTGGGGAAACGTCCTGTGGAAGTAAAGTTGGTATTTACATTTGTGCAGCTTAATTAAAGTTGGAAAAAAGACAGTACAGCAATGATTAAACATTGAAAGGGAGTTTACAGTCAAAATGGAGTTGTTCAAGTGTTTGAATAGGAAGATTGTGATAGTTTCAACTCTCAAGGAAAGTCAGGCATTGAAACAACATTCCCAGGGCCATACAGGCTCCATGGTTTTAGGTTAAGACCACACCACACGAACACCTAAGCACTGTGCTATAAACCTTGCTTGGAGAAAGGATGTCTTCCAAGCCAGCGTCTAAGATTCCTTTCACCTGAATTATCTTAGTATTCGAAGCTTAATAAACCCAGTTTTGGTTTATGCCAAGCCTTGCTGTGGTAACTTTAAATAATTCTTTAACATAGCAAATACTAGAAGATAAAGTTGTTTTCAAATCTCAATGAAAGTGAGTATAGGGTGGAACATATGAGAGGATTCATGTTCTCAAAAGCATACACCAACACACAAAAGATGCCCAAATATATTTATTTAACTCTTAAAAAGTATTACTCTTTAGAAAAAAAGACAGCCTAAGAAATCTCAATACAGATTAAAGTATATCAAATCCTGCATATACCTAATTCTGATGTTTACCTAAACATCAGCATCATCAAACCCAGCAAGGTAAGACTTCTGAAGTCAATAGCAATGAGGTGCCAGGACAAAAGAAACCCTTAAAAGAAAGAGGAGCTTCAAAGCCTTTGAGCCAATCAGAGCCCGAGTTCCAGAACATATTCAAGAACCATGAAGTATCTCTAATCCTTTTGAACTTCATTTGCTGCCAAAAATATATGAGCGTTATAACAAAGAAACATAAGTACCTCAGTATACAGTTACAAACTGGTAAGCCAGTTCATTAGTTCAAAGCAGTCAAAAGAGTTCTAAAACTGACAAAGACAGAGCTTGGGGCAGAAAGCTTGACAGACTAGCATGAACTAATTAAGCTATTTCCCTCAAGACCTCTCTCCTTGCTCATGGTATTCAGAACCATCTCTAGACAGAAGAAAATGCTCATCATCACAGGACAGTAAGATACTTTTTGTACTCTTGGTAAAGTTTTCAGTGTTAGTGCATGAAAAAGTTACTAGATGCTTATTTCTGGATGTGCATAGAGGTGAGGTTACCATAACTATGTGCCAGCAGTACAACTGTATTCATTGATGTGTTTCATAAGTAAAGTATTAGCTGAAAATATTCAGCCTTAAATTGCTGGAGATGCATTTTTATTAGTATCTCCATAACAATGTCTTTCCCTTGTTAAACACAATAACAACCATCTTGCTTTTACTCAGTGGTAAAAGCCATCTACTCCACTCAATCTTAGTGATCACACTAGGAAAGATACCTCCCATCTGTCATTGGCCCCTTCCAAGATTTCTGGGATGTCTTGATCCAGGAGAACTAGCAAAGAGACAGAACCTCATGGTGGGGATAATAAATAGGGACAATTGTGCTGGTGAGAAGGCTCACGTGGGACATAAATGGTGACAAAGGAAAAGTTTACTTTAAAGGTGCAAGAGTCTAGTCACCTAAAGTGAGTCCTATTTGGAATGTAGCACATGTCCTAGAAGCAAACTCGACACTGAATGCTGTGTTTGTTCCTTTTAGGAGTGTAAACACTACCTTATGTTCTCAAGTAAGAAGACACTAATCAGACTTAGATGCAGACACTCAAGCAAGTGGAATGATAACTCAAGATACTCAGTTTCATGCTAAACAAGAATATGTAAACACCCAAATGAGTCACCAATTCAGATAGTACCAGACACCCCATATGGATTGTCACATCGCAGCACCATAGCAGCATTTTGATTTAAAGCAAAGTCCTGCTGCTCATCCCATCACATCTACTGAACGGTGGTAGCACTAGCAGCACTGTGATTTACTCTCTGCTTTCAATGGGTCAAGGTCCAGTTTTGGTTTCCCCACATCATTCTCTTCATTAGGAAAGGTTTTGTAATTGGCAAGGATGTTTTCCACCAAGAATCGAGCAGCTTCGTCAATGTTGATGTTATCCTAAAAATGTTGAAAGCAAAGAAGTCAGTGATCTTTTTGAAACAGTCAAACATTCCTGTTAACAGTCACGCTTTCCTAAAGCTATCCAAAAAGAAAATAATTCTTCAGTCTCATCAGCAGAACACAAATGGTTTAGATGCAAGAAGTCATAGCTTAACCATTTTTTTTCCTGAAAAAGTTAGCAGAAACGTTGGACACAAAATTATTCATCCATATTACAAGCTGAAATCTGATTCTAATCTAGTAGGCAGTCTGGGGAATGAGTGTCACCTGCATTTGGAAGACTGACAAATGCCTAAGTGCATTTTTGCATCAGAAAAGATCCTAGGCAATTACATCATCTGCAGTATTGTCCTATCTTTTGGAGCATTTTTCTCTTTCTGATGGAATTTGGGTGCACTTATCTTTTCCATGACCCTAAAAATCACAACTATTTCCAAGTGCCTTATCTAGCTACTCTACATATTCTTGTGCATACTTTGAAAAGCCCCTTCCCATACACCCTAAAGAAAGTATGTGTGCAGGATACTTAGAGACGTACTTTGCCAGAATATCCCAGTTTCTGAGGGTCCAAGCTGGCCTAGTGCCAAGGAGTCTCTGGCCACAGGTTTGACCTGGCTGGGCCATCTGCTAGCACAGGGCTGCCATGCTTGGAATTGCTCATCTTCGCTTCCAAAGGAAATACCAGCCCAGTATATTACTGATGACTGAGTATCCAACTATCAGTTCCAACAGAAAGGCAAAAGCAGATTAATAGGATATCCAAGTGGGCAGGACTTAAAGCCATAAACTGTTTTGGTATGCTTAGAAAACAAGACAGTTGTCCTAAATTTTTGCTATTTCAACTATAATTCTTCAGGGTTCTAAACAAGTCAATTAATTCCCAAGCTAGAACTTATTGCCTGGATTTTTCTCTGCACCAAGAACCTTGTTTTACATTGTCCTGTCTTAAATGCTACCTAAAATGCAAGCTGTCACTAGAATTTCACATTAGATTTTTTTCTAATGTTACTGGCATTTATTTTTAAGCCATAATGCACTTTTTATATAACAGTATTACAGACAGGTAAAGGTTCAGGGAAGACTTTTACCAAAGCAGAATTGTAGTATTCTTTTTGAGTATAAAGAGCCTTAAAAATAGAGTTTTTAGTAGCAGATGGGCGAGTTTGGAAATATCTTTTCAAATGCAAGCAAACTGTTAGCTAATTTAATAATTCCTTTAACTGTGTATCTTTCTCTTAAAGTAAACAAAGAACAACTTGTTACTTTGTTTCTTATAGTCTTCTCAGAGACTTCACTTTTTAAGAGTTGTCTAAACATCTCATGAAGAGTTGTCTAAACACTTCAGCAGCAGCTGAAGGAAGTAGGCAAGACAAGGGAAAAGTGGGACCTTGAGGCCTATCTTCCTTTATAAAGTATTTATCAGCCAGACCAGTAAACTGGTCTGTCAGCCACACTGTCCTCATCTAGAGGAGTCCTTCATTTTAAGAATCAGTTGGGCTTTCAGGAAATATTGGGTTTCACTTCCAACTAAGCTGCTGCCAGTTTAATCTGTGCATTAACAAAACATCTGTAGACTAAAACTGTAAAATACATGAAATTATTCAAAGGTAACTGAACAAAGTAGCTGTCTTTCTTATCTTAAATTATTATACAGAACAATTTGTTTTTCTCAGTTCAGTCTTGACAATGCCTGATAAAATAGAAAAGTGCTTTAGCAACACTGTGGGTAGGTAGTAATGAGTGAGCAAATAGCTTCTTCACTTCAAATCTTGCTGTTTCCTACATAAAACAGTGACAACAGAAAATGCAATTTAAAACCTTGCACCTAAAGATGACCTGTATTTTTTGGGGAGCTTGATCAGTGTTTAGTAGTATTAACATCTAAAGAATGACTGATCCTCACACATGCAAGATGAAAAAACTTAAACTCAGAATCAAGGCTTCCAGATAGTTTCAAGATGCTCTGAATTTGAGATACCTTTTCATCTAAACCAAATATGCCTCATCTTCTTCAGGAATTAAGCTAGCCAGCACATGAGTTCAAATTTTCTGAATTTGACTGCCACTTCTATACTTGATAACTATTTCCTACACAACTATATTCACCCTTCTTATCCCAGTATTCAAGAGACTAAAAATATGTTTCTATTAATCTTACCTTGGCAGATGTTTCAAACCATCCAACAAAGCCACCTTCTCTGCAGAACTGGTCCATTTGAGAGGGATTCTGGCTGCCATCTTTCTTCTGGTCACACTTGTTTGCAAGGAGAACAGCAGGGATGGGGCTGCCATTGGGAAGTAGTACTTTACTGTCCAAATCATGCTTCCATTTTGAAACAGCCTCAAAAGTGGAGCCTCTTGTGACATCAAAGACCACAAAAGCACCAACTGCTTCTTTGTAGTATACTCTGGTCATATTTCCAAAGCGCTCCTGGCCTGGAAGAGAGGACAGTCACAGAGTACATTTATATTGAAGCATGAACTGTATTCAGTATAAACAGATTAGTGTACCAGCTTAATCCACAGAAGTTTGGCATTTGGGTCTTGTCACCTAGAGCATAAAACACTGCCTTCTCTAGCTCACCTAAGTTCATTGTAACAGCTATTATGTATACTATACATGACAAGTCAGATGCTTAAAGTAGTTTGCAGTCCCAACTATGACTTGGAATTTTTCTTAAAAAAAACCCTCAACTTCTATACTTATATAGTCAACTTATTTGTTGAGTTCTTTGAGAAGTAATGCCTAAAAACACTATCAACACAGCTATACACAAATCATTATTTCATCAGAGAATATTAAGCCTTGTATGTTAATCTAGTTGCTTCAGCTAAAGACTTAAACTCAGCCTTTTGCTGAATGGTGAGCAACAAGGGGTTCTGCAAGCTTCAAGGCTAACAGCCTTCAAAGTATCTTCTGAAGAAGTCACCTATATTATAGATTTTTCCTTAGGGACAGTTTCAAAAGAAACTGCTAGCTTAACAATTCTGGCTAAATCTGTTAACTTTGACTTCATTTTTTCAAGACTAAGATTTACTCTGAATTAATTTTCAAGTACAGAAGTTCTACAGCAATCCTGGGATTTAAAACAAGAACAGTTAAAATACAATTATTCACAACAAAAAATCCAGGAAAAAAAAAATCAATTGTTCACAAGCAGAGAAAATAAGAAAAGGCATTTTTTGAGTTAAGTACAACTACTTTAGCCAGAATAACTGAAATATAGAATTAGAGTGTGCCAGTTCACTTTTTCTTCTGTTAGAAAGGTCAGACTATCATGGTGTGTTTACATTTGAGTGTGTCTAGCAGTATCAAGTCCTAGCACATTGTTTGGAAAGCTATTTTAGTAGCCCAGACTTTCTGCTTTGTTTGGAAGTCTTCACTGGGAAAAGTAGTCCCTGAGCTCTATTACTTAATTTTACAGTGTATCATCACCTGAGCTGTTATCTTTTCATGCATATAAGGTTTAAGAACAGATAAAAGAAGAACTGTATTTGGAAGCCTGGTTGTCCTCTGTTTATAAACATTCAAGTCCACCTTTGATTAGCAAGGACAAACAGATGCAAGGAGAAATGGGTGTGTTATCACCATCTCAGAAAGAGATGAAACCTCAATAAATGAAGTTGACAAGAGATCCTGTTCAGCAGTGTTCTTTTCCAGCTCATTTTCCTCATTTTAATTGAGTATTTCCGAGTATGATTAGCTCATTCCCTACAGACAGTTTCAGAAAAGGTTGCCTAAGCAGCTACTAGAATGGCCTGAAAACAGCAGCAACCACATTAAAGATCCAAAGACCTATAAAGAAGCTGACTTTATTTCTGTCTTTTCACTTCAAACTATGATGCTGCAGAAAACAGCATCACTATCTAGCATATTTTTCAGAACAGAGATTACACATGATTTTTTTCCACTACATCTTGTATAAGAACAAGCACGATCCAAGAAGAAAGCTCTTAACTCCATACTCAAAACTCAGGTTTTAAAGCAGCATTAATGCCATGGACTTTAAGGCCATGCAACAAGTCAGGCACCAAGCCTGCATCTCTGTGACTATGGCTCTGGAAAAGGCACACTGCTAATACAATTCGCGTAAACAGAGTACACAAGTAATTCACATTTTCTCCCTAGGCTGGGCTTTCATGCCTAAAAGAGGTTTTTAGAATAGCCTTACTACAAACCATACCACTGACCACTGTTTCCACTAATCAAGTGCCATTATGGAAGAGTTAGATCAGAAGGCTTTTACTACTTCTGCATGTCAATGATGTCACATTTAAAGAATGTAGGGATTTTGGTTTGAGGAGTTTTGGTTGAGTTTTTTAAATGGAGTTCCACACAGCCAAATTTAGTTACATTAAGCCAGTCACTGCATAGGGCACCACACAAGTTTTGAGGAGCTCCTTCTCAGCTTTCTCATTTGTTGAGCTGTCAGTTTCACAACCAATTCCTGCCACATGGGGACACCTTGGACTATGCTAAAGTACTGACTCCAGTATCCAGGGCAGGGAGATATCCCTTCACACCAAAGGACAGCCCCACAAAACAGTGTAATCTCAAGGTCTACAATGCCCTGCACCAACCTCAGTCTTCTACAGAAAGTTCTTCAAGTCAGCCCTGAAATGGTCCAGAATTGAGCACCACTTGCTGTTATTTACATGAGACTGAACATGAATCTGAAGCAGCAAGGGAAATGGTCCCATTAGTCCTTACTATTCAGTTGGTGGAGAGCTGGGAAGCTTCCATGCTTTACTTAAGGCTGTTTTTCCAAACACTTGATGAACATTCACATATGAAAATTAAGTTGTATTGATTAGTTGCAGGAAGGGTTGTTAGATTGTTACCAGGAGAAATAGACAGAACATGATCACTACATAGGAAAACTAAGGTATTCCAGAATTGCGGAAAAGATCATCAGGCAGTTAGCACTTCTCAGATAGCTGTGCATGCTGGACATAAACAAGGCTGCCATCACTGAGCACAGTGAAGGACATTACCATTGGCTGACTCCCTTCCTGTCTATTGCTCTTCTATCCAAAACAGCTGTAAAGATAAAACCAGTTAACAAGGTGGCCATACCAGCCTCCAGTAGCAATAACCATTCCTGAAACATGCACAACAGCATATTTAAGGTGTACAAAAAGGTGAAATTAGTACACTGTTACATATAGCTTCCAAAACAAAGTTACAAAGCACAGCTCAGAACCAAACCTGAGGAGTCAGCCAAAGTCAGCCTTGTACAGTGGCTGCTCACAGTGTAAGAAGACAGCAGTCCTGCTAGGAATGGAAGTCAGCATGGAACTGTATGTTGCTTGTTATTCCATAGCAGCCACAGTACAAACCATGGGCTTTGTCTGTCCACAACAATCATTTAACTCTTATTTCCAGAAACTCTTACCTCTCCTGTAGTAAGAGTTTTAGATCTAGAGAAACATCAATACATAGTGTTCCACAGTTTTAATTTGGGTGAAAGTAGAAAACTGATGTGCCTATCAGCAAGCTTTTATTTTTACTCACTAGACTAAAGCTTTACATTAGGAACATTTGCTATCTCTTACCCTTAAACACAAACAATCTCAACAGTATTGGATTCTTACAGATTAATGCCTTTTAATATGTCAATATGAGTGCTTCCCTTTTCTAGAGTAACTCAAACCAGGTTGTTATAGCTGTTTTCACCTCTAGAATTCACATCCACTAACAGTAAACCTGACCTGAATACTACCTTGCAACTGCTCTTTCATGCTGTCTGGAGCCTAATGAAGACACATATACTGTATTTCATACAAAGACAGAAGCAATAAAACATGGCCTGCCCAGGAGGTAAGAGTTTTGTTTGGTAAAAGGTATACAGCATGAGGCAGGAAAAGAATTCAGTTTAAACTGAGTGGACTTTCTTTATAATCATGTCATTACTGAAAAAGCACATGCTGACCTTCTTGTCTAGGATGCAGAGTATTCTAGACAGCCTTTTGAAAATTTAACAGGAATTTCAGACAGAGCTTTTGCAAGTGCTTTTTTGCTTGCAAAAAAAAAACCAAAAAAAACCAAAAACAAAGCCACAAACTCTCATACAGAGAAATCAAACTTCAAAACACTAATCCTCTAAGTTCTCAAGGCTGAACATAATTCTTTGTTCTTAAAACTAAATGTCGCAGCTTCTGTCATGCACAGTTCAGAGATCTGTCAGACCCCCTTCTCTGTCCAGCAAGATATTTGCCATAGTCATTTCTCCATATGTGACAACAGTTTTGAGCAGTACAGAAAGTGAATCATACCCCCAGAGAAGAAAAAGGCTAAAAGTGATCAGATTAAACTAGACTTAAAATCCCCAGTGTGTATAATGTTAGAAGAGAGCAGGAAGATAACTAATTGCTTAGTACAGCAGTATAGAAAGGAAATCAAAAGATTAATCATCCTGGTAGGTCCAGTGACTAGGCATAAATCTGATGCCACTAAAGTACAGTTTTTCAGTAGTTCAGATGTAAATGAGGAGCTAAGATACAGGACAGTCACAGGGATCAGAAGTTTAATTTGGGGGTATGGAAGTGCATTTAATGCAAAGTTCTGCATTCTCTAACCATAGTTTTCATATCAAAATGACTCAGCATCTATTGTCACCGTATTTTCCAGTAATTGCAACAACCTTAAGTGAAATATTTGCACACTGACATGCATCAGGAACTAATCCACTTCCCTACAGCAGCACAACAGGAAAAAAGTTGACTTTAAAACTGCATTAGAACTTGGAAGCTATTCTCACTCCCCAGTTTATATTGTAATGGGGGTGGAATGTAAGTTGAAAACTACATGAAAGAAATTATGGGCTGTAATTTAAGATTGAACATTAGAAGCTTTATATTTGCCCTTTACTGCAAAAGGTAAGTTATCATTGCAACCTTGCCTTGAAGTACATTTTAAAGAGTTTCTAGAGCAGTCTCAGTGTAAGGGAGAAACACTAGTGTCCTGTTTATTACAGCAGTGCAACCTACCATTGTAGCAGTTCTTGTGAATATTTAGCAAAAAAGATACCCTGGACTCCTATTATTTCACTCATAATTTCAACTTGTAATTCCTCCTACATGGTGGGATTTTGGGCTAGAAAAGGCAATTTAAATGTACAAATGACTGCTGGATATGCACAATAATGAGTTTGTTAAGCTTTCTTCCCCCAGACTACTTAATATGTTAATGAGTTAGTATGTAGTTTATATCAACTAAGACGTGAAAGGTTTATTTTTTCAGGAGCACCTGAGTGACAATTCCGTATTTACAGTTCCAAATCTCAGTAAAGTTACTGCCATCCAGTGTGATAGATTTAAGCTAAATCCCCATCCAAAATGGGTGGGAACATAGTTCAATCCTCTAATTGAGTTAGAACTACTGTCACTTTCAAAACAAGTCCTTCAAGAGCCCAAGGCAGGAAAAGACCAGACTCTGGATGCCAGCTGGATGTTTGGCACAATACAGCAAATACCCAGAACTGCCCTGAGGATCAATCTCCCAGTTCTCCAGACATCTAATGTGCATTTTAGCATTACCAGGGTCAGGTGTGAGTTGACTGAAGTTTCTTTTTAGAGATGTATATAAACATGTTACTGGCAAGTTACCACTGCTGACAGCTATCCCCCATCTCCCCAAACCAGCACATCTTGTCCCAGAACTGTCCTACCTAATTAGATTGGATCTGTTATTCTGCAAGAAGTAGGTTAACCAAACCACTATCAATATTACAGCTCATATTCAAGTGTGTCTGCCTGCTGTTTCCCACAGATAGTAGCCATAGATTGAGAGTAGACAGACTCTTAAGACAATATCAGATGGCTCCCCACTCCCCAGTCTTATCCATTTAAGCTGTAAGTGTAAAGTTGCCACAAGTCAAAACCATGGAGGTGTTGAACTATGCATTTATTTAATGACAGATAAATTTGCAGATGACATCAAGCTGAGCAGTACAGCTGACATATCTGAAGGATGGGACGCCATCCAGAGGGACCTGGACACACTTGAGAAGGGGGCCCATGGGAACCTCATGAGGTTCAACAAGACCAAGTGCAAGGTGCTGCAACTGGGTTGGAGTCCCAACACAGGCTGGGGAATGAACAGACTGAGAGCAGCCAGGCCAAGGACTTATGGGTGCTGGTAGATGAGAGGCTGGACATGAGCCAGCAATGTGCACTGGAGCTCAGGAAAATCACTTGTATCCTGAGCTACGCCCAAAGCAGAATGGCCAGCAAGGTGAGGGAGGTTGATTCTGCCCCTCTGCTCTGCTTTTGTGAGACCCCAACTAGAATGTGGTATCCAGCTCTGGGATCCCCAACATAAGGACAAGGACCTGTTGGAGTGAGTCCAGAGGCAGGCCATGAAGATCAGAGGGCTGGAGCACTTCTCCTATGAAGACAGGCTGAGAAAGTTGGGATTGTTCAGCCTGAAAAAGAAAAGGCTCCAGGGTGACTTGAGGCCTTCCAGCACCTAAAGGGAGCCCTACCAGAAAGACAGAGAGGGGCTATTTACAAGAGCATGTACTGACAGAACATGGGGAAATGGCTTTAAATTAAGAGTAGGTTTAGATAAGATATTAGGAAGAAATTCTTCACTGTCACGGTGGTGAGGCACCAGAACAGGTTGCCCAGAGAAGCTGGGGATGCCCCATCCCTGGAAATGTCCAGGCATGAATAAAGTCCAGGTTGGGTGGAGCAACCTATGGTCAAGTCCCTTGGCAGCAGAGCTGGAATTAGATGATCTTTAAGGCTCCTTACAGCCCAAGCCATTCTGTGATTCTATGACATTAGCAGCTCTAGCACATGTTAGAAACCTGTAAGCGTTAAGGAACACCCAGCTCGACTTTTACTTTCCACCTCTGTGAAAAAGTGTTATTTGTGGTCTGGTGACAAACACAGGCTAGGAAGTGAGAATTACTAGAATATTATATCTTCCTGTATGAAACAAGTACTAGAAATAATCTCACTGGCTGCAGTACTTAGTTTCTGACAGACAAAAGCAGCCTCAGACAATTACAACTGCTAGCACCCTTTCTTACTAAGGGTGGTATGGGTAAGTTAACTGACCACTGGATGAACCTCTTCCCAACACTAACCCTTTCCCAAATGCTTCAGAACAGTCTTCAGGTCAAAAGCCAGTTAATCCCTGTTCAACTGACTCACACTCTATGGTAAGAGACAACCTTTGATCCCCTGGTTATGTCTATATTAGAAAGCTGCAGGGTGCACTTGAAGCAGTTCTGTTGAACAATGCAGTGTCAAAGGCATGACACTGACAATATACTGTACAGACACTGACAATACCCTGTACTGTAATATACACAGTATTTATGAGAGACCCTGTAGCCATTGAAAAGTTACTGATGAATATCAGCTTCAGTGCAGCAGTATTTTGATTATTTAGATCATACCACAAAGTATTTCCACATGTTCACAGAAATCACTATTTCATTCTGAAATGTTAGGAAGCATTTTGCTTTAAAGTTCCATTTCCCAACACAGCCAGTTTCTAAACTAACAATTTGTTAGCTACATGAAACTTCAAAATCAATGACTAGTCCTTCCTTTCACTGCCTGCTATCATTATACTTTAACACAGGACAGTCCTGTTCACTAGCTGTGAAACAGCAAGAGCACAGAGATGGCAAGTGCTGGAAGCTAGACACCAGATTTCCACCAGGAACTATGTTTACTTCTACCAACCTGATAGAAACGGATTGCCATTCTCTCCCACAAAGACAAAGTTTTCCCTCAAATAATTGCACAGCCCTCACTGGGAATTTTACAGCAAGACTGAAATGTTCATTGCTGCCTTAGTCTTGGGCTCATCTAATTACTTAATTGTCCAAACTGACTTCAAAAGTTCACTGTTCTGTCTTTAAGAAGTTGAGAGGCAACACCCTGCACTTGGAGCTCAATGGGTTTTGTTCAACATCAGGTATATTTTATGCAGCAGTATGACAGTCATGTTTGTGTAAGAATCCGCTTTTTTTTTTTTTGCATCTTTGCTAAACAGCAAGGGAGAGACAAAGTCCCTGTTTAAGCACTAGATTTCAATCCCCAGAAAATCAGAGTGCAACCAAGCTAAACAATTTCTAACTAGCTGTCAAATGCAGCATGTCTAGAACAATTCCCCTGCATTAGTATTCAAAGGAGTTGACATAGTCCAGTTAGTGCCAGCAACAGCATGAATTGGTACTTCCTACCTTGCTTTAACAAGACTTACCCAAACAAGTAATCTGCCAGAGTTAAGCTATTTCATGCCCACCACCCTCTGATCCTTTGGTGTGCTGCCCTGCAGCCAGAACTGCACCGTGTACTTCACAGTGATGCTGCATGGCACTACAGCATTTCACAGCACACAGGAGAACAATTCTAAGTCAGTTTGTCTCCAGAACAACTTTATCACGAGACTGAAAAAATGTTAATCTCTAAAATGGTCAATGTGTCATAGCACATTGTGTGTGATTGGAATTTCATATCAAATTGCTGCCACTTTGCTCTACCCAGCACTCTTAGCCTGGGAGCATTTAAAGAACAAGTTCCCATAAGCTGTTTGCAGTGACATTCAGAGACTACCTCTCAACCTATTATTTGAAAAGCTGCTAAAATCCATACAATAAGGAATATTTGTTTTCATTACCTGCTAATGTGGAAGCCACTGCTACTGAGAGTTTGCCAGCCTTCTCTAGACAGTTAAGACATTTATTTCTAAGCAAGCTCTATAAAGCCCTAAAATTCCTCTATTTCTCAAAGCATAATCACACTCGTTTATCCTCTTTTTGTGTCTCCATAGCCAGAAGAGATCTTTGAATATTGAACACTGTACCACAGTAGCTTGAGAAGCATGCTGTGCTTTGTAGTCACTGCTTACTGCTGGTCATGCTAGCTTTAACATCAGCAGGAATTCCACAAGCGGTATCCTTATATTTCCATGCAAAAATATAAATAGACATTCCCTTCCTGCAAATCACTTCTTTCTAACCCGTATCACACTTCTGAACCTCTGAAGCAAGTATTTGGAGGGAACCACTTACAGCAGACTACAAAAGCAAAGCAATGGTTATCACTGGAATTCATGGAGGGTATGTCTGATAGCTGAGAGACTGAATTCAGTGGTCTTACTCACCACTGAGAGGAAGAGTCTTATTTTTTACAGCATGCTAATACCTTTTCTGGAACCAGTCAGCTAAGATGATTTTCTTTGCTTTATGTCATAAGTTGAGAATTACCCCTTTATAGCACTTGCCAACTCAAATTGTACTTGTGGATATGCACTTTGGTAACACCCTATCCTAATGTGCACCTAAAGGAAACCAAACTGGTAAGAGGCAAAGTGGAGATGTAAATAATCTTAAGCACCAAGACTCTGAAGCTGCAACTATTGAAGATGAAAGGAGAGTTGATAAAGCTTGATTTACATTCATGTGAATGCCATATATTAAGAGAAAAGCGTATATTCAACATTGTCTGCGCCAGTTTGTCTCTGAAGGGCAATGTGCTTGACTTGTCAAACCAGCTTAATTTCTGACTACTTGAGTCAGTATTACATGAAGGGCAGGAATTTAATAATTGCCTTCAGAAAAGTGGGTGACCCACGTAAGATTATTATTTCTGCAATGAACTCCAGTTTTAAAAACTAATCCAAAAATTAGTTATGTTGAGCTCTATGTACTATTTTTCCTCCTGTCTACTGTATTGCATGTAAGAATTTAGGTATTGTTTGCCTTTAAGGTAGATTTCCCCGGTCTATTTGATGTATACCCATTCAGCCATCCCTGACTATCTGTATTAAGTACTAGGAAAGAGTTTTTATTGTGATCTTGTAGGAAGCACAAAACTTCTGAGCAACTGCTGTGCGACATCTGTTTGAAAAAAAGGCTGAAGCACCATCGATTCCATAGTGAATAGACAGTCAAGCACAAAGTGCATTTCCATTGTTGACAGAAATGAAAATTACCTGTAAGATAAATACACTGAACTTTATTTTAAGCCTGTACTAGATCAGGTGGTCTTTTAGGATCACATCTTTAACACCATTTCTCATAGAACACCTTGAAACGCCTTATGAGGAAATTCTAAGCTCATTTCCAAGACAATCAAAGAACATCTGTCCCAATTCTCCCATTTACCTGAACTGTCCTGCCTTGCATAATCAAAATTACCACACTAGACTATCTCACAACACCAACATCAAGACATGTAGCATTTCCCATATAGTTATGGAATTCAATCAGCACAATTGGTACAGGTTTAGTCCAAAATAACATATACAGTACTTGGAGTGGCTACATAACATAGTACTAAGCAAAAGAACCTTTGCCATTATGAATGCTTTGGTATCCCACTGATAAGACATTGAAATTCCTTCATTAGACCAACAAACATACCTCATACCTTGATAACATTTCATTAAAAGTATATTTAAACAGGACTCCCAAAAAAGAAAACATGCAGAATCTATGTGTATTCAGAGATGTCTGAAAGTTGGAAAAACACCAAAACCCCAAGTTTGACACATTCAGAACTTATTTTGATATTTAGCTGTAGAGCTCCAAGCACAGCAAGTCATTCTGAAGTGAAAGCTCATAACCCAAATCCAGCTATTCCAGAAAAGTCATAAGAAAGGACACCCACACAAGATTTCCCACAGAGGGATGGTTTCTAGAAAGTACACCACCAGTGCTGTTGCTTGCCTCTGTGTTCAAAATCTATGTGAACAGACCTTTACTTCCCATCCCCAAACTTTATCTGCTAGTCTTGCATGTTTCCAGCAAGCACAACCCTTAAGCAAATTTTCTCTCATGAGATTTATGTTTAAACATGTGTGAGCAGGAAGCAGTCAGAAATTAAGTCTTTCATATGTCCATGAGTCTGAAGACATAATCACATAGATTATGTGACTGGGAACTTTCTGACCTGCCTCAGCTATAAGCAAAATGATACCACTCCTAATCTCTACCTGAAGCCTGCTCCTGGAACCTCCATCACTATATAAACTAGGAAACAATCTCAGAAAACTTAAAGGTTTCTGAAAACTCTCTGAGCTCCAAGTTCTGCATCCATTTCTGATATGGTTATCTATGTTCACATCCTTCACTCATTAAGACTATTAATAGTGGTGAGAAAAAAATCTCCACATTTGAGGAAAGGTTACACTTGGATTGTCTCGCTTCCACCTCATGCTCACTTGTACCAGGCACGTAGCTAAGCAATTTTTTTCTTTTTTTTTTTTTTCCTGCAAGAGTTGCCATTTTAATCCCTTCAACATGCATTGTGGCTAAGGACAAGTTTTAACAAGAATACCTTAACTACTTTTAGAGACTGCTGCCTCCAAATTCTCCATATTTAGGAGAGACTTCCCTGCAAAGCAACTGAAGCATACGTGCCTCTGGCACAGAGCCAGGTATGGATACAGAACAGAAGTTTTCTGGTTGTTTTCTCAGACTTTCAGGGATGCATTAAGATCATTTAACACTTGCTTTAGACCTTATTTTAAAAAAATAAAATCAATCCATAATTCAAGACACAAGCTAATGTCCCAGCATACAGAAGCAACTTGGCAGCCTCTATGACGCGCCAATGGTACAAGTGCAGACCAGCTGGAATACAGAGCTGCTTGAAACTAGGGCTTCACATGGAAGTAAACTATCTTACATACTATAACTGCCTGGATGCCTTTGAAAGTCAACCATATCCATGGTTTCCTGTACTCTCTCACAATTCTCATGGCTTTCTATAGAAAAGCCTAACAGTTACTTTAAAGGTTAATTTGCTCTTAACATCAACTCACATATCTTAACACTCACTTGTCTTCATACAAAAGATGGGTTATTCCAACTCTTCCTCAACTTAGTATTTAATCAAAACACTTCATCTGATTTCTCCATCCTCCTGGGGTCCTGTACATACTTATAACAAGTTACAGCTCAGTTCCTCTCAAGCAGACATGCAAGATTTTAGTAACAAAATTACATGCTGCATGCTGCTTATCATTCAGCTCTTGAAAGCCTGTAGAGCATGTTTACAGTACCAAAGCACAATGATTCCTCTACTGTTTGGCCATCTTCATATCCATTCTCTGACAGTTAAACATTACTTCAGTTTTAATAAATATTTATACAAAGAAGTTCTAATAAAATCTTGGAAGAAGAATGCTATTACACAAAAGTTAATTTAGAATTCCTCAAAAAAAGGTTTAAAATCAAATTCATCTACCAGTTGCCATTAGTGACATTCTTCATGAGAAGCCAACCTATCTATTCTCTTTACCACACCTATTCTCCAGCAAACTGCACTTCATACAGGCTGATGTGACAGTGATAGTCAACATGAACACAAAAGCAGCAACTAACACAGTTTCTGGTTTTACTAGATGAGTTCTAAAGTTTCTATGATACTGAATATCCTTTAAGCACTCTTTCAATATCACCTGACAGCTTCATCAATATGCCACACACACCTTCTGAGCATGCTATGGTCAGTGCAGTGCTCACTAAAACAGCACTGCACTGACCAGGTAGGAATCTCTGCTGTTTTGAAACAGACTATAAAAACACTTCCCTACCATTAAGATTTCTTTGGTTTGCAACTCTTTACTACAATGACTCATTCCTGCATCCTATTTATTTTGCCAATCATTTATGCCCTTTGATCAATGTTTTAACGCTTTCAGAATTTATCCAGAAGGATAATTTTTCATTACTTCACATATCAAATTTAAAAAAAAAGGCAACAAAACACAAAAGCCAACCAAACAAAAAAACCAAGAATAATGCCTAAGGGCAGCTAAAGTTTATGCATGAACATGCATATAATCTGTTCACCTCCTTTCAGAATGCCTTCTTTATGCTGTAACCAAGATAATCTGACAGTGACCAATCCATCTTACTCTCAAGCTTCTTCATCACCTTTATTTAAGAAGTTACAACCTGTGTCTAAAAACTAAAACACCTGACTATCTCTACAATACAAATATCTAGGCACAATAGTAACCTTCCTCCCTCTTCATTATTTTATATCCCTTCCCCTTTGATGCTGCTGCAAGAATTTGCACTACTTTGTACCTTACAACAAGAGGGCTATTTTCAGCAGAAAAAAACAAAAAGCATAAGCAGTGTAATGTGGTCATGCTCTATTTGACAGAATTATCTAATCAGAAAAAAAAAAAAAAAAGACCCAAAACCAAAACAACCTCAGCTAGCACAAGAATTTGAAGTCATCCAGTAACCTACTGTATTGCAATAAACAGCACAACATTCATCATTTTTCCTACGATCAAATCAGAAGCCAGCATAGTATCTGCATTGCGATCTTTAGCTGATGCATGAACTACAGGGTCAGTTCTTATCATTGACTTCAGTACAAAACCTCAGCTTGCATCACCCAGCTCTTTAAAGAAACCATCTTACAAGAAACTGTTACATACAAGCTTTGATCTAGTTAAAATAATATCCCTTTCTATGCTTAAGGGTTAGACTTTAATTCAACAGCCTTTTTAAATGCATCAAAATAAATTCAGAATGCCAGCACTATATTGCTTGCAGGGAAGTCACATGTAACATTACTTACCATAAGATTCAGATCTCTTCAAGAGATCTAAAGCTGTTTGTCTGCACACACCAGCAGGCAAAATTATCTACGAGTTGAAAGCCAGAAGACAGCTGGGCTGATGAGTTAAAAAGGAATGACTATCACATGCTCAGACACTGCTACACTTCAATAAAGCACTTTAGAGAATGTTGTCTGTGGTTATAGAAACCATCTTCAACCTGGTTCTTTAACTAATAACTTCAATATAAATCTGTAAAAATCCTCAGGTATTTAGAAATATGCCTGATTATACACATAAACAGCTGCAGAACACACTCTGAAGTTGAGGACTTCAGCAGCTTTAAGACCATCAAATACCCTTACAGACACTAAAATACTCTTCATTTTACTAATTAACTCTCAGATGTCAAGCACTATAAGAGTCCAAATTGTTGCTGTCACACTGTCTCAGCACAACCCAATAAAAAAATCACCAAGCTTACTTCTCTTCTTTGTCTGTTTTTTTTCTCTGTATTTTTTTTTCCATTGGGCAAGATTCCCCCAGCCCTGTGGAAACAGAATACCCTAAACTAGAAGATTAGACTAAGAGTTTGGAGTGTAAACTGCAGAACAGTTGTACCTTCCTTTTTAATTTCTGCTAGGGAAAGACTAGTCAGGGGTTTCATACAAAAGTCTTAGGAGAAATATTTCAGTGACAGGAAAAATTTTAATTCTTCAATCAATTTACTTCTTCAACCAATTTACCACAAGCTTCCAAGGATTGATCAGCAGCTCTTAACTTAGTCTTCAGCTAGCTGCGTCAAAAATACCCCAAGGGCAATAATCAAGAATGAAAAATACTGTCTTCTGGACTATGACATTAATGCATGGATGTATTGATAGAACTTCCCAAGCTGTAAATAGGTTCTGTCCAAAGTTTGTGACAAGTTAAAGCTAAGTTTCTGCCTATCCTGTTGAAACAGATTGCTTTGGCAAAGCATACAGCCTACCCAAGTCTGAGCAATGAAGGGCCGAGAAGTCAAACACAAGGATGGCAGCCCGCCAAACCCCAGGATGCCAACAGCCTCCCCTCTTCAATCATTGGAACCCCAGGCTCGCTAAATATACCCAGAGGATTGCAGTAGCTTGTACTGATACTGTTAATTGAGTCACAGAAAGCTAAAACTGATTCACAAAAGGAACACATCAGAAGAGAAAGCTTGCCAACATCTTACTTAGTCTTCAAAACAGCAATTAGAAAATATTTTCATTTGTCCTACAGGCCAGCAACAGAAAGATCCACAGTGTATTTCAGCATATGGAAGTATGAAGGCTTTCCAGCTTTAGGAATCATATTTGAAGCGTTTTAGAGCAAAAAGACCAGGAGCTGAGGTACAGCTGGTCTGTCACAGGGTTACAGCAGCCACATGTCACACTTCCTCATTTCTCAGCTTCCACAGATAAGCATAAAGTTCATGGAAACAGTAATCACCAGCTCTTTTCCCTTGTGTCTTCCAGCAGTGTAAGCTTAAACACTAGCATTTCAAATAAAGTCTGCTTTTTCAGATACAAGGAGATATTCTGAGGGGGGTAGAGATGAGGAGAGCTGCAGGGGAACACCTGGGTGGCACACAAAACTAGAAATGCAATACCAACCAAGGCGATAACAGAGCTGAGGGACACACTACTTATGAGACCATGGCAAAACAGATTGTTCTGTGGCATTTGACTCCACAGCATAAGCAAAGTTAACCATGGTAGGTATACAGTTGGAGTCTTGGAAAGAAGAGATGCTGAAGAAGGGGTTTGACTCATATATAGGAAAGGAATAATGCATGGTTTGGACAAGTAGACAGGACTTTTCTGCTTCCATGTGCTCAAAGCATGTTTCTAATTCACAAATTTGTGATTTGAATATAGAACTAAGCATAACAGAAATTCCACTCCCTCACTCAATGCAGCAGGGATGAAAATTATTTTTAAGTTAACCAGGTGACTCCAAGCATGCAAAGTTTAAGCAGTCTTCCTTTGAGGACAATTTTAGTTGTTTGAGTTACCTTTAACCTGTAAAGCATGGTGCATTAGATGCATTACAGAGCCATAACCCTGAATTAATTTCAGCAGCAGCCATAAGCAAGGCCACCACCACCCAGACAAGCAGATCAGGAGGAGGAGTATGACCAGGAACACTCCGGGAGCCCTGGATCCAGCAGCGAGAGTAAAGCAGCTGTTCGAGGACTGCTGTAAAACCCTTGGACAAGCCAAGAGCCTCACAAAGTCTGCTAACGGGAGAGGGCAAAGCCCGTAAAAAGTGAAAAACTTCACTCCCACATCAACACTCCCTCTACTTACACCTCAAAGGAAAGAATGAGAGGTTACCTATAACAAGGGTAAGACAAAAAGCAAGAAGAGACATTTTCCAGTCAAAACACGCTTTCCTCTGCAGAGGCCGTGCGCCGGGCCCCCGACAGCCGGGTTCCCAGCGCCGCCCGGCGCACCCGGCAGGGAGCAGCCTGCCCGTCCCGCACCGTACCTGCGATATCCCAGAGCTGCAGCCGCACCAGGGTCTTGCTGTCCCAGTTGATGACTTTGAGCGCGAAATCCACGCCGATGGTGGCCCGGTAGTGCTGGGAGAAGAGCTGGTGCACGTAGCGCTTGATAATGCTGGTTTTGCCCACGCCCAGCTCCCCGATCACCAGGACCTTGAAGAGGTGCTCCCGGCACTCCGGCACGCCACTGCCCGCTCCTTCCCCGCCGGCCATCCCTCCCTCCCTCCCTCCGGTGAAGTGCGGCGCAGAGGCCGGGCTACCGGAGCCGCGGCTCTCCTGCTTCTAAACTTCCCTAGGCAGCAACTTTCCTCCAACTTTCCCCAGCCGGCTCCCCGCAGGGCCGGCCCTCGCCGGGCGGGGGAAGACGAAGCGGGACAGAGGGTGGGAGGGAGCAGGGAACCCCAGCCACCACCTGACTACAGTCACAAGACGCGGAAACTCCGCGGGCTTATAGCGGCCCGGGGGGAGGGCGATGGGAGGGGCCGGGAGAGGGATGGGCCCGCTCCAGGACACCGGGCGGGAGGAGTTCCCCCGCAGCCGCTTCGGGTGGGCCGGGCTGGGAGCGGCAGGGCAATGCGGGGTGGCCGTAGCGGAGGCTCAGCCTCAGAAGAGGGCTCGGGTTGGGAAAGTGTCAGCCCTCTGTCCGTACCATTCTTTGGTACTTTGCTTCCAGTGGTGGTGGCGGCAGCAAAGTTTTCTTCCGGTGAAGTCTCTGAAAGCACCCGGGTTCTCTCCCCGCCGTCCGGCAGAGTGCATTATCAGGATGCGTGGCGATAGCAGGGTTCCAGTGGCCCATGTTCGCTCCCAGCCTGCATTCCCAGGAACCAGCTCAGGGAGCTATAGGTGCAGGGTGCTGCGCCCCGGCCTCCTCCTCGCCCTTGGAGGCCCTGCAGTGCGGCCTCGGGCTGCGTGAGGGCCGGGCTGGGCTGTGCTGAGCACGGCGGGGCAGACAGGGCTGGCAGTGCGGGTCGGGCCGTGCTGAGACACCGGGGCAAACAGGGCCGGCAGTGCGGGCAGGGCCGTGCTGAGACACCGGGGCAAACAGGG
>JAYDZK010000169.1:47743804-47756484 GCA_034509185.1 Euphonia xanthogaster
AACACCGGGACAAACAGGGCCGGCAGTGCGGGCAGGGCCGTGCTGAGACACCGGGGCAAACAGGGCCGTGCCCAGGCGGCAGCAGTGACACAGCGATGGCTGCTCTGCGGAAAAGGCTCGGGTGAGCAGGGAAGAAATCACCTCCTCATCTGCAGGATGCCATCAAACACCTACAGCTATTTTTGGTTCCCTCCTGTTGCTAAATTGGTCTAATAAAATATTTTTATTATTTTCTGGTTGTTTTAAAAATTATTCTAGGCAGTCATAGAATCGTAGAATGGTTTGGGTTGGAAGGAATCTTAGAGATCATCCAGTCCCAACTCCCTTGACATGGGCAGGGACACCTTCCACTAGACCAGATTGCTCAAAGCCAGGTCCAGGGATGGGGCATTCACAGCCTCTCTGAAACAGACACCTTGTTAGAAATCAACATAAAACAAGTTTCCTGACCTTAGGGCCATGTAGTAGCATGGGGGCTGACTACAGGTGCTGGAAAAAAAAAAAAAATCTTTGCTAACATACTCTTGAAATTAAACACACAACCCCTGGTGTCTGTGCCAGTAAGAAGAGGATAAAGTTGTGTGGTAGTGTCTCCATGCTGTAATGTTTGTTTATCATGTAAATACCTAAACAGAACTATTTTGTGCCGCAGAGCAATGGCAACCACCCCAAACAGGAAACATCACAGGCTGTCCAGACAACCAGGTATATACAGAGGAAGGGAAGATCTAACTAGCAGTGAAGGGATGCCCCCAGTGGCAAAGAAAGTAGTGCTGAAGATGCATGGTAACATCTGTCAAACAATTGTCAGTTTCTCCTGATACTATAACAGTTTTTTGCACATATGAGTTTCTTTACAATGCTTTAAATTAGTGGCTTCAGTAAAATGACCAGATATCCTCAGCTGGCTTTTGGAGAATGCGTATTTCCATGTCACACAAAGATGGTGCATGCAGTGTAGATGGGAGTAGGTGAATAGAAGAGCTGTTTGGCAAAATAAGGCAAGAAAAGACAGCATTCTTGGGGGAAAGTTGTGCTTGGGGATTTTTGTTTGGTAAATTTGTTAATTTGTCATGCTATATGAACTCCATGACAACTTCTGTAATTAGTATTTACTTGCCCAGCAGTAATGATACCGGAATATAAACTGGGGGAAGACTATAACTTAGAAACAAGATTTTTTTCTTTTCTTGATGGAGGGAGGCACAGGGCAGCCCAGGTTCCTGCCGAGAGATGAGACAAGCAGGTAACACTGTCTTTATCCAGGAGGTTGAAAGCAGATGTGAGACAATATTATTTCAGGTACAGGCACTTTAACCACTATGTGTTCTGGTAAACCTCTCTAGCTATATCTAGACTGAGGTCTTTTTCATCACAATGGTCCATTCAGACAGGGAATTTGGCTGGCATGCACTGAAATTTCTCCCCAGATAGGTGCCAAAGTTTTTCTTTGACTTGCAAAAACCAAAGTGGGTTGGAAATGAATTGTCACATGCTCATGTAAGGGTGGCTGGAGTTTAGGATGGATGCAGAAGCCTTGTTCCATAGGCTTAGATGGAGTCTTTGAGCCTTTATTCCTCACCTGTGAGACAGTAATTACATTACTTTCCTACCTTCTGGGAGACTTGTATTAATTGATTACTAGGCACATTCTGTCATTATATACCAGGGTGTGGAATGCTTGCATGTTGACTGCAGGCATCTCATAATTTTAGATAAATCGTTTTCCCTTGCACAGACTGGAGCAAAATTGTATGTATTTCCTACCATTTGTTAAGCCTGCCTACTACCCTTTTTGTTTTACGTGTCATAAAAATTCATTGACGTCAGAGAATTCCTTCCATTGCATCCTCCATTCCTTCATTTATTTTTTTAAAAGCAAGGCAAGACAGATATTCTGTTTTTGATTGGGATAGAGTTATCATATCAACTAAGTGAGATATTATTAACTGTACTACTAGTAGTAAACTGACTACAAGTACTTCAGGATACTTGAGTTTTATATCAACAGTGCAAAGAAGCCTGTGATTTTATTTTTTTCCTCACGTACTTATTTGGAGTGATTAGAACCAATATTAAAACCAAAGAAGTCAGTAAAAGTCATCATCTGTTCACAGAGGAGTCAGTATAAAAAAGCAAGGGCAAAATGTGACTGATAATTTCCCATGATTAATAGTTTAATCAGTACTAATTACATTACATAGTGCCAAACATATAGCAGTAGATCTTGCCTGAACTAATAATTTGCCTAA
Source organism: Euphonia xanthogaster (assembly GCA_034509185.1). Classification (NCBI taxonomy): domain Eukaryota; kingdom Metazoa; phylum Chordata; class Aves; order Passeriformes; family Fringillidae; genus Euphonia; species Euphonia xanthogaster. The sequence goes on from JAYDZK010000169.1 coordinate 47,746,057, forward strand.
TTTCTTTAATATTAATTTTTATCAAGTTGGCTGATACCTGTGTGAAACAGCTTGAAAAAATTCAGTCATTTGTAGTCCTGTGTCTCTGGGGCAGTGCAATCAATCATGCATGAGGTTATAGAATAAAATATAACCAACACCCACCTAATTTTCATATTATGAGCCTAATTTATGTGTTGCTTGGTCTTTTACATGTAATTCTATTTTTTAAGTGACTTCCCTTTGTGACTTGAATGTCAACAAAAGCTCTCTATTGAACAAGGGCTATTGACATTATGGTACAGTAAATGGGATGAAAACATATTTTACCTTCAGTTGCCTGCACTGGCAGACCAGGAAAGGGTTATTTTTGGCCAAATTACTTAGCTTATCTGGTTGGTTGCCTTTAAATAAGACATATCCTTCACATTTCAAATGCAAAATAACAGCTCTTTGGTTTTGTTGGGTTTTTGTTTTGTTTTTTTTTTTTTCCTTTCTCTGCACTGGAGGTCTCAGGAATGAGGAAGAGAAATGTGTATCTTACAAAACAGGCTTTTGGTACCCTCTCATGCTAAAGGCTGAAGTTTGGTCTGAATTTTTTTTACCGTTGCTCTTTGTTGCAACCAGTGGCTGCCCAGCCACTGGGTTCCTTTGCTAAATTATGTTTATCCACATGTCAAAATACTGGCTTCCAACAGCAACTGGATTTAAGGAACTGGCTGGCCACTGGAAATGTTACAGAAATTTTAATAGCCTCATGATTGTTACACAATGAACTGGTGAAATAGTTTAGCTTGTAAGACAGCACATTAACTTCCTTTTTTTTCTGATCTGTAATGGCTTTTGTATCTCTCTTCCTTCAAGACTACTTCTTCTAATCTTTCCCATGTTAGTCTCTCCTCCACTTCCTCTACACACCATTTTACCTTATCTCCCTTCTATTTTCATCATAACTGCTGCAATTCTTGTAATTCTTTAACAACTTTTCTTTTTGCCTTCTTTTTCTTTGATTTTTTTTCTCCTCTATTTTTATTTACTTTTCCCATGAATGTTATTTTTCTCCTGACCTCAGTTTAGGCCTTTCACTTTTTACCTTTTTTTTAATGATTTCTTTATTTCATACTCACTTTCCTATTCTTCTGAGCTTCTTCCTCTCTGAAGTGGATGAGAGATTTTTCCTGTTTCTACTTGTCAGCCAGTGGTGAGAAAGGGACCAGCAGCAGGTTCAGCCAGTTAGACCAGGAAAGCTGCAGGAGGCACATTCTTGCCTGAAGCAGAGGGATGCATTTAACTTACTCTGCAGTTACATTAGTAGTCAAATTCATAGCTGAAGGGATGGTGTGAGTGGCTGAAAAAGTGGATGTACGACACATGGACAATTTCCCTGTGCATATGAAGATGCAGAGCTGCTTGCAGACTATGACTGAGCGGGTTTGCACACCGTGTTATCTGTGTGCTTCCTTGATCTGGTGGGGGAGGCACAGAACACTTCCTCTGCTTCACGTAGTGTTTCCCAGAGGTCAAGGGCAACATAAATCCGCATTGTACACGAATACCATGATCACAGCCAGAGTGTTCTGCTGGAGCAGCACAGGTGACTGAATGTTTTCGTTTAACAGTGGGGTTTGAGGGAAACCCAAAGTACTGCGATAGTAACATACAAACAGTGGAGACCAAGGCAGGAATGGAAGGCTGGGGATATTTTGGAAAAGTGCTTCTATGGCCAAGTAAAACACCGGACAACAAAGGATATGTACAAAAGCACTGAATTAATATTAATTAAAGGTTAGGTATGAGTTTACAGTCTACAAATGCATGCCTAGTTTTTGCCCACTGTATGCCATCAGCTGTATGAGAGCACCCATGAACAAAAAGCTAAGATTATGTGATAGTATTAAGCCTGCCTGGGGCTTTGCTTCCTGCCAGGCACTATGACACACTCTTTTCTCCCGACCACAAATTTAACTGAGTGATGCAGGCTTGAGCTTGTAAAACATTCTCAGCATATAGGAGAGTTCTGCTTGTACTCAAACGATGTAGTTCGAGAAATACAGGTACTGTTGTAAAATGTATCTCAGATGCATGCATGCAAAACTATTATTAGACAACCATGAACATACATTGGAAAATCCAGAAAAATAAATACTAATTTTTATTTACAGCTTGTAAAATGGTGCAAAAAGTAAAGTAATGGAAGGATCCTTCTGTCCAGAAGAGTAAGAGAAACCAGCCATGAAGTGGTCATGTCAAACAGTGACGTTTGCTGGAAAACTCCTGGAGAGAGTCCCTGATGATCACAAGCAGAAGTCTCCTTAACAAGACCTGATGGTCTTGCACAGAGGATGGGATAGTCTTTCTCACCTGTAATCTGTAATCTATGCAAGTGAATGATGGACTTGGAATACCATTTTCACATGGCTATCAAGCTTACTTGTTTCCCACTTGCAGGCTTCCTGTTACCCAGATTCTGGGCTATATCCATTTTATTTTTACTTCTGTTCTTTTGAAAAGTCTTTTGTGCCTTTTCTGGGATCCAGAGGTGAATGGATACCATACTGCTGAGGCACTGAGTGACTGAGAGACTCTCTCATTATCTGTGACTGCAACACATAAAGTAGGAGTAAGCTGTAGTGAAAGTGCGACAGATCTGCTGATTCCTTCCCTGACTTATTTTGGTAAGTCTCCATCTGCATAGACAACAGACTGAGAGAAACAGCTTTTGAATTGTCTCCACTGCAAATATTTATTTTTAACTCTTTACATATGAGAATGGTAAATTCTTTGCCTTCATTATGAGCACTCTAAAGAAGACAGTTTGATACTCTAGTATTGAAGCAGTGCAATGAGCCCCCAGTGTGTTATTGGCAGGCAGATTTGTGGCAAAATAGGTAAATACTTAAAGAGCACCATTGCAAGTCTGAAGACTGAGGCCAGGAGGGAGGACAGCCATTGATTGGGATTCAGATAAGCAAGATGGAATAATTATTGAAATACTGAGGGGATTATTATGATAAGCTTTCTTCCTTTGCTAGCTGTTCACTCTAGCTTGTGTGTGGACATTTGTTCCCCCAACAACTTTTTGCACATTCAGTACTCCCAAGCCATGTGCTGGGAAGGAAACAGAGGTTCTTCCATGCAAGGCCCTTACTTTCCATCCACAGTGACTCCACCTGATCTCTTCCATAAAGTCTGGGTTGTTTTGATCTCTGATTAGCATAGAAGATGAGGCAATTTTCTGTGTGGTGATGATTAACTCTTAGCATCCACAGCACAACATAGAGACTGTGAGCCTCTGAAGGTGGGAAGACATGGGAGGATTTACTCGATCAGCAGCGATCTGTGGCGTCTCTAGCTGGGCATGGGTGGGCTCTGCAGTAGGAACCACACAGACATAAGCTGCCCTTGGAAAGCATTTTTTGTGTGTTTTAAATGGTTCTAAGACTGAAGTACTGAAAGGCACTAGAAATTCCTATGTATGTTTATGTTGATAACTCACCATATTGTTTTGTGTCACTCTTAACTAAAAATCATTATCATTCTTAGCTTATCTCGGTTTAAAAATGTATTTTTCCTGTATCACAGTGAATAATATCTACAGTTACAGAAATGTGACTGAAGATATGACTTGGAAATATAGATACCAAATTACATAGATGCTTAGAGTGATGGGTGACAACCAGACACTATTGTAAATAAATCCATGTTGATTGACACATTTAATTTGAAATCATTAAAATTTATTTCATTTGTATCAACCCTTTAAAGAAACAGCATTTATTGCATCTTTCATGGGGAGCAAAGTAGGAAAACTGAAACAAAAAACATTCTATGACCTTGTGTAAACCTTTGTAGTAAGTCCCCATTCTGCTCACACACTTAAGCAAGAGAAATTCAGTCATCATGACTCATCCCATTCCCTGCACCTTCTAGAGTTCACTCATGTGCATGAACTTCATCACATGCAGCCAGCTTCTTATTTTTTGTGGTGGGACACAGAATGGAAAAGACAACTATTACAGCAGACCTGGAAATACAGCTAATACGCACATAGACTTAAATATACATCATGGTTATTCACTCATTACACGTTCAGCTGAAAATATAGATGTTTTCCATTGCCTTCTTTGCTGCACAATTTCACAGCAATGACAGAAGACATGGAAATTCCCTTTTCTCTCTCTCTCTTCACATTCAAAAGGGCAAGCTTCTCTAACAAAATAAAACAACCATACTTATTTTGTCAACCTCAGTGCTGCTGTGTGGCTTAAACATGAGGCCATGTAATGGAGCAAACTGTACTATGACCAAAGTATATAACAGTTTCAGTCTCATTTATGTGCAGATTGTGTTGGAATTTACGTTGCAACTGAGTGTCTTTCTAACAACTGGCTTTAACTGTGAATTGCTAAAATTAATGTTTGAATTGAGGTGACCGAAACCTGACCAATTTGAAGGGTTTTTTTATGGATACATGAAGTTTGGTGCATGCTATCCTTTGTCAGTTTTCAAGATCCTACTGCCAAGGACAGGAGTTCAAACCTTTCCAGTCTAGAGGTTTTTGATTTTTCATTTGGGACAGTCATTTCCCCCCTCCCCGCCCTGCAATTAGTTTATTATTGAGAAATGGTTGAACAGGTCTTGTTGACAGGTTTTAGAGCTTTTCAGCCTGAGGCAGACACCTGGCACGGATAAGGTTTGCTTAGGTTTCAAGCAGGCTACGAACAATAATGGAGACTCCCAGTCGTCATTACTGAGAAAACTAGTAGCTCCTTCTGCAATACTGTATTATGTTATTCTCATTGCTCCTCTTTTCTGTAGGTATTTGGACCATGATTTTTATAGCCCTGCTCTCAACCATACAAAAACCCAAACAAAACAAACCAAATAAACAAACAAAAAAAAAAATCTGTCAGACTCAATCTATATCAAATTGTATTTGATAAATAATAAATGAGAATGTATTTGGCTAAACAAAATTGTGTTTTTTCAATCATCATTTCTTAGGGAAAAGTATGGAAATAACATATTTGGAAGACAGCCTGTGACTACTATGACTATGTGAGAATGAAGCTGGGTTTAATGCCCAATCACTTTACCTGTATTTGCAGAGAAAAAAAAATTAGATTCATCATTCACTGACAAAACATGCTTTTTAAAAAATTACTTTTCTTATTTTTTAATTGGTTTGTAAGCAGGATTAGAGTGCCATTGAAGCCATTTTATTTCTTAAGTGTGTGTTCCATCACGGTGTGACAGTTCTTAACCTGCCCCTGGCTGTATGTGCCTTTTTTGCTGGATCCTTCCTGAGGAGCAGCACCACTCAGTCCACAAAGAGCTGGCAGCCAGGGAGTGAGGTCTGAGCACTTTTGCCAGCTGGCTGATCAGCTGAGGGACATAGACAATAGCTTATCTATGCTTGCTCTGCTCAGCTCCCGAGACATTCTTGTCCTTCAGACTGGCATGACTCCTGGCTCAGTGCCAGTTTTCATCACTGTACTGCTGTTCTACATACACACAGCTTCTTTTTGCGAGTTATTTATAATTTTTGCATAATTTTACTTTTATTTGTGGTGGCCATCTAAACAATCGCTGCCTGTTTTCTGCATTGTTAGCAATAGTTGTGAGCTGCCGTCAGTTGGATCTTGTTAAGCTGCAGCTTTATTCCATCAGCCTCTATTCTATGGAGCCTACACACCTCTAAACTGAATGAACATAAAAGAAAATAAAGACCTCACTCCAGGCATAAATCCCAGCAACTGAACATCTGTGTTTAATGCTTTTGAAATACCCTTCTAAAAGGTAGCTGCAGGTGGTTTTGTCAGTAAATAATTTTGCACTTGTCCATACATAATGTTTCAAAAGCCCAGTTTCACTGGTTTTTCTTGTTTTTTTTAATCCATAAGGCTCCATAGCTAGTTAGAGAAGTGAACTGTTTAAAGAAAATAATGAGTCATACCGTATCAGATCAATATATTTGGAAATTTTTTTGCAAGCTGAATAACAATCAAGCTGAAAATTAGAATATAAATGTTGCTAATTTCATGAGTAAGGAAAGGGGCATCTGGTTTAATGTCTGCTATCAAGATTATTATTAGTTAGTTTTCAAAGTACTGCCAAGAGAGTACATAAAACTGCCACTGAGTTGCATATTTAGGTTCAGTATTGTTCTTCCAACTGGAGTACTTGGAGCACAGTTACAATCCTTATCTCGCTTTCCATCTCACCATGGTAACATGAGTTATGTACCAAATTTTTCTACTTCCAAGTACCTTATTTTGTGAACAGTCTGTTTATGTCAGGGATAATATTTTCAGACTGTACACTTTATATCATTCACAAGCAACTAATTCAGCATAGACATCTTACAGTCCAGTCATGATGAAAATTGTTGTAGCTTAAAATGAAGAGCTGATTTTCTATCAGTACCTATTTTTGTTTCTTCAATGTCTCTTTTTTATTTTTTTTCTCCTACTTTCTCCTGGTAAGACATTCTACTGAAGAAATGTAACTTCTCTAAACATCTTTTTAAGATACCTTTTAAGTTTACAAACCAAACACTATTTGTTAGTCTGTAATTTAATTTATAGAAACAAAAAGTACGTGAATATTTCAGAAAGTATGTAGTCTGCAGTTTGTTCCCTTGTTCATTTCATCTAATCGTGTAACTAATGGTGATGATCTCAACAAATTTAAGGGTGTCTATTTGCTTTTATCCTAGAGATAGTTCTCAAATATTAACCCTGCCTCAAACATCTGCACAGCAAATTCAGTGGGATGAAGTATTATGCATGACAAAAGCAAAGCCACTCCTTTTCAAAGCTGTTGCAGCTCTGAGTCAGTGTTTTGTCTCTGTGAAAGACATACTAAGTTCTTCACTCATAACTTCCAGATGAAGGGCCTTTTCTTCCTAACAACAAGCTGGCTGGTCACAGAGCTCAGGAATCATCTCTTCTGAGCTACTTTTGCAGTTTCTTGCTGTCATAGATGCAAAACACCAAAGAATGCAGTTTTTGTCAGGAGGAAAATCACTTACAGAACAGAGAGTTACAGACTGCATATATGGAAGTTCAATTCAGAACTGAAGGTTTTTATTTAAAATGTCCCAAAGCTACAGTTGACATTATCTCCTTTTGCTGGGCCTAGCAAACAGTTTCTGTCTTACATGTGATTGCATGTGCGCTAGAGATCAGAGAGCTTTTTTATCAAAATTGGTTCTCAGATGTGTATAAAGTGTTAACAACCATAAGCAGCCTTTTCAAAAAGCAGCTTGTCACACGACATATGTGGATACCAACCAAGTTTTCTTTCTTTTTGTTCTTTTTCTCCTAAATGAAAAATCTCTTCCTGCAGCCTCTTATTAACTACTTCAAAGTCTCAAGTCCTTTTTTTTTCCCCCAGATGACTTACTATTCTGTGTCTCCTCAGAAAATTAGTCAAGATGTTTGAAATCTGAGGAGTGTACAAAACAGCAAACTTGATTTTTTTTTTAAACCAATAGTGTATTTCAAGGGCCCTGATCATATTTTCAATGTTTTTTTTTTTAGTTTATATCTCTGAATTACAGTGAAAACATACCTATAAAGGGGTATGGCCTGCAGAAAATTCAGTAGTTTTGGAAAACTACAAGGCTGACAAAAAACAGTCTCAATCCAATGCAGTACTTAAGTTATGCTTAGTGTCAAATATATGAGTTAGTGTAGGAAAGCTGAGATTCATGCCTCAGAGCTAACGTGTTCCAGTGCTCTCTCAAATGACTGCTGAGAGGGCAAAGACTACAGGTTACCTGCACAGATTTGGCACATCCAGCAGTGGGATTTTCTCCCATGCCCCTCATTTGCTGGATTTAAACACCCATCAGCCAGTGGTCTCTTAACACCTTTGTTTAATGTGCCAGAAGCCACTGCCCATTCTAGATAGCATGAATTCTAACCACATGCTGTCACATTTGTCCAACTTGAATTTGGCATCATATAAGTGCCAGTCCTTAGTGGCACAACTATATTCTTTCACCTGTTCCCAGCTCCATTCATTGTAGTGCAGTATGCTTAGAGAATCCAACATCTGTTCACTATTTTTGTCCTTGTTGCTTAACTGGTGGCTACCCCATGGCATGAGTGCAGAATTGTTTCTTTCCTCATGATCCTTTCCAGAGCATACTAGAGTGCAATGGTGTCCAAATGAATCATGAATTTTAATGATCATATGGCTGCTATGAGATGAAATGCATCATTATCTCCATTTGATGTCCGTGAAAGTGGAACAAAATCCTCTCTGGAGGCCACAGAGGGAGCCGATGGCAGAAGTGGAATTTGGGACCCAATCCAGTACTCATTCTCCTGGATGAAACCATTTTCCTCTGGGAAGTGCTGAGCAGCCTTGGCTCTCATTGGCTTTGCAGTTTTGAGCATTCATCATGCCTGTTCACCATCACAGCACTGGTTATCTTAAAATGCTCGACCAGAAGATAAAAGCCCAAATACATACAGTGGCTCTATGCCTGAAGCATCAAAAGCAAATTCCTCATTTAAACAGGCTTTTCAGTGGAATGATGAAACTGAATGAAATTGCATATTTTCATTTTCCTATTGCTTTCTTCTTCTCACTTGGAAACCCACATTTCTTCCTTGTGACTTCTTCAGTGTACCCACTGGGGAAGACACCACTCATGCTGGGGATGGCACAGAGCTACACTCGGGACAACTGTCCGGCCAGAGCTGGTGTGACCGCTCATGAACTGGAACACTGCTGCCCAGCTGAATGGGGGATTGACCCTTCCATCTGCTTTTCTGTGGTGGGATTTGGGCACGTAGCATAAATCCAGTTTCTTACTTCTCTGAAAGTTATTAGGACTTAATTAAGGCTGGAAGCCTCCTACGTATGACTGGAATGAATGTACTTGTTCAATGCCTGGTATTTGAAGGATGGATGGGCAGATGAACATGCAGTCCTTGTAAACACATAGACTATCCTCAGCAAACCACAAGCAATTTCTATTTCCTACAAAAGAAAAACAGTGTTCAACAAGAGAATGTTTCTAGTTCTGGGAAGGCAAAAATACTCACAGATATATACAAGGTTTTGCGCTTTTAGTCTCCTTTAGGTGAAGGCTGCTCAGATATTTGCAGGGATAATACCAGGAGAAAATGTTTGGATAGGTAAATCAAAATAATTTTCTTTCAACCATCATGTTCTTAAACTAGACAATAGAATGCTAATATATTTCAGATACAAAAAAAAAGTACATAAATTGTTTTGAAAAATCTGGAAACTAAAAGCTGTGCATTTTCATACCAGTGCCTGAGGTCATGAAATTTCTTTAGATTTTTTGACAAAATATGCCTCTTGGTTAATAGAATTTAGCTCAGTTAACCTTGTTAAAGAATAAAGGTAGTATATCCTATGATAATTGCTGTATGATGAATGCATGCTGATTGTCCATTCTTTTGCTAAAATACCCTTCTCAATATGTTGTGAAGGGCATATTTTTTTAAGGAATCTCAGAAAATAGACCCATTTCCTGGGCTTGTCTAGAATGTGCATTTATCACTAATTATACAAACCTTCATCTTTTTGGAAGCAGTTAATTGGGCTTGATGTAGTATATGCCCTATAGAATTTTCAGATGAGTTTTAAAAGTAGATCCTACATGCTTTGATCTGTGGGCATTTGGGATGATGTGGTTGCATGCAGAGAAACTGGCCTTTGGTGGAAGTTGGCAAACACCAGAACAAGTCCTTGTAAAAAACACATGCAGTGAAGTCTGGTGGATCTCCTCCCACTTCAGCACTGACTAGCATGTGCATTTTCTGTCTGTCTCTATGTTCACTTCAAATAGCTCATGATGATCAGAACACACCACCAAATTATCCAGAGAATTCGGTGTTTCTTGTGCCATTAGAGACTGCTCAAAGTTTGGATGACAGCTTACCTTCTCTGCCTGCCCTAAGTTATCACTGTGTCACACCAGGGTTTTCCATTTTCCATCCTCACTCCATGAGAACTCTGAAAAGCTGTGAGAACAATTTTCTGTGAGCTTCTGGTAACTGGCACAGTACTTTAAAGTAGAGTCCCAAAATTAAATACTAAATAGCTGGATTTGAAGTTCTTGCAGCCCATGTATAAAGACTGAAAGCAGAGATGTTAGCATATGTGTGGCATATGATTAAACCTCTTTAATTGACACCCACAGAATTCACAGAGTGGAGAAGCACCTCACAGAAGTGGAAATATTTGCAGTTACAAGGGAAATTACTGTAATTGTAAACCACAAGAACTTGCAGCCTACTTGCATATGGAGAAGACACCAAGGAAGGCAATTATCCTGTGCTATGAACTTCACAACCTAACCACGGCTAATGGGCAAGTTGAGCAGAATTATAAAATTATTCTAACCTGAAGAATATTGTCAATTAATCTCTTTTGTTTTGGTTTGTATTTCACAAATTAATA
>JAYDZK010000169.1:47756584-47769106 GCA_034509185.1 Euphonia xanthogaster
TTTGTTTTGGTTTGTATTTCACAAATTAATAAAACCTCACTTCCTTGATTGAATTGGGCTCATATTAACAAGGGAAAAGACAAAATGTTCCCAAATAATTTAAGGAGCATATTGTTTCTAGAAAAATCATGCGATAGGCATGGAAGCATTTGAGAACATTTCCACTCAGCATGGCATGCTCCTAGGTTGTTCCTGGACTGCTCTCCCTATTTGCAGTGAAACAAATCCATTCTACAGATGATGAACAGGATGTGGCTGTCCTTACTTTTTTGTTCCCCTTTCTGCTAGGAAGGACAAGCATGACTAGGAATGACTTCTCTTGTTGAGCTGCAAACATTGCTTAATGTATTCTTAGTTGCTTGACAATGAGTTTCTTGAATTGTAGGGTTGCTGTGAAACGTAATGAGCAGACTGTGCGGGTAAGAAACTTCACACCAGTGGATCTGGTTTCATTATGTAATCATTCATTTCGACTCTGCAAGCTCTTGCTTGTACACCATGTTCCTCAGCTTTGACACCCTTAAATTAAAAACAGGGCTGCAAGGACTTATTTATATTTAATAATGATCCCAATAAGATGAGTCTTATAAGGCTCAAGAAGTATATAGAAGTGTAAATTTTTTCTCACATTCCAGTTCTTCTCTGCAAACCAATACCATTTCCTCATTTAACTTGTTAGAATGTGTAGTTATTTGAATGAATCAATTACTCCCTTAAATCCAAAGAATGATAATCCTTATTATTAATTTAAGACTGCATCTGCTACAATTTTCACCAAACATAAGGATACCATGTCTAATTACAGAGCCATACATCATTACTCTATGGCCCAAGGCCCCTGTTCTCTAGGGTTTTTTCTCACCCTTTTTGAAGTTCACTGTAAGGCTGGGTTATGATAATTTTTCACTCACAATGTCACATTTCTTTCCAGTAATCTGATATCTGCTCACTATGACCCTACTCACAGAAGACTGAAGCACCAATGACATATCTAATTATCATTTACATTATTGTAGCATATTGTCACTTCATTACTCGTGTTCTAAGTTTATGTGCACATCTAGCTGTTGAACTGTAGTCAAGAGACAGACAAGGAGAGCCAAAATACTGCTAATTAGTTTTAATGTTAGAACTGTCAGGCAGTGATAACTTTTCAAAATTCTGAAAGAGGTGAAAGCAAACTTGTGCCTGAGAATTATGAAATCTAGGAAATTAGATAGTATTTTATAAAACTCTTATTCATGTGATTTTTTTTTCTCCAGGAGCAAAATGATGTTCGCATGAAAAACAATTGTAACTGTAATCACACTCCAGTTGTCTCCCATCTTCTCCATCCTTTTTTCTGAAAGTATTATGACAGTTTTATCTTTTTTAGACAATTTTGGGATATTTTAAGTACAAAGTTCAGATACCTTTTCTGATTTACTGACAATTTAGACAAAGAGATATCTCCGCCCACACTAAAAAAGACACAAGATCTCCAGAGAGGAGGAATATTCTGCTTTTATGATCAACTGTAGCAAAACCAAATCATTAGCAAAACCAACACATTTTTCATTTCCTATTGTACACATCAGACAAAAAGTGTTCTTTGTTCTGTGTTTTTTTCCTATCAGTATTTTGACTCTATTTGCTCAGCAGTTTTTCTGAGAAAGGGAAGACACCAACGCTTCTGTTTGCTTAATGGAGATCTTTCCTATTATTGTGCCTCCCTGACATTCTTGTCATTGACTAAAATGGGACAAGGATCTTCTGTTGATGCAAGGTCAGCCATGCTGGGCTAAAGAGCTCTCAGGTGGAACTGCCTGAGCAGGGCATTTGAACAAATCATTTGACTTCTTAAGGGATAAAGCTATTTCACAGCTGTCAGGACAATTACTTTACAATTATTCTGGGAATGACTGATCAACTATGTTTGCTGTTTTTACAGGCTGATTTAACTTTTATAGTGCACTACTAAGGTTAAAGCTGAATCTGAATCCTGAGGATGTGTCCAGATGGAACACTGCTTCTTTGGGGGGTAGGTGTAGTGTGAGCTGTGCAGGGCAGCAGTGTCAGCTGGTGCTGCAGAGCTGTGTCACCTTACTGAGTAATGCTGTGCAACCAGGCCCCCTTGGCAGACGTAACTGTATAGAAGGAAGGCACCTTTTGTCAGCTCCACTTATGTTATCTGTGTGGCTGACACAACCAGACCCACAGGGAAACTATTCGTATATGCTAAGTTTCCACTCAGAAACTTTGCAGAAAAAGCCTTGTTCACAATTCAAAAATTTTGGTATCGCTTCCACCATCAAAATCCGGGTCGGTGAAACAATAAGGATTGTCATGTCCAATCATGTGTTCACAAAGTATTTTTGGTATGCATCAAGCCATCTGTTCTGATAAGCTTTTTCTCACCTATTTGTCAATTCCGAGCAAAGCACTGTGATCATTCTTGTTTATAATATTACCCCAGTTCTCTCTAGCCTGCAGACATCTACAATGTAAATTAGTTACAGCAGTAGAGTCTCTGTAGTGCAAGAAGATCTTTGCCACACCACTCCCAAGGGATAAGTGGTGTGCAAGAGCAGCCCAGCTGCCTCTGCCCTGCATACCTGGAGGGGACCTCTAAGAAGCTGAAGCAGTGGGAATGAGGCAGGAGCTGGAGTCAGTGCAGCAGAGAGCTCTGAACCTCAGGAAGGTATTTCTCCAGTGGGGCTGTGCCACAGAAGATGAGAGTCAGAGAGCTGTATCAGGTCATTCATTGCCTTTGGTTTCAACTCTAGGATTACTTCAACTTTTTGAATAAAATTGCATACTACTTACAGTGAGAATAAGTATTTGGGCCTTTTTTAATTTTAAAATATCTCCTGGACTCAGAAAACAAGAATATTTTATTAAGAGGATAGGGAGACAATGTGCCACAGGCACTTCAAGAGGGGAGCTAAGACATGACAAGAAAGAAGTATCAGATAAATGAAGTTGAGATTGTCTGAAAGAGAGGAGTGGAGGAAAGGATTTAATTGAGATGCAGACAATAATCTAAATCCTATATAGGCAGTCTCTGCACTGAGCACTGAGCTAAATAAAGCTTTGGATCATGACCAAAACCAAATTACGTACCAAGTAACTCTCATCAAAAATTTTTACGCAGGCATTTTGATCCATTTAATGATTAAGGTCATCCAGCAACATGCCTTCCATTTTTGGAGTTTATTTTGCAACATAACGTGCATATCTTACTGAGAACTCACAAAATGCATTTTAGTCTAAACATGATCAGGAAATTGCAATGAACATCTTGAAGAGCTGGAGCTCAGGAATAGTTAACCAATACAGCACTTGCAGCTGAGATATTATCAATCTGACCCTTTCACATAGGAATGGATGAGTTTTCAAAAAACTACAGAGACGTAACAAAGTTTGCATTGCAGGTCTGACGAAAATTTAGGAGCAGAGCACAGCCATGTGTTGTAGCCATGGGATGATCACAATGTTCAAGGTTAGGCAGCCCTCATGTATCTTCAGGTGAGTACCGTGTATGAATGCATTTTCTGGTGCTGTTCTGATGCATGTATAAATGCATTTGGAATGTCGCTGTTTTTATTTTTAAGAAGTTGAATGCTAAATTTAAGACACTGTATTTTTTTTTAATCACTGGAAAGAATCTTTAAATTATTAAATAATAGAGCTCTGAGCAAAAAGAAGTCAGTTCAATATGGAAATATTTGCATGCCATTTCATTCCTCTCTCCTAACCTGAGGGAATCACAGTTTAATAAAGTGAAGACTTAATTCCATTTAATGAAAGTGAATATGACAAAACCTTAATGTAATTATGAAAATAAGGTCAAAATGAAGTAGTTTTAATCTGGAATGAGCCTCATAAGAGCAGAATGAAAGCTAGACTCAGTTTTAAACATACTGAGAAGTGGTCTGAAAATAATTGATCATGCATGTCAATATTAGGCAAGAGAAAGACTGTCTGGTTCCACTTCAGTGTTATTAAATTTATTACTATATTCAGTCCAACAGCACTTGGAGGATGGACATTCCACGGGATCGCTGAGCACAGTGGAGTCTCTCCACCCAAGAGACAGAAAGAGAAATGGGATTATGAAGGATTCTTGTTCTCATTTGATAGAAGATAAACTGAACACCAGGTAATGTTATGTGCACAAAGTCAGAGCAAACTGACAGAGCAACAGTACTAAACTGGATTTTCAATTCATTTCAGGTTGGATAAATTGAACTTTTTTTTTCTGGAAAAATACTAATATAAAAAAGATTTTTAAAATCCCATTTTGAGGGTTCTGAGTACTTAGAAAATTAATTAGAAGGAATTTTAGGTAAAAGACCTTTACATCAGAAAGTCAAATGATTTAACCATCAGAATGTTTAAAAAAGTACTAGCACTTGGAGAATTAGGAGTTTCCTGAAAAAGATTACATAAAATGCTTTGGCATTGGGTTTGTTTGGCTTTTTTTCCCCCTAAGTATTTCTGCTTGCCTTTCTCTCTTGCAACAAAAAGCAAAATGGTTAAACCTGTATGTGTGTATAACATGGATATGAACTCCAATCAAATATATTTGAAGAAAAGATGTGCTTATCTGTAAAGAGGATATAAACTTCAGAGCTAGGAGCTAAATGCAGTACCAGTGCCATACTGACCCTGAGCTCCAAGGCTGTCTTATCACCTCGGTTTTCCTGCAAATTTTAAGGCTTATACATGCATTACCTGAAACTTGGTAATATGAATTACCGATATGAATATGAGAAGGTATTTTCATTTTGGTTGGAAACTAATGAGTTAAAACTCTAAGAAATCAATATTTCTGTTTTTATGAAACTTTCATGAGAAAGTAGTAGCACCTACAGTGTTTTTTCTGTTCATAATCAGTATAATACAATAATACTAATTGTCAGGCAATATAACTATGTGCAACATAATAGAATGGAGAACCTCTTGATTCAGAACAGCATCTTAAATGAAGGTTTCTTGTATTATTTTGTATTGCAGGGTGAGTCACAGCCAAGGACTCATCAGGACACTGATATTTTGTATAAAAAAATCAAATGTTCACTTGCTAAGTGACTAGAGTTAAGAAATAGAGAGATTTCTCTACCTACTGTGATTGGTTTTCTTGAACTTGTCCTACACTGAGTCACATAGCCTAGTGCATCATGTGGCTCAGAAGGAAGGAGGTAGCCAGAATTATGCAGTGGTTGCTGTGTTTTTCACCCCCATACCTCATGGAGTTCATTCAACATGAAAACCTCTCTGGCAATGCTTTCTGTGAGCAGCTCCTAGCACCCACTGAAGAGGAACCCTTGAATGCACTGCAGTGTCAGTTTGTATTTGGTCTTCACCTTTAGAAAAAGTAATAGAGCACTATGGAAAGTAGTACTAGTAGTTACTCTGTAGAAAGTAAAAATACCTCTGGCTGTGCTCCTTCTAGCTGAAAATTCACAGCTCCTTATGCAAAAGGGTATAAAAATCTCCAGTCTTCCCCCTAGCCTCACCTGCTGGGATGCTCACAGGAACAGGGCAGGGTGTTGATGGCTGTGCTTCCCAGGAGGGCAAAACACATTCCAATCCAGCCACTTCGTGATAATGCTGCTGTGTACCTGTCTCCAAGTGCAATCACAGGCATGGGCTAAAGTCTCACCATCACACCCAGCACAGAAGCTGGCTGTGATCTTGTGTGTGGACTGAAAACTACATCATGCTGATAAGAATCCTGGGGACTTAAAGGGCAGGGATGCGGATTCTTTGCTTCTTTCTTGCCAAGGTCAGGATTAAATGAGTGAGATGGTATTTCTTTTTTGGAGTCAGGTGTTTATTAGTTCTTATCTATATTACAGTCTCGCAAACCGTGACTTCTATAGCACTTCACTCAAACTAAAAATGGGGCCGTATCTCTCTCTACAAGGCCTTTTAAGGATAAACTGTCCAATTAAGAAATGACACCTAAATTATTTTTACTTTTAATCCAATAACCCATGGCCTGCAATGTGGACTTTTTTATCCAATTACACGATACCACCCAAACCCATGAAGAAGGTGGTGAAAAGGAAGGACCCTAAAACCTCCATCTTGCTATATATATTACTATATTCTAAAATCTTGAACTCTAAATTTTCCACAATGTGATATTACACACTTCTATTCAAACTACACACCCGTAATCCCAGTTCTGTCATTCAATTTTGGAAGCCTTCTCCATGGCCTCAGGTCAAAAGCAGTGTTCTCTTGGGGGTCAGTGCCTGTCAGCACAGAAAGTCTGAAATTCTCAGTAACCAGGGCTCCAACACAGGGGGAAAACAGACAGAGAAGGATTGTTTCCTGCACTAACCCCAAAGAGGGCCAATGATGAACATTTCATCCAAGCCCAAGGGAAATCAGGAGTTTCTGAGAGCTGGTTTTCCTCAACAGCAGGTTGATGCAGGCTGGCCTGTGCATAGCCCATCCACAGCTGCTAGGTGCTGCTGCTCTCTTGGCACTGCCATTTTCTGTCCCTGCCACATGTGATGGATAATCTGTCATGCCAAGCTTTGTTTCCTGCACCTGCCTCCCTCTTTAATATCCAATGTCTCTTGAGTCCAGGAACTTCATATCAAACTCGCCACAATTTCCAGGACTTCAGCCTCTGGGCAGACTTTGAAATCCTGTAGAGTCAACAAAAGTAAATCATCATGATAGGCTCCATAAATAAAAATATTTTCAGAGTCTCAGTGTAGAAGAGTGCATCCGATGAACAAGACTGGTCCTGTGTAGTGCAGGTCACAGCACCCATTGAGTACCACGATCAGTAACCCAATTCCTCCTGGGTACTGAGAAAGTAACCAGCTTTGCTCTTGCCAACAGTGATTTCAGAAGCATGGAACTCCTCTTAAATACATCCTTCCCCTGGTGAAAGAAGAGAGTTTTAAACCAGAGAGGACTGGAAATCTGGAGCTTGAGTAAACATAATCTGTAGCACTTCCAGATTCTGTCTGTATTTTTCTCCAGATGTCTGCCACTTTCCAGGTCATTCTGGCACCTTTGAGCTTGAAAATATTGTGAAATTTAAAGACCATTGTTTTGAATTAAAATGATGCAAATGAGATAAGGCATGGATAGTGCCTGAAACTAGAGCCTGTGCCTGGAAAGAGCAGGCACTGGGAAAACCACCATCTGCACAGCCTGAAGGATAATAACACTGAAATGCTGATCTATGGATTGGTGTTTTTATCTGCCGTGGCTTGCAGCAAGCTTTCATTGAATTTTTCGCTGCAGCTGATACCTATTGTCCTGTATGCTCTAAAAAATGCCAGTGATTGAGCAGAATAAATTTTTATTTTATGCATGGCACTAAAATATACAGACAATTAAAGAGAATCAATCATGCTCCTACCATCATTCCAGTGCAGTTCTGTGTTTCTCTAACATCTAAATTTTTTGCATTTCTTAAGTTTGTCAATTTCAAAGCAACCAATTTCAAGGACTAAGGAACTTCATATCTGTTTATAGTTTTTCTTGTAAAAGCAAAATTAAGGGAGGATGCTGTCCTGTTTTTAGTATATGCCTGTGAGGAGCTCCCCAAGCATGGTGACCTCAGTGTTGGTCAAATACCACCATGGGAAAGGAGCTATCCCCAAATGTAATCCAAGTATGATAAGCTTATGTTGCAGAATAAGGAATTTTAACTGCAGATGTTTGAGCTGTGCTGTTCCAGTATGATTCAGGGCCAGGGGTTAGATCTGATTTATTCTCTTTAGCATCCCTGTAGCCCCTGGGACATCTGTGTGCAGCAGCACGTGTTGAGCTGGAGCTGCAGAAGCCTCACCCCTTCCTGCTGCTGCCTGGCACTTGGGCCCGACAATTGTCCTTGTCACATTTGGTGCATTCTGCAAACAGCCTGATTGCAGCCTCCATGCTCAGAACACCTCTGACCTGCTCGGCATGAAGTGAATTTGAAAGGTCACACAGTACCAGGTTCCCTGAAAGCAAATTCCCTGGTATTGGTAAACTTTGTGCACCTGTGAAAATATGAGATCAAACCCCCAGCAATGTCTCAGCCTCCCATCAGAGAGGCTCATCTGCAAGGAGAACTCTGTGATGCTGAGCTGCCTTCTCACCTGCCAAAGCCTTTGTCCTTACTGGAATGTTGGTGTGATTCTGAAAAGCCAGCTTCCAAGCTCTAGAAGAAATTGTCTTTTGGGGTAACATAGATGAAACATCATTAAGAACATTAGCATGGACAAACTCAGACTGTGGATTCCTCCAAGTAGTCTTATCAAAGCAGATTGTGTGTAAAAACTAATGGCCTTCTTTCTATTAAAAAAAAAAAAAATCATGATTTACCACCCCATGCTTTTAAAATCCTGTCTTAAATTATTCCTGGGCCTATATTTGGAATTGCCTTTCAAACACCATTAATGATGCCATTGATAAAAATGGCAGTCCAATTGTCACTGCAATTGTATGCTTTGATCTGTGACTTTTGCTTATTAATACTGCAGTCTGTTGAGCTGACATCAGAAGGACAAAAGCTTTTGACAGCTTCTTTTCAGCTTAGATTTAAATGGTTGTTCTTTATAAACAACACAGTGAGATCTCTGCCTTTGTCCATCCTCCTCTGAAGAATTATCTGTCTAACAGAAGCTAATTTCTTGTTTGTTTGTTTGTTTGTTTTGTGGCTTTTTGGTTGTTTTGCTGAGGGGTTTTTTTGCTTGTTTTGATCTAAACCAAAATAGTGGAGTGACTGAATTAAAAACTGAATTATTTAATTGTGGTCCGAATTACAGCACATAATTAAAGCACACTTGCCTTCACTTAATCTAGCATTAAAATATATAGTGGTAATATTTTTTTTCTTTTGATTAAAGGTTTTTTGAATTATTTCATCTAAATGACATAAATAATTTTAAAGTTCACTTTTTACTTTAAAAAGAGAATGAAAGTTTATTTCTTTCTAGTATTATGCAACCTTTAGGCTCAGTATCTCACCATCAGGTTCACATAGCAATTTGGAAATACAATGAACAGTAGCTGGGTGTTTCAGCAGTTCTAAGCTAATCTCCAAAAGCAGTAATATCATCTCTCATTTTTGCAATACCCTCCTCTTCAGTCTGGGCTAGCCATTTGTCTTGTTCTCAACAGGTGTTTTAGATAATACCCTGTCAATCGTGTCATTATAAATCCCAATCACCAAATGTTTACACAAAGATTATAAATATCCTGCAGTTTTTAATGTCTTATAGTTTTTATTGGAATGTTTCCTTCTGCAAAACCCATACAGGCACCCTGACCTCAGCACCAGCAGTGCAATCACAAATGTATGAATTGCAAACTGCTGCTGCAGATGGTGAGAGAGGTACATCAGATGCTGCCCTTGCTCTGACTGAAGATGTGGAGGAAGGAAACCATGGCATAGCGGGAAGGTACAGGGCTTGGTACAAGGCTTTGCCTACAGATGATAAAGGAAATTCAAAGCTTTCAAACTACAGCTTTCATCAGGCACAGGCAGATGAAGATTAGCATGCAAGCCACTCTAAAATAAAACACTCCTGTGGTTTCTTCATGCAAAATGATGGTAGCTCCTCAGTACTGAGGAATATTCCACGTGGACAATTTTAAATGTGCTGAATGTTCATCTTCCTCAGATTAAGCAAGATGCACAGTTCTGAGCTGTTTTACCTGGAAAAACAAGGCTATGCACATTCATATTCTGGATAAATGTATGAAGCTTCACATTTAGACATTTTAATGGAGCAGCCAATGCTCTACTTGGCCTGGAGTCATGGAGAATTCTCTAGTTTAGTTATCCTCTTATGTAATTTTTTAAGTTATGATGTGTCCTGTGATATAAAAAAGTGGTGATGTATCTTTCTATGCAAGACACTCAACTACTTATTACAGAATTCCTCCCTATCTCATCCTGAATTACAAGTGGCTGATTGGCATGGAGCTTTTAATGAAATATTTATTCAGAATATTCCAGGCCCCACCTGCCTTCATTAGACCCCTGTTCTTGCTTCTAGGTTCAGAAGAGAGACATTTAAAAAACACTAAGGAGGTGTGAAGTTTATGGTCATGACCACATGGCCACTTGCAAAGCTTCTGGGCTTGTTGCATGTTGCTGCCAAAGACTGATTTTATTAGTTCCCACATTACAGTCACACTTGCTATTTAGCTTCTTGTTTACCAAGAGAAGAACCATTTGAACCATGTGCTTGATGGTGTCTTTAGAACTTTAGGACTGTGCCTTTGAACAGTATTCTTTTGCCAGAAATTGAAGGTATTCTTTCCCTTTTTGGGAAAAGAGGATTTTTCAGTGGTGTTGTAGTAGAATGGTACTGGAAAGAGGGCAGTGGTAAAAGCAACAGCTGCCTTCAGAAAAAAACTTAGCAAATAAGTATTAATTCATAAATGAACTCACAGGAAGTTTCCAGAATTATTAAAAACTAATAGCTGAAAAACTTGATCACCTGTGTTTGCAGTCTCCCTATTTGTGTGGGAGGAAATGTGTTGCAGGGTACATTGTGCCCTAAATTTGGAAAGAAGCTGCAAGTCTTTTTGGAAGAGATTCCTCCTGTGCTGTGGCAGTAAGGCAGGAGATGTGCTTGGAGATTGGATTTTTTATAGAATTTCACTCTGGCAAAGTTTCTGTGGATAAGGCAACAGTTACTGAAGGGATTGCCATATTCTCTGCAGGCTTCATGCTTGTGCCAGTTTGAATCTTTAATATTATTTGAATAGGTTTTTAGATGCATATTGAATGTGTGTGTGTGTGTGTGTATGAACAGATATTTTTATCTTACTGGAGATTTAATACTTTGGCAGTCAGCTCTCAAGTGCTTGGGAGTGCAGCCAAGATAATACTTTCTGAAATCTTTCTGAAGTTTTTTCTTTTTTGAACAGTGAAAATGCTTCATTTTTTTTCACCTTAGACTTTTTTTTTTTTTAAGACGATACTGCCAGCTTTGTCAGCCTCACATTATGTATCACCAACCACACTTTGTGAATAACCCCAGATGAAAAGAGGTCTGGCATTCAACTACATGTGTACATTGGCATCCTGTGGAGACAATGTGCTCAAGGACTCCCTATGGATGTCTGGAGTCTCAGTGTATCACTCTGCATGAATAGAAACCTACCTTCTACATGATGTTATGAGACTGCAGGGTCTGATCAATGACCTTTTATAAATTCCACTGACTATGAGTGATTTACCTGTATATCCCACTGACCCTGTAGGTGGGACACATCAGTCAAAATGGATTCATATGAAATAATCTGGTTTTCTATCTTCCAATAAGAGAAACAAAAAATATTTATTCAGAAATAATATTGTATTCATGGAATCCAAAATGTGCCAGGTTCCCCATATATAGGATAAAATTTGAAATTCAGAGAGAATCACAAAATGAGAGAAAAAGGGAAGGAGCATCCAAGCAAATAGATAAAACCACACCTACTGTTTCTTCCTGATTACCCCCAGTACCACTTGCTGTGTACTTGGAAATTACATAAAATCCCACTGGATTTATTGATCTACTTATTTAACTTTCCTATTGGCTGATATATACATCCGTTTTAAGTTCAGGTGAGTGAAAGGGGGAAGAGATGTATTCTTTTAAAGCTAATAGAATGTTTAATTAAAATTTTAAAAATCCCAATCTTTTTGTCCCTCACTTCTTTCATGTTGCTAAAGCTATAAGGAAATTGCCTAAGTAGCCAGAGTTTACAGCATTTTCTCTTTTTTCTCTCACTGTTTTTCTTCACTGAGGTGCTTGTCTATCTTAATGAACATGGGATGTCTTCTATTCCATTTCGGACCCATAGTACTATTTGATTTTTCTTTCTTTTCAGATTACAGATTGGAAAGTTTTTTCCTTGCCATAGAGAAGTTCACTGAGTTTATTTTAGATGTGAGAAAAGAAGAAGTTGGCAATACCAGTTGTCATTTGTAAATGATCCATTCGAGACTATTATGTCATGTTACATCTCTCTGCACTAGATAAGTAGCATTCCGACCAATAGTGTAGATTATGAAGTAAACTTTTTTGGTGTTCTCATATATATGTCACTTATTTCACCAAAACAGAGACACTAGAGACCTTATGGCTCCTCTGTGGCTTCTCACATCATTCCCCAGCAGGTCATGCTTCCTTCCGCTGAAAGTGTCTGATGAAATACCGGGCCCCACTGCACATACACAGAACTAAACCAAAGGGAAATGGGTGGGAATGCTGTCAGGTGGAGCAGGCTGGATGTGCCTGTGTCTGCACATGTAACTAGCTATGGGAAAAAAGGAGCTTTATTAGTCTTTGCAGCATTTTTTACATCCTTCATTTTATGTCTTGCCCATTAAGCCTGAGCATGTGACACTATTAAAAGCTGCTGCAGAGTCTTTCTTGCTAAATTGATAAAAACTGGCTTTATAATGAGACTGAATACAAAAACTAGCACTACTTAGCAAAGGAAGCCACCAGATTTATTAAATAAACTATAGAATAAGCAAAAAAAAAAAAAAAAAAAAAAAGCAACCCCCCAACC
>JAYDZK010000169.1:47769206-47793816 GCA_034509185.1 Euphonia xanthogaster
TAAACTATAGAATAAGAAAAAAAAAAAAAAAAAAAAAAAGCAAACCACCAAACTGATTGCCTCTTGCCTCTTGATTAGTTGTGGTGGCAACGAAAACTCAAAATAGCGCCATTTATACTGTCAAGTGATTCCCAGATGAATAACTTTTCTTTCATTGTAATAGCAAACTGTCACAATAAATGTCAGGGAATAATGGATGCATCTAGATTTTCATCCAGAAAGACTGCTTGACAGTAGATTGGGACTGAAAAAAATATGCCACTGAACAGGAATTACAGCAGAAAAGGTGCTTTCCTTTACTTGTGAATTTGGCTGATGGTCTACTCTAACATGTGTTGCTGAGGAATGCTACTTGGCATTACATTAAAGCTTTAGAGCATCTCCTGCTGTAAGATTTTGCTTGAAGCTGCTTGAAACATTGTTAAAGTATTTGGACTGTGATTTTCCAAGAGTTCAACCAATCTCAAATTTTAGATGTTCAAATAAAAGACTTCCTTTTCTCGCTTAAAAAAAAATACACTCAATATTTCTTTAACAAGCACTGAAATTCAGTCTGAATTTACTATGAAGATTAGGCCTATGCTGTGTCTGCCAGAAGGGTATGAGGTACTTGGCATGGAGACCCGGACCTTCTCCCTGGAGCAGAGAAATTCTAGGAGATCAGTGGGGAAGCAGAACATATCTGACACAAAGCACTTTTCCTAGGGTGAGCCAGAGATCCCAACACATGCTGTAAACTCCCTGGCAAAAGCACCCCACCACGCTGTAAGGCTGGGCTGTGGTGGGGTGAGGATCCCTTGTAAATATTCAGGTGCTGCGAGGACTGAGCAGTGAATCAACAGAGCCCAAACCATGAGCAGCAGCCATGAGGCTGGAGCTGCTCTGCTGCTGAGTGCAAACCCAGGCCATGTCACAGCTTGGAAAAGATGGTCAATGCTCCCCATAGGAATAGTACCAACATGTTTAGAAAGCATAACCTTGTTTTGTTCCTTTTGTATAAAGTGAAGAGTGCTTTTAAAGATGGGAGCAAACACCATTTTCCTATGGGCTGTTTTTCTATTCAGTAACAGGATGAACTTGTTTTAGGAATGAATCATGCTCATGTATTAAATGAAAATTATGTGGTAAGTGAAAATCATGTAGTAAATGAAGAGGGGAATTGAAAGACATCAGACAACTGTCTTTCATCAAGTTAAAACATTAGGCTTTATTTCCATCTCTGGGCAGCCGTATGTGTTACCAAAGTAGCAAAGCTGTGATCTTATTTATGACTTCCTTATAATATTATAATATTATGTACATTGAAGCACTTGGCCAAAATGGGGACCCACAGTTAATGGTGTGACCCTTCTCTCTCGCAGTTTTATGTGCAACTTTGTGTGACTAAGCCCCATGCCTCACAGGAGAGTTATAGCATAAAATTAGTTTGATTAATTTGAAAGAATTTGAATGAAGAAAACTTGCTCACCTTCTCATCACATATTAGTGGAAACCAGCAAAGCATTGGGAATCTGCTTATTATCTGAGCACATTCCCTGCACTGCAAGAGAAGGAGAGCTCCTGTAAATGGCAGATGGTTATGTGCTGACAAAATTAAAATCTTTGACCTAAGGAACACCAAAAAAGAAATCTGAACTACAGATGAATAATCAGTCTTACTTTGGGCATGTCCTGTTCCAGAATTCCAGGTTTGGGGCTAGATCATACCAAGGGACATTAGTGTAGGTTTTAATGTTCAAGATGAGTATCAATAAAAAATCATAGGGTAGAAAGAGAAGAATGTCTTCTCTTTTTGCTCAGTGCCACCAGTCCTCATTTGTGCTACAGGATCCTTGCAGTGGAGCAATAGTTTGAAACATTTTTGCAGAAGAGTACCTAAAACCATTAGAAGTGGGACCAACAGGTCACATTTTATATATATGTGCTTAATAGCTGTAGCTGCCATTAATTTCAGGAGAAGATAAGAACTGAAACAGGCTATTTTTT
Organism: Euphonia xanthogaster; assembly: GCA_034509185.1. Lineage (NCBI taxonomy): Eukaryota > Metazoa > Chordata > Aves > Passeriformes > Fringillidae > Euphonia > Euphonia xanthogaster. Next base: position 47,771,193 of record JAYDZK010000169.1, read on the forward strand.
TTCTTTAAATGTCAAAATAAGAACTTACTGCTTAGCTTTAGGAAAATATTTGCAAATGTTGGTGTTAGTATACGATGTGTCAGCCTCCTCACCTGCCAAATGGGGAGGACAGTGCTACATCCCACACAAACACACTGCATTACAGACAGACTGAATCCATAACTATTTATGCTCTGTAAAGCTCTAGGAAAGGAGTGCTCGTAGCCTTCCAGATGCCTTTGAAGAGTTGGTGTCTTGTACTGGGATGAATAAAGACATGAATATCAGAGGCAGAAAGGACCTGGGGTGAAGTTGCTCAAGTGTAAACACATATTCTGCAAGATGCCATGCCATCAGTTTAAAAAATCTCAGAGGCAATTGTGACAGAAAATGCAGAGGTTCATGAGGCTTAAATCTCTTTACTAACTTCAGTGTTTCAGTAGGCATGAGAAGGTAAATTTGTTTAGTCCCTGTTTTCAAATTAAAGTTCTGTTTATTGGCAATAGAAGGGTAGACTCATGTCTCTTAATTATTGGATTAAAACCAGCAAGTACTTTTTCACCATGGCTTGATGTGATTGTCAATGATGAAGACAAATGTAGTTCAATCGTTTCACAAAGATATGGTGTAAAGTGTATTTTTTTAATGGTTTTATGCAAGGCTTTCCTCTCAAAATAAAGGAGGTCTCCAGCCTTCTGTTGAGAACTCTTTTTCTTTGTCTTAACCTTGATAACTTCATGTTAGCCACTCATGGCAGGTATGAGTTCCTTGCAAGAAAGAGAGGTTTTGGAAAAGTTAGCAAAACTGGCCTGACTAGATGACTAAGCATCAGGCTTTAGCTGAACACATCACGTGTTAGGCAACATGGAAGGCCTGCATACTAAATCTTTACATGTAGTTGCTTTTGAAGAGAAGAAAACATGACCAAGTGCCTTTGGAAAAATACTTCTCATTCATGAATCCTCTCCCTTTTCATCCTTAGATCAGGTAGGACATAACGTGCCCCCCAGCTAGTGTGATGCAATTTCTGTATATACTCAATGGCTTGCAGGAGGCTTATTTTTTACACTATGGTAAACTAAATAATAAAATTAATATTTATCTGCTTGAGTGAACCTTTCCTGGTAGGAAATAATACAAGTTTCCTTTGAATTATTCTACAGATGCAGTTATACTTTCAAATACAGATCAAAGGAGAAAAAGACTTTCTACCACTATATGATGTAGCTTTTATATTAAGAGATGGATCCTTATTCCTCTGTCTTGGTCATTTGACATTAACCATCCTTGTGAAACTTGGGTGTTAGAATAACACTTAAAATTTTTTTTAAAGGGTTCAGATTGTCTTAGAAAAGCAGAAGATGGAGAACTTCTTGTCATGGTGTTACTACAACAGGACTATGAGTCTTTTCATTTCTTGATATCTGCTAAGAATTACTCCTAGCCTTTGGCTGGACCGAGCCTAACAGTAGTAGAAGAATAACTTGTAACATCTCAGCTATTAAGTCCAGTAGCTCTTTTAAGGATTAGCTCTTCTTGTTGACAGATGCACTTGTTGCCTAATTGGGCTCTTTCTCTTCTGTGTTTTCCTTCTGTTGTCTTTGCCACTGTGACAGTGAGTACAAACTCGGAGAGAATCCCCAGGTGACAGGGATGTCTGAGCTTGGGCCATAAGCAGCAAGATATAAAAATCTAATGGACAGCATGCGCCACTTCTCTCATCCAGCCCAGTCAAAACTCTGGATTTTCAAGATTTAGCCAGGATTTCATGGACATCAGAGTGAAACAACTCACAGAGGCCTTTCATCCTGCTCCTCTCCCTTTGTTTCTATCATGTGCTTTGTGTGCAGTACCTATGTGGTTGGGTATTGGCACCATTGCTCTCTCTTCCCAGCCAGGACAGGGACAGCAGACCACCCCCCGCCTCCTGTGCCCACAGGGACAGACACTGATTCCCATATCAACTTGCATTTTCCTTAGAAGCTAGATGAAAATGCATCAGCAAAGACCTCTGGAGAAAGCAGACAAAACATCCAGAGTCCTGCAACTCCCTGCAGGCATCTTCCCCTGTGGAAGGAGAGAAACAAGTGTGAAGAGCTAGGGCTGGAGCTCAGGAGGGTCCAAAGGTGAAGGGCGGCTGAGCCTTGGTGGTCTGTAGGCTGTCCCAGACACAGAGGAAGTCCTACACTCACACAGACCCTATGACCTGAGTCCCTTGGAGGACGATGTCAAGGGGGAACTTCCCATCTTTGTCCTTTTCAAAGCTCTTTGTCCCAAACTGGTCACACATAGATCTTGATTGCCTTGGTGAACAGCACCTGTGAAATTCCTGTGGTCTCAAAGAGCCTGAGAGGGCTCCATCTGCCCTGTCTCTCATCCTCAGCCAGTGTGACAGTGTGGGCACCTTGTCTCCTGTGCACATGGGGGACTCTCCTGTGGGACATGCCTGATCTCTGTAAATCAGTGTTCCCTGCCTTTAGCATCAAGAGGCCTTTGCAGAAAGTGTTTGTCCCCCCTGTTTCTTCAGTCAGGCTTGCCCCTTTGTGTCACAGGTGACAAGCTGTTCATGTCAGGAAGATGGAGCACATAGATAAGGGAAAGTCCTAGCGACAGAGCGAGTAAATACTGCTTGCTGTGCTGTTTTTGCCAGCTGTGTCCTGTTCATGCTGCTATGAACAGAGGTGCTGAGGCTCAGAGAGCTCTAAATGCAGAAGGAAAACACAAACAACACAAATGTCTAAAAGCAGAACACTGTGCAAGAAAGCTTTTGCTACCTGGGTCCTGATCGTGCTCCAGCACTGTCCCATGCCCAGCCTGCCATGGGCAGGGTATGTCTCCCATTGAAGCTGATGACATCTATCTTAAAAAACAGCATTAAGGAGAGAGAGGCTTGGAATGTTTTGTAAGTGGTGGGGAAAGGTCTGTGCACATCAGCCACTGAAGATGATGATATCTACCTTAAACAAACAAACCCAGCACTAAGGAGGAAAAGTCTCTGAGTGTTCTGCAAATGATGGTATTGCAATCTGACAACACAGCATTATTCTGGAGCTGAGACTTGGTTCAAATCTGGATCTTGCTGAGAAAATTAGTTCTCCTTAGACCTGCCAGCATTTCTGTGCTCCTGAGGGTTAACTGTGTTGTGGACTGTAGTCTTATTTGATGACTTTTATGGCTGCAGCATCTAAGCTTGCCCCAGCTGATGTGACTGTTGTGCTTTCTCATTGTATGCTCTTTTTTATTCCATAAGCTTTCACAGACATCACAAATCTTCCTTTAACACTGATCATGAGGTAACTGTAAATAAGGAAAATTATTCAGAATTGTTGAACTGTACGGTGCCACTTCCACAGCTATGCCATGTATGCTATAAAAAGAGGCTGAGTAAGAATGAGCAGGAGTAAACTGGCATTGAGATCAAGGTGAGAAAGGGAGTAAAAGGACTGTGAAAATTTTCTTTTATTTATACACCCTTCTCCTGTGTCCAGGCCTGAGCTGAAAGGAAAGACCAGCTGAGTTTTTAAACATATCTAAAGGATTTCTATGCCTAGTTTTCACTTGTGTCCATTGTAAACTGGAACCCAGTTCCCTTATGCAGCTTTGAAATACCCTTGGGTAGATGAACATCCAAAAGTCATTGAATGAATCAAGAGCTGAACTGGGGTCAGAGCTGAGGGCCAGGCTGTGAGGAACCAAGTCGATGCCCAACAGTGTGACTTGTGCCAGACTGCACCAGAAGAGCACTAGTTATACACATCTGGGTGAATCCTGATGTCAGAGACAACAGGAGAGCAAAACTTTCTCATTTTCTTGATTTTAAAGTCCACAGCCATATTACCCAAGCACAAAAAGCACGTTGGAGGGCATGCAGCATGCACCTCTCAAACAGGGAAATGGAACTCAGGAGGAAAATCTCTTGGCACTGTTGGGGAGCTGCAGCCTGATGGGCATTTCCCCCTGTAATTGTGCCAAGGGTGGTTCAAAGGCATCACATCAAATGATAAGAACAATGGACAACAGCAGATAAGAACAACATCCTCACAACTGCAAAATGGAGCTTGGGGTGGGAAATGAATCTTGAAGAAACTCAAAAGTTAACAGCACAGGTACTCAGCCAGCTTCTCAAGGAAAATGACATAATCCAGGGCTTAACGCTGATTCACACACATTGAAGATCTTGGCACTTAGTGGCTTCAGTTTCTAAATTAGCATCACACAGATGCCCATGAAAATCCTGGCACAGTTAAGGACCTTGCTAAGTATTCTAGGCTTTATTTTTAAGCAGAAAAGAAAAAACATCAATCCAACTCACCCCCCACCCCAAAAAAAAAACCAAAACAAAAAATCAGAATGATTACCAAGATGCCAAATTAAAATACGGATTAGTTGTTTTGTTTAAGTGTTAGAACAAAACATGTATAACACATCCCAGGAAAACACACTCATTCTTGCTTCCTTCCCCAAATTAAAAGACATTGATTTGTCAGTGCATTTTCAAGTCTAAAAGATATATTAAAAAACTCCTATACCATACATTTTTGAAAACATTGCTCAGATTCAGCTTCTGTGAGAGACATCACTCCCAGTGGTGGTATTTAAGCATTTTGCCTTGATAATTTTGCAGTTTGTCTACTAAAGGGTTACCTAACAAGAGTAGCTAAAGAATGAGGAGCCAACTCCCTTTGTCTGTTGAGATGCAAATCACAGGACCTGTCATGACTTAGTCAAAGCCATAAGGGATACACTGCTGGCTCCATGGCACAGTCCTGCCTGCCTTTCTTGCGAGAGAGATCAAGCCAAGTTGCTGCTTTTTGTTTGCTCCATCTCTTTCCCTGTGTCATTGAGAACAGTGAAGGCCACAGCGAGCCCTCAGTGCCACTCAGACCTCTGAGTGCCAACAGCTCAGGGAGCAACAGCGTGAAGCTCCCTCCAAGAACCTGCTCGGGGCTGTACGGGCACCACCGACATTGGGCAGCATGGGCTGCTGGGCACTGGGAACCCGGAGGGCGATGGACCATCACAGCCTGGGTTATGGCTCTAAGACTGACAGTCTGTTCAGCTGTGGGGGACACCTCACCATGGGCTGTTGGAGAGCAGCTGGGGGAACAGCTCCTTTTAAGCTATTGACTTATTTTGAGGCATTCCAAGGCACTGAAAATCCCCGTCTCTAGGTGACGCTTGCAAGGAAAATACGCTCTTGCATTGCAAAACCACCCTGTATTAGGAAAACAGGGAGCTGACCAGAGACTGGCCTGCCCTGAGCCAGTCCTCCAGGCACGCCATCTTTTCAGGAGGGAGGTCTTGCAGATCTGTTTCTGGTTCAGCCTCAGAGCAGCACGGGGAGGTAGGAGTCCCACACACCATACCGTGGAGTAGGTGGGGGAATGGATCTCATGCCACCTACACATTGCACGGTGTGCAATAAATAAAGTGGGTGGATTAAATGTCATAGATACATACCACTCCTAAACTCTTATCTGTCTGCACTGGTATCTGTGCCAGCTGCTTCTCCACCTACCTAGAGGCCTTTTGGTTATGGAAACCCACAACTCACAACGATATTTTACTTCTGTAGACATACATTGCTTACGCCCACAGTGGGACCAAGCAGAAAACAAATGCTCTTACTTGGTACCAAAGAGTAACCTGCTCTCTTGGGGGAGCAGTACCATTTTGTGTGATTTACTGAGATCTGGAAGTTGATTTAAAGGCAAAGAATAGTTTGCTTGTTTTTTTAGTAGGATACAATTTACCTATAGTACTGGAATTGGCAACCAGTCACTCCTGCTCTCTTCTACCATCTCTGCTTGGGAGCTTGCAGGGTTTTCCAAAATTCCAGTCCAGGTCCAGATATGGGGCCTGTGGTAGTACCATGCACTTGGCAGTGCGGCATTCCCTATCTTCTTCTTTGCTAATATCCCTGTTGGGAATCTTACACAGATAAAAATAGGCTACAGTGTCTGCTTCTCCTTCCCAATGATTTGCAGACAGATACTTGCCAAATGTCTAGTGACTCATTTATTTGGGAAAAAAACCGACCACAACAATGCAATCTGCAAACCCACACTTTTCCCACTCCCATATAAGAAGCATTTTTAACAGTCACTCAGACCTTGTGTAGAATATATATTAGACACCTGTTCCCCTGTTTTTGTCTAAAGAGTGATGAATACAAGCCCAGGGGCCAAATTTCCACTGCCTTTTTCTTTTGGTAGCCACTTACTCCATGCAAAGTGTACCTGACACCAGTCTGGAAACCCAAGTTATTGAGCAGAGGTTGGGTGGAGAGGCATGGGCTAGGCTGGTGGAGCTGCCAACACTCTGTCCTTGACAGAAGGATGGAGACTGAATCTCAAGTGTGCTTTGCTTCTCTGTGGTTCTGGTCCAGCCATCAATTTAGCCAGTGAAAAATTGCTTTAGATGTTTTTTTCAGCAGCTTGTGCAACATTGCACTGGGTGCTCCGGAGGTAAGTGCTGTGTTTCTCTGAGGATGTTTTTAAAATTGAATACACTTGGTCAGCAGAACTTTTACTAAGATATAGACAGAAAAGATTTTGAAAACAAAAATAAAAAGGGATAAGAAAGAAGAAAAGCTCTATGAACAAAGAGCCCAAACTTTTGGTACTTACCACGGAATGAAATGTCACTGTCTGTACTCCTGCATTGCAGTAGTTGTAGGTGGACTGACTCCTCAGACATGGGCTCTTGCAAGGCCAGATCCAAACAAAGGAGCCACAAGCCTATTCACAAATGTAAAGATAAAAAGATCTAGATTTTCTATGTTTAGTGCCACCTGTTTCTGAAAATCCCAGCAGCATCCAAAAAAGAATCTTGCTGAGGCACAGAGCAGTTCAGGAGACACTAAAAAGCCACAGTGGCTGTGAGTTGCAGAGCAGGAGTCAGGAGTCCCAGTACTTTGCTGTATCCTGAAGCAGTAAAGGTAGGACACAAAATGCCATGGTGGATCAATGCCTGTCATTTATAGCTGTCAAGAAAGCATATTGCAATTTCCCAGGTTGGAGAAGCAGACATCTCAAAGACAATTTTCAGAGAAGCGCTGGTATATTCCCACGTCCTTGGAAGAAAAATTTCCTGTCGTTTCCTATTGAATTCTCTTCTACAACTTGTCTGCCTGAATGCATAGTTACAGTGCTTCTGAATTTTATTAGGAAGCCAAAACACTGAGGATTATTACCTAAGCAAAAGTCCTCCAACCCTCCACCATCTCACCTTCGTGACATAATTTAATCAATACCTACCTCCATTTAAATATCCCACCTCTCTTATTCATGATGCTGAAAAGCCCTGGAACAATGAATTGCTATACATGACTATTTCCTACTCAAGAAACATAAAATTAAAAATTGTGCCATTCTATTTTTAAATAATAAATAGAAAATATTTATTTTACAGCATTTTCAAGATCATTTTGACAAAAAGGCAGTTTTCATCAAGCATTTGACAGACCAAAAGAAAGAACAACTACAGAAAGCTTTGTAGCTCATACAGCTGCATACACAAGGTGAGTTCTTGCTCTTTAGATATATTTACGTGTGTGTATTTTTCCAGTTTTAACGATTACAAACTAAAAGCTAATATACTGAATTTCAAGAAAACTCTTACTCATGATATAATTACATTGCAGTAATAAAACCAGTGCTTAATATGTTCAAAGCAGACAGATATGAAAACAGTATAGTACCTTGCCACATTGCTGTCTCCTTGTCTATAAAAATCTGCTATATTTCTTTTTCTTATCTCTCTCAGATCTTCAAAGACTGGCTTCTTAGTATTTGTGCTACTGACAATGTATGTTTTTGGAAATAGCACAGCAGATCTTATACTACAATTGTTAGAAGATAGAATTCATTGCCAGTGCAGTAATCGGCAAAGATGGCATTTTTCTCACTGCTTTAAGGAGTATTCAGCATTTTAAATAAAAGAAACAGCAACAGAAAATATGCCCCTAAAAGCCCCAAGCAGAACAAAAAAATCAAACAACTAACCCTCAGGTGTCTTCAATTTATTATAGAGACATCAATATACTGACAAAAACTTGCCTTTGGGCAAAGTCATTTCATGCTTTCCACATCAGGACAATGATAGCAATTGGCCACAAGTAATACTGAAAGGAGCAAACATTGTGAAAAGAGGATGAGAAAAAAAGACTCTCTCTGGTTTTGAATATGAGCGAAACATTCCAAAACCGATACTGCATAATTAGGGAAAAACTATGAGATTTGGATCTTCAGAGATGAATTGATAACAAGCAGGACTTTTTAAAATTCAAGTGAAAAGAAAGAAAAATACTAGAATTATGATTAATTCAGAAAACCTCTGGTAGAATACTCAAAAGAAGCATGATTAAAATCAAGGTTTGCAACTAGGTTAACTGGAAGACATTCCTTTAAAATATTTTTTGAAATAAAGTGTGGAACTGTGGGACAGATCGTCATCCTCAGCTGAATTCAGCAGCACAAGCAAAGATGATAGCAGCTAAAATCCTGATCTATGTGTAATAAGTGCATTTATAGATAGGGTAATCATCATTATAATTAAGTTCAGGCCACAGCAATTACATCTGGACTTCTATCCAGCCAGACATTGGGGAGCTTTGGATTAGGCCCATCTCCAGAAAACACATGAAAGATAGAGGAGGAAGAGGAATAAATGACAGAACTACAACTGCCAGGAAGTGACCTTTAAGCAATATTGTATATTAAACACAAGAAGTGAAAGCATAAGAAAGGAACATGCAACTAAATATCATAAAGGGTTTAAAAGAACTGTCAATAGCAAAACCTGGGGATTTATGCACACATTAAGCACTGATGCAATTTCCTGTCCTGGCATGATTTACATGATTTCATTTTAAATTATCTGAAGCAGTGAAATAGTTGGATGACTTTTCCTGTCTCTCACCTGCAAGAGTTCTAAAACAGATTTCTTTTATTTTTTTTCTGGTTAGCCACACTTGCTGCAAAACATGTAAAATAACAAGTTCTCAATGCACTGGTTATTAATATCATATATCTACTTCATAAAATATCTGCAAAACAAAGCACCCTATTATAAGGGTAATGACTGTTTCAGCTTGTATATGAAAAAAAGGATGTGTTAGCACAGCATACAAACCTTCAAAGATCTATTGAATATTTGTACCAACGCAATATAAAAACATGATTTAAACATAAAAATATTCATAGTATATAAGACAATCTTCCAGTGGTAGTTATTGGACATTACTCTTCACACACGCTGTACCCACGCATACAGATACACAAACGTACGCTCACTCTCCTGCCTGGAGGTTCCTAACCCCCAGTGTGGAATTGCCCTTCTTCCAGACTAACAGTTGTTGCTCTAAGTAAACAGCTATTTCTCAATGCACTTGTTTCCAAAGTAACACAAAGGAATGATGCAATGGCATGGCAAAATACGATGTTTTATGAAAAGATAGTCAATAAATATTGTTCTGCTACAGGAAATGTTGTGTAACAGTTTAGCCACGTGGTTTGCAACCTTATACAAAAGGGCAATTTTTCTAAGTCCTTATCACATTACAAGTACTATGGCAAGACTTTCTTCAGAAACCTCTTGAGTCTTAACTTGATCATATTTCTTGCTCTGTTCACAATCAGCATTAAAAGAAGCCCGAATCCCCCAAAAAGCAGCCTAGTATAAAGAGCAAATCATTCAGATAGGAGCCAGTAAGAGCCATGTGCTTTCACATTATCTCATCTCCTCTCCCCAAAATAAAGTTCCACAGTTATACCACCTGTAGAAATCAGGAAAAAAATGTTTATGCATATATATCTCATATACAAGTAGCTTTGTTCCCCTGCACCACACTCTGCCCTTCCAGCTCCTGGGTGTGTTACTCCCATAGCAGACAAACAGCAGTCGTGAGGTGTGCTAACGACTTCTCCAGGTCGCACTTCCCAGAGTCCTTTTCAAGCATTGCCAAGAAAGGGTGCGACTAAGTGTGATTATATTCTTTTTCCTGCGTGTTTATTCTTTTATTTATTTATTTATTTAGCTATAGAAATTGTTCCGTTAGTTTGTGCTTTGTTGTGGTTTCCTAACATTTTCCCAAAGTACTTTTATTTTAAACAGATAGATAATCTTGAGCCCTCAGAATGGATTTTTTATTTTCTTTTTGTTTCATTTTAGTTATTTAAGTGCAGGATGAAATTTTTGCCCTGTCATTTGTCACTTTGTTCTCTGCTCTCTCTCCTGCAGCCCTGGGAGGCTCATCTCCGCAAGTCCTCCCGGTGGGCAGCTGCCAAAGTCCGTCCCGTCTTGTCTCTCGCAGCATCTACAGGGTGGACGAGCTTTGCTTATAATCCCTCAGGACGACAGAGGCGTAGGTCACATCTGGGGGTGTGCAGAGCACCGACTCTGAAACAGGGGAGCTGGGCACGGAGCTGCCCGAAGATACTGAATCCCGGAAAGGGGATGGGGGTGTCAGCGCTGGAGAGTCTTCTAGAGTCAGTTTGCTGGTTGCCGGCTCCTCGTCCTCCTCCTCCTCTGTGCTCTTCTCATACACATATCCCTGAATGAGCTTCACCTTCTCACTCTCGGCTTCCTCAGCCGGGGGAGACAGGGGCTCCTGGCTGAAGGCAGCCACCTGGAAAGGCTGCAGGGGCGGCTGCTGCGGTGGTGGGGGTGGGCAGGGGGGCCACACACCGTTCCCTGCGCCGGGAGTGGGGAGGGCAGTGTTGAAGTCGGGGATGCCAGTGGCAGACTTGTTGACCACTCCTTGTAGCTGGTCCATGAGAGACTGTGGCTGCAGGGGCAGGGTCTTGGGGGACTGCTCAGGCAAGAAGAGTTGGGTTTCCTCCGCCGTGGCCTGCAGCGGGGGGGTCGTTGCCACCCGCCTGTGCACCACCATGGAAGGACTGTTGGACTGGTTGAGGTGAACAGGCTCTCTGCCTTCTTCCTCCACCACATTGTACAGAGTCTTAGTGCTGATGTCGGTAAAAGTCAGACTTTGGCCGTGGGAGTCTTTAGTGAGGGGTTTGATCACTGCTGTCTGATTGCACCCTGTCTCCTGGTTCTTCACATGCACTGAGAGTCTGTGCCACGTATGTTCCCCCTTTGGATCTTGTCTTCCACCTGGTTCAGACCATGACACAGACTTTCCATTAGAACTATGAATAAAATAAAGATGGTTTATTTGCATTTACATTACAAAGACACAGGCAGTATAACAAACAAGCCTACAAAAATACTGATTGCTTTGCCTCATTAGTAAGCCTCCCCCCCCCTCCAGTTTTTCATGTCCTCCCAGAAATACTACATGAGAAAACAACACTATGATTTACATCCAAAAGTGATGTTGGTTATCCATCCTACAGCCAACCTGGAAAGCCTAGCCTGAGGGAAGGGCTCTGGGAGAGCCATCTGTGGTTTGAGAACTTGAGCTGTCATTTGGTATCTAGGTTTGCTCACTATTTTGCAGGGGAGAAGAAGAAAAACACAGGAAAAAAGTCACAGGAAAGGATTAATTAAGCCTGATTTGCAGCTTATAGGAAATATTTTCAAGCTGTTGGAAGAAAAACAATCCACAGTCACAGCCTTTGGCAAACTGGGTAGAGAGATAAATTGCTTCTAACCCCCTCTTTCCTTTTTATTCACTCTTCCTCTTAGAAACAGATTAGCTAACAGAGAAATGAAGGACTCCCAGGGCCTCTATCAGGTGGGAGGTAAATGCACTTCTTCCCGGGTGACTGTTATTTACAAACCAGGCTAAAATTCTGGGACTGAAAACAGTTGGTTTGTGTGGGAAGAGGAACAAGCAGCAGCATGACCATGGTGAGTCAAACCCTCTGACTCCTCATACAGGCCGGGTCCCACCAAAACACCGGGCAGTTTGGCCGAGTGAAGATCTGAGGGTCAGGTCCAACTCTGAGGAGCTGTAGGTTTTTGCATTTCCCTGTACCCTTGAAAGGAGCAACACTCAAAGCTGAGTGGCAGCTTGTGAGCAGCTGGTAGGACAGGGAGCTGAGCAGTGCTTTAGAGGACCAAGCAACTGTTTAACTGCAGGTCAGGCAGTAGAGATGGTTCACAAATTCTAAAATACATAATCTGGGTGCAAACCAGAGATGGAGAGAAACTCTGAGATGATTTATTCGAAGCATCCTTATCTCGGGGTTTCATCCCTCAGAGACCAGAAGCAAACAAAGGATTACTTTTCAGACCCTGAGACTGCCGTGCAGATGGGAGACAATGAGTGGGAGGCTGGCACTGCAGCCTCACCTCCTGCTACTGCACGCACCAGAGGAGATCGCTTCCCCTACAGTATTGCAGTATTGTTGTAAGCATTTTGCTTTCCTTGCTCAGACTCTCATGGTCCACTTTTTTAAGGAGCAAATAAATGCCACCTGAGTTTTATAAAAAAAACCCCATATTGACTGACTTTGTCATAGCTGGAAGAGATTGGTACAAGACATATAGTGTTGTAAATCTGTCAAAACAGAAAAGAAATATACATGACAATGTGTCATTTTTCTGTTGAGCAGTAAGTACTCCTGGAGATAAAAAAAGGATTTTAGACGGATCCAAGCTGGGAAGCTCATCTCCAACTCCAGACTCCAAATGCTGGACCTGTGACTCACCACCCCTGTGGGAACTGGGGCACATGAAAGAGCCAATCTAAAAAATTCATAACTCCCCAAAGCATGTTGTTGGTTGGACCTGGAGCTGTTTTGAGTTAGAGCTTTAACCTAGGAGATAGGAAAGCCACGTTCACAACTCAAGAAGGAAATGTCTATATTATAGTGATCAATGAAAAGATAAGAATGAATGTTTAGAACCATTCCTGTTTTGATCAAATAAGCTATGGTATGACTTTTTTTTTCTTTTTAATGTGGTGTAAAGATAGGCAAATGAGTGTAACTCTTGGGTGTGAAAGTTTTTTAAAGTAATGTTTAACATGCCTAGAACTGCAAACTCTTCACACAGAAAAACATTCAGTCTACTTTAACTTCAAAACAAGTATCTTCTTGTAGAGAGGAAAATAAGTCAAGTGCTCTTGTATTTTGCTGATGCTGTAGCTTACAATTACTGCAAAGGGCTTTTCTAAAAAAATGTTATGATTATCTGCTGCCTTTTGTGCTAAGTCCACTTCTGCATCATTTATTTCTCCATATCTAGTTCTGGTGCATCACCTCACTTTTGAATCCCTCCTCACACCATCTGTTTTTTCTCTATCTCATTTTATTTCCAAGATTTTGTATTTTACATCAAAGCACAGCTATTTTTAGAAGCTCACTACCTCTGTCTTCAAGTCTTGCTCCTATTTAGTTCATTTCCCTCTCCCTCACTCTCAAATTCTGGTCTTACTTCTTTCTTCTGTAGCACTCTCCATAGTCTCAAGTCAATGGCCATGCTTAAACTGTGCTGGGACTGCAATGTCCAAATGTGAGCTAACCATTTAATCTAGATTTGTCTGGTAGCAACTTGCTCCTCGGGGAGAGCTGGTCCTGCTTGGCTCTGCTTGCCAGACCTTACTGCTCATGGTTCCAATGGCCTCATGACAAAGAGCTTTAGGGCTGCAGTGGCTCTCTGTGGGATCCATTTGACAAGATCCATGGATTATTTGCCTCAGATTATTGTTCCAGCTCTTTCCCTCTACTTGCTATGTCCAGGCACTGCTGGCTTGTTAATGAGTCACATTTTGAGATGGAGTCCCAAGACTGCCATAGAAATGTTTGGGCTCTGTCTTGCTGGATAGCTGGCAGCTCGTCACACCGAGTTTGACACTTTCAGGAAGAATTAATCATTAAAATGCAAGAGCACTTGTTACACTGGAACAAAGAGCAGGCACCTTGAATATCATTTACTGATGTTTAGACAAAAAGCAACGTTGGGTCTGGAAAAGCTCAGACCTGAACCGAGTCCCAGTGAGAGAAGGAGCTGTCTCACTTGTGCAAAGCAATGATGACAATCCTGACTGCGTGGTCACCACTCGCTGATTGCCATCTCCACTTTTGAAGGAAACATCCATTGGAGAAGGCCAAGATAAAAATAATCTGCCTGGGTTAATGGGAGAATGGATAGTTTTCCACAAAAAGGCCAGAGAGGGCACCAAGCCAGGTCACAGTTGGGGTATTGAAAACCTCTTGTTCATTTGCACAGTGACAAGATGGCACCAAGTGGTGGCTTCTTCATTTAATCAGTAGGATGATTACCCAGTTCATGTCTACCATGTGTTCATTTATCTTTCCTAACTCTGTCCTTTCTCCTGTCGATTTGTCACAGGATTTAGACTTCACACTTTCTGCACAGAAGTGAACTTCTTGGAGTCTCAAGGGATCTTAAGGTTTGTACTTCTGTATACCCAGTGTAACATTCCGCTTACTATTCCTCCAAATCTTCCCATCTAGTCTACATGTTCAGGCAGATTCCTGGATATCCTATCAGCACATAGGGTGGGTTTGCTTTTGCTTATAGGCAAAAACATACTTTGAGTTTAGATGCTTTTTCTCAATTTTCACCACAGCTTTATCTATGTGTTTTGTATTTTAGGGGAAATAGAAGTAAGTATATTTTTGGTGTGAGTTTTTATTAATTTCATGAGCAGAGCTTTTGCTATTTTTGGTAATTCAAAATTTTGCTTCTAATACATGTATTGATCTTTGTAACACACTCTCTGCATGAATCTGGAGCACTTTCAGCTTTCTTTCTTTATTGTAGACACTAAACAAGATGGAAAACAACTTCAGATCCTAATAGTAACTTCCTGAAATTCTTTAAAAAAACTGATGCATCCAAGTCTGAGACTATGTTTCAAAATACCCTGCTCAAGATGGTTCAAAATGCCTGCCCAACAGTAGGACATGCCTATAGTTAAGTATCTCTAGATGACCAAAATCTGGTCCCTCCTTGTGACCAGGAGTTCCCCAGACCCAAGTCCAGTTTCAGGCCAAGAACAGTCCTGCTCTTGCCAGTTCCTGGAGGATCTGACCTTGCTGGCTTCCTCAGAGCAGAGTCAAGTCTGAGTCCTCCACACAGTTGGCTTCTCTCCATACTTCAGGATTCTGAAGATTATTTATGTTAGATGTTGGATAGAAAAGGTTTGTTTACATCTCAGAGGCTGAATGCTTCTGAGGTGAAAAATTATTGTCGCATTGGTCTAAGATAAGTTAGACCTTGGATCCTTTTACCAGCAAAGTTATAATCTGAGATCAAGAGCACAGAAAATTAAATCACCTTTGAGTCCTGTGGGCCTGAAACTTTGTCTCTCTTTTTTTTTTTTTTTTTTTTTTTTTTTGCCTTGAATGTTTTACGCATAACAATCTCTAATTGATAGCACATGAAATAGTTAAGCAGGGTAGTATGTCTTCTGATGAGGTTAACTCCAGGAACCCACAGGTTGGAAAATGGCTTCAGATACAGTCAGGAAAAGTGCTTGTGAAAGACTCCTTTCTGTTAAAACAGGAAGGGACATTCCTTGATCTGTTAAGAGTTTATACCCTGTTTTGTCCTTTCAGGATTCCAGAGTTGTGGTCTGCTATCTTCTTCAAGTGGTCATGAGCTGAGGAAGAATCTTAATTTATTAAGATTCTTAATCTTGCTGAGATGAGTGATGCAATCATTTGAGCCAGCTTGGTGGTGTTAGACAAGACACAGAGCACAGATTTAATATATAAGGCTGTGTTTTTTTAAACAACAATGGTAATTAACCAGAGGAAGAGGTAATGGGAGAAATAATAAATGTTACTTGTCTTTCATTGCCAGCCCAATGTTTTGGCCCAACCTATCTCCTTGTAGTCACTGTGGTAACTGAAATCCCACAGCCAGTAGGAAGCACTGGGATAACCTGGCAGTCCCTTCTATGATGATAAAATTTTAGGAATGAACATAAAATGTGAACTGAGAAGCCTGTCAACTTTGTCAGGAAAAATTAAGTCTGAAACAAACCCTGAACTCGGTCTTACCAGCAGCCAGAGGTCAGTGTCAGGTACTGCCCAGTGACCAAATGCTGCTCCTCCCTTCAGAGAGCCCATTTACAGCCATTGACAGCAGGCTCTGGATCATAGCACATGCAGAGCTGTCCCTGAGCACTGACCAGCATTTGGAGGCAGTGGGGTGCAGAACAAAAAGAAATGCCCTGTTCAAAAGCTGTGCATTGGACAAAACCTTTCTCGTCCCTACACAGCACTTGCTGATGGATACCATCCTAGGGAAGCCAGTGGAGGAATTTCTGCCCTGCCCAGAGAGAGACAGTCAGTAAACTACAAACTTTTTCCAGCCCCGTGGTCACGTGAGTGGTAATGAGCCTGACTAAAGCTCTGTCTCACTGCTGCCTCACGGTTCCCAGGGCCTAAGCTAACAAGCTGAAAATTTAAGGCTAATACCGGCACTGCAGCACACTGCAGGTGCTTTGTTGGTATCCCCAAGGTCTCTTCCGTTATTGTCTCCATTTCAGTAAGGCCACTGGGGCACGAAATGTGATTAAGGGAATGAGCAGGTTTTAATCCAGGGTAGTGATACCTCCCTGCACTGAGCAGCCACTTCTCTCAGAGCTGCCACAGCCAGCCCGGATGCTCATTAGCAAAACAAGCCGTGCTGGTCTGCGTGTTCCTGCAAGCCTAACTTCTAGAATGCTGGTTCTAGGGACTCATCTCTTAAACCTGGGTTGGTAAAATTTCTCTGCACTCTTTCATGAGTGAGGGAGCCATCATCAACCACAGTCTCTATCCGATGTATGCTCAGGAGTTTTGCCGCATATAATCACCTAAATGAAAAAGGAAATCACAAACCGAATTCAGCCTTAGCTCGTTTACGCTATAATCTCTATCTTGGTGGCAAGAGAAACTTAAAACTGTTCTCACAGCATGGCTCCAATGCTTTTGTTAGTGCTGTATAATTAGAGCAATGTTTAACCTCCCACTTGTGTTTCTGGAAATTTAAATTACTTAACTAACTTTTCCTTGTTGCTCCCCTCCTCCCTCTACCCACCCCCCCCCCCTTTTTTTTTTTTGGACAAAATTGTCTTGAGCATTGGACACAATATTCTATGTTAATTAGAGCACTGCTTTAAATGTATGATGCAAACTGCTACAAAAGATATAGGAAAACATGATGGTGTCATACTGTCTTGCCAGGGCAGAACCTGATGATACTTAGAGTTGTTGTGAGTGAGCTCAAGTCCAAAGCTGCCTTTCCAACTCTGTCTGGCCACTAGTTTATGTAAAATAAATGTAACATAATAATTCCCTTCATAAGCTACTCTAATGCAGAAGTTAAGCATTACTTTATCTGAATTACAGATAGGCTTTCTAATGTATATTGACCCTATTGATAATTGGGGTATTTTTCTTGTTTTTAAATTGAAATCTTAATATTGTACAGTCTGTAATGTGGATGCAGTAGCTGTGCCTAGGCTGAATACCCTGTGATGAGATCCTGGTTTCCATCCACAGGGTCTCCAGGTTGGGATCAGACCCTTGGGCAGGATCAGAGGTTGGCAGCCCCCCTCACCTCTCTGTTCTGGTCACCCAGATGGGGAAAGCTGGAACCAGGGCTAGGGTCACCCACTTTACATTTGTGCTACCACAGAAGTGGGTCGCTGCGAGGCTCATACCTGGCCCTGGGGGTAGGGAATTACTTCCAAACCAAATGGCTCAGATATAGCCAAATGTCCCATAATAAGTAGATTTATTTACTCTGAGACATAACAATAATTTTTATGTACATAAGCTTTTGTAGAGCTCGGAATTTGGGGAGAGTGGGAGGTGGTAAGAGAAATGGTCAGTGCGTTGCTTCAGTGTAGTTGAAGTCCCACAACTTCACCATGTATCACAAATCTACCTAGCTCAACAGAGGTGTGAGACTATTACACTGATAATGTGTATGAAGGTCTGACTACTCATGATAATTCCTACTAGAAATCTGTAGTCTCATCTGAAATACAGAAGCTGTGTCATATTTCAGCCATCCAATATTAGTGAAAAAATTTGCTTCACCTGTGTGTTCATTAGGTGTTTTGAAAAAAAAAAGCAAATAACTACTAAAGTGTTGCTTTGAGAAAATAATCTAATAGATAATACAAAGTTCAGGATAATAAACAATTTGTTAGAAACCGCAAGAAAATTCATCCAGTGCTCAAGAAATGAAGATGAGAAACCTGCAAATCCAAGTGAAATTAAAAAGTGCTCTTAGAATAGCTTTTGAATCTGTTTATTTCATTCTTATTAGCAAGTAAAGCCCTCTGAATTTTCAGAATTAATTCATCCTACTGAATCATTTTTGTAATTTTTTTTAAGGATAATAAAGTTAATGCATGGAAAACATGGCGTAAATCATCATAGGTCCTCTGGTATCAATGGAGAAGCTCATTTGTGTTATCTGAAGGTGTGTTTCATGCTGCAAATTCAAATAAATGTTTATGACAGTGCAGCCAATGCCAATGCCTGAGCTAAAGCATTTATTCTTACAGGCTCAGAAGGGGGCGCAGTTGATAGAACCTGAAAACTGAAAAGTACAATGTTTTGAGCAAAGGAACCTGGAAAGCTTAGGAACATATGAAGAAAACACTAGAATTAAGTTCATTTACAAAAAGTGTAGGTGGGTGAAACTAAAGCAAAATAGTCTATAGGACTGGGGGACTGTGAAGATCAACAACCTTCAAAAAACATTACTTCAAAAGAAATGCCATGGAGCTGCTGTTGAATAAGAAACACTAATTAATGAACTTTGAATAGAATAAAACCACAAAAAATTGCCCATGAATTCTGTATTTCCCACTCAAAAGCACCACACCATGGTGCAGAGATCAGTAGGTCTTTCCTATGAATGCAGTTTAATAGTGATTAGGACAGTTGGAGGTTTTTCCTTGCTTTCTGTAATCCTCTGTGGTTCTGATGGAAAATAATTTGGGCCACAATGTTTTTTACCAAAAAGATATTGACAAGCTGAAAGCTGTATAGTGAACAGCAATAATAAAACACTAGGGAAATAGGACAGAGTGCATGAGATAAAACTAAAACATCTGAATATATTCTGGTTTTTTTCAAGCATCTCAAAGGCATTAACACCAAGGCTGAAAAGTATTTCACATGGAATAGAGATGCCCAACTGAGACCTCTAAATGAAGCTAAAAAGGGGCCAAATTATACTGCATGGCCAGAATATTTCCTAGTCAATAGCTGTATCAGAAAAAGAGCAATTCCTTACGAACAGAAAAACCTGTTGCTCTGGATATTTCCTGCCAAAAAGTGTGCAACACTTGCAGGGCTAGTGGTCAATGAGGTTGTTCTTCCACAATAACTTGTCAAATTCTCTGGTATACTTGAGAATAAAATAAATTCCCAACAGTTTAAATGGGGCTTGAAGAGCCATCAGACTTGCCTTAAAATGTCAGCATTTTGAGTGTTTAACCTTGTGGCAAACTTAGCCAAGTTGCCACAGGAAGCTTAGTCATGAGGCCTCTTGTTTGTAATGTACAGCTCTCCCTAATATGCCGCAGTAGATAAAGCAGCCTGTAAAGGCTGTGGGTTTTTTGGGTGTATCCGAACGTTTCCATGGTAACAAATGTGCAGCTTCAGAAAAAAAGAGCTCTGAAACTCCAAGCTGATGCTTCTGTTTTTTTTTTTTTTAATATGATAATAAAATGTTATGATTCTATATTTTGATGATTCTGCATTTCTAACCATCTCCAGCATTGTACAGAGAATAGAGATGAAGACTGGTGAAACAAATGCTGCTAAGTATTATATGCATCAAAACACAGGATGGTTTCAAGAGTTTACATCTACTTGCTTGTCGGTGGGAGCTGAGGGAAACCATAGCATGTGCGGTGATTTCTAGCATGTTGGGGTGATGAAGCAGGGCCTCCTAAGGAAATTCTGGACTTAAAAACTGCTGGAGTTCTGGAGAATGAGACTGAGGCTTGAGACCAGGTGGTGGTGATGGGCAGCTGGTGATATGATGGACAATTGTCTACTGCTCAAACTGGGCCACAGGGAGCTCAGACTGCAGATGGAGGACGTGCCTTTCCATGAGCCACAGTGCAGCTCTGCCAGGCCTCTGAACACATCAGCCCTGGCTGGAGGGGGAGGGAAGCCTGAGGAGCAGAGACAGGCAGAGAAGCCAAAATAGCAAGCTTCATGCTCAGCAGACCTGAAAAACTCCCCTGCTTCTTGAAGCTGTTCTTATCTCGGCAGCTACCACAAGCATTTGCAGACCCATAGACAGGTTGGAGGTCCACCAGAGGTGTTTCTCAGGAGCTCATGCGGATAAGAATTTCTTTTCAAAGCTGAAAAAAAATATCCCAAGCGTGGTCATGCAAAAAGCAGGAGGTTCAGCTTTCCCTGTGCTCAGGAGTTCCACAGTTTGTGCTCATGCTTTTTGAATAGAATTGGTTGTTACATTTGCTTTTGCCTCCTAATAGTATGCCCATGTTAGACTCCCATTTGAATTTCCAGACAGACAATTGGTGATCTGTACCCTGAGAATCTGCAGCACTTGTTCCAGTTCAGAAAAAAGAGGCATATTGTTCTGAATAGAAGATAGAAACAAATAGTTTGTACTGCTCCTTACACTGCCTGTGTACAGTTTGCTTTTCAGGGTGCCAAATCTGGTTGCTGCACAAGACCCATAAAGCCATCACAACTGCTCCAAATGTATGATGCATTTTGTGGATTACTTTTGATTTGATTACTGCAAATCAGAGAGGCAAGTTGGATTGAATTAACATTGTTGCTACATGCCCAGAAATTGCATAGACTCTCAGAGACATATACAGAGCTAGAATGCTTTGCACTACTCAGAGCAGTGCAACAGCATCTCTGGTTGCAGCAAGCAGCACTGCCCAAAATTCTGTGTCAGTGGACCACAAGCATCTTTCCACCGAGTCACTGCACAATCTTCCCTGGGGCAGGGAGCAAGACTGTAACACATCTGCTGCATATCAGATGGAAAAGAGCACAGATCTGGGAGAAATGAGGTGAAGTCTTTCTGGTTTTGCAACAGCTTGCTTGTCTTCTGCACCGTGTTTGTGTTTGCTCAGGGAGGGCAGTATTTGCACTTCTTGCTTCTGAAGAGCTGAATTTCGTTATTGTTTGCTGAATGCAGAATCTGAACATCTTTCAGAAATTACAAAAGAAAAAAGATTCACTGCTGTTATTTTGAGATGCTGTTTGTTCCTACACCATATCCTGCTGGTTTTATTTACATGTGCCTTTTTGTGATTTCCCTGTCTTCTGCAAATCCCACCAAATAAATGTTTTCTGTGCTCCCTCAGCTGGGTCTGCAGCCTCAGTTTGCTAACAAGTATGGGTTAGCAAGAGCTGTGCACAGCAGAGATGTCTTGCCATGTAAAGCACACAGGATAATGTCATCTCTATGGAAAACTACAAAAAGGAGAAAAATGTTGGTTGAATGGAAAAAAGAAGATAAAATTAGTACAAGAAAGAGGACATATTTGCAAGGTTGTAGGCATTTAGAAATAAAAAAGTAAAAGCTTCAAAAAAATTATTCAGTGTCCTCTCCATCACATCTGGACAATGTTTAAAGTATTGTGTGAAAAAAGGGGACATAAGCAAATTTCCCATCTTTAATGGCATGCACCACATTTGTCCCATCATTAGACATGATAAACCAATGAGAAAAAGCAAGGGGTAAAACCACTCTGTCATGCAGCTTCTCTTACACATTCACTGCAGGGATTTTTCAAAGCTGCACATGTGCCGACGGACACTGGCTGGTGGGCGAGAACTCTGGCTGCCTCTTCCTGAAGATTAAAAAGAAAAAGACACCCAGTGAGTGGCTATACACATGTGCACACATGGTGGCTATACCACTCAATAGGTGCCTGTCCCTGATCTGTGTCTGTGGGATTTCCCATCTTTCATCCTCTTGTCACCTCAACTTTCACATAGCTATCTCCTTGGCTCCAGCACAATACCGGTTAAAATAGATTTCCAAGATGTTCATTCTGCTTCCTGTGTTGGGCCTTGATGCACTTTAGATACCAGATGGCAAGGGCTGCTGTGCATCTAACTGTCAGAGGAACTTCTCCCCTGGTATTCTCAACATAGGATGAAATGATGAAAAAAGGAGCATCTGCCCCTCACATCTTATTTACAAAAGCATCACCAGAAGTTTTTGCTGGTGGAGTTTTCAAATATACTCAGCTGCTGCTTTTTCCTTTGTCTCTCTTCCCCTAAAATGTTTTCCTAAATGTTTCTTTTACTTTTGGAGCTCTGGCTGAATAGTCACTAGCTTTCATTATATGTGATTTCACTGCTGTGCTTCTTTTTTTTTTTTAAAGGAAGCACTGGGTTTATTGAGGTAGACACAAAATGAATAGTCTCCTAAGCACTCTGTCTGCACTGGTAATTCAATACAGAATTTCAGATTGCAGTTTGGGCTGTTAATATAGGATGATTTCCATTTATTTTTTCTTTTCTTCCTTGCCCTGTCAAGCAGATGCAAATTCTCATTTGCTTTCCCCAGTATCAATAAAAATAATATACACACAAGCACATGCTTTGACAAAAATCTCATGTATTTTTGTACGTGGAATGTATCACTGAATTTCTGAAAAAAAAAAAAAAAATAATCACTGTATTTCAAATAAAATGCAAATAGAAATTCAGCATTTCTTCTCATCAAACAGTCATAGTGCATGTTT
>JAYDZK010000169.1:47793956-47814877 GCA_034509185.1 Euphonia xanthogaster
TGCATACCCATTTGGGAGCAGTAAATGCCTTGAGATGACTTCTGAACTATTATGAATAAAACACAAATAAGACATTCTGCTGAGCAATTTTGCCAACCTGACTACTTTGAAGCCTCTAGAAAAATCAAATTTTTTACCAGGTGTAATGGGATCGCTGAGATTTGAAAACATAACAGTGATCATGACTAGGAAGTTATCTAGTATCCTCTCTCCTCCACCCTATTAAAGTTTCAGGGATTATTAAGCTTCTGATTATACAGAATATTCAGCATTTCTACAGTCTCCCATTTTTCTTAATCAATTGAGAGAATAAGAGCTTTCTACTTCCAGTGCTTTTTGTTCAGTCACAGGAGCTAATTTTACAAAACAAGTAGCGACGCACAGTTCTGAGAGAAAACCCCAGAGCTTTGAGTGTGCAGCAATGCGTGTGTGTTTGACACACATGTATTGCTGCACACTCAATGGAGGGCACACAGCCACAGACAGCCCTGCTTAGGACCATGGAAAAGGTGGAAGACTTTTGTTTCAGAACATGGCTTGGAACTTGGATCTTTCTGAGTAAACAGGCTTTGGCAGCCATCTTTTCTCAGCTGCTGCCATTTGCTGTCACCTATGGGTTACTTAGGTGCACCCCCTTTGTGTTTCTTCTTACTCATATATATCCCTGTAGTGAGCTCAGAGCAGCTTGCTCTCCCAGCTTTGGGCATTTGTTGGTCTTGTTATGAAATCCTCCTAAGTGAAAGGAAGAAAGAAGCTTGCTTCCTCAAGCAGTTCAAAATGCCTCAAAGCATGTTCAAAATACAGCAAACTCCTCTCTTACTGTGATTGCAGTTGTGCTACTCAGCCAAAATCGGACACAGATGTTGCATCCAATAGAGTATGCAACCCCCAGATGCCTGGCCAGGTTTGCATTCTGGAATTTGGTTTGCATTGTTGTTAAAATGCTGCCAAGCTCCATCAAAGCAGTGGTCTGACTTTTGATCGAGGTCAAGGGTGATTCCCCACATGGTGATGCGCAGCATATACCTAGCAGAAATCACCTAAATCCCAGGGTTCATGCTTCAGTAGAATTTGAATTTATAGTGAAATTTAGATTTATAGTATGGGAAATGTAGTACATGTGTTCATAGTATTTCAGTGAATTATTTTCCTATCATCAAATCAATGCCAACTGTGTAAATAATAATAAACTCTTTTGATGCATTGAATAAGAAGTATCCTTGTAGGCTTTCTATCTTCCTAGCAGAGTGTGCTAATACTGCAGAGCTGTGATTCAGAATTTATGCCCAGATCTCTATACCTTTTTTTTTCTTTTATTTTTAATGACGGCAATGTATCCCTGCTTCTTTCTCCTAGCCTTGCAGGCAGTAACAGCACTTCACATACATTTCTCTGGTTATAAAACATTAGATACTCTGCCCATCTTTACAATATGAGGATTAATGAGTCATTTTGGGGGCAGTCTTCTCAAGGGTAATTCCTGCTGAGTAGCTATTTGTATCCTGAGCCCAGAGGCAGGATGGATCTTCTGTGCATTTGAACAAGGAGCTGGCATACCATCATGAAAGTGTCTGAGTTGCTTTATAAGGAACCCCTGGGTCCAATAACAGGGAGTCTGGCAGAGGAAGCAGGGTGGTAGTGCAGAGGGTTCCTGAAAGAAGTGGCTTAATTGCTTTACTTTATGTTCTTTGAAGCAGAAAAATGCTTCTGGCTAGTCATTCAGAACAGGGTAGGTAACAAGCCTGTTGAAATCTGCAGTGAGGAATATAAAGCATCAGAGGGAAGAGTCAGTTTTGCCACCATTTTTCCTCTTAAGTGTAAATGAATCATCCCATGAGGCAAACAGCTGTGTCAGGATCATAGGAAGTGTAAATTCCTATCTGCAATGTTTTATATCTGTACAGCTGTGAAACCAGAAACATCCACCTTCTGCTCTGGAATTATTCTCTCTGCTCAATCAGACTCTCGAAACAGAATGAATCTATCTGGTGCCCAAGAAAACCGAGATGCAATATACTGTGCTACTTATCATTTGAAGTCATGGTCAGAGATCCCCCTCCCTAGATGTACTCCAAGCTGTAAAAAATCTTTCTCATTCCCCATGTGAAAAAGTACAGAATAGCATATCACCAGAATTTGTACAATCTCATTTGAAACAACTGACCATCAACAACATCAGGAAGAAAGTAAAGCGGGGAGGATATTCAAGGGAAGTTAAGTGATAGCCCTGAATAGACTTCTCATTTTTAATCTATAACCCCTAGCTTAGTACAGGAAAGTAGAAGCTTTGTGTTGTGAACTCTTGGCACACAGCCTCACATTCAAGAGCAGTTCCTGCTCCAACACTCAGACTGGCTGCCCTCTGCACTCCCAAGGAATATCTCAGCAACACCAGAAACTTTCTGGCCTGCATTTCACCTCCTCAGTGTTTCAGCGGTCTGCAAGGTGGCTGGGAAGGTAAGCAAACCTCATGTGAACAACCAGACCACTGTAGGGTTCAACTAAACTCTCATCCCAGAGCCTCATGCCTCTCCACTTCTAGCATCATCCTAGGAAAAGCATGTTCCTCTTCAGATGTTTGTGTCTTTGAAAGGTCAATTTTTATGTACAGTTGTCATGGTTGGATCAAATGATATTTAGAAAAAAAGAAGCAGGGCCATGTCCTTTTCCTGTGGAATGAGAAGCTGAATTTTCAATGCCTTTTGTATGAGCTAGGACCTGATAGAAGATTTCTAAGCCAATAGGTGAAGTTGGGAAGATGGACAGATTCTTGGTACAATTTAATCTTTTTAACACAAATCCTGAATTCTAGTCTAAGTGATGTCTGGAAATAATTGCTCTGAGTTTTAAATTAATTATGCTAATCAATGGCACAGCGACAAGTTTTGGAGGGAAATGAAGAGCCATGGTGCAAAGAGCAGTACAAGTCTATAGGGTTATTCACCCTCACCCAGCAGAGTGAGGCATATGGGTAATTATCACTCACAGAGGACTGAGAAGCAGGAGGAATTTCATGGCACATGCTTTCTGTTGAGGTGTGAGCATCTGTTGAAAAGGACAGAAGAGTCAAGGTCACCAAGGAGAACATAATCCCAGAAGGATGCCCAGAAAGACCTAGCACTGAGCTGGATAGTGAAGATGGAGCAAAGGCTGTGTGTACTCCAGGTCACCCCAGGGCAGCAGGAGCCAGCTGTGTGCTGGGGAGGGGGGGTGCTCTGGCCCTCGCCGGTTGCTCCCTTCTGCTGCTCCACCTTCTCCTCTGTGTCAGCACAACCCTTGGTGCAATTATTCAATCACCCTGCAGGGAATGACAGAGACAACTAATCTGGGTCATAATCATGCCAGAAAAAGAAAAGAGAAAAATACCCTTCTTATTTCCCAATTTGAGTTCATAGCATGGCTGTCTAGATTCTTGTCCCTGCATTGGCAAAGTGATGGCATGGGATAAAGGAAGGCTTTGAGTGTCAGTTCTGGCTTAAGGCAGCTTAAAGCATTTGTGGATTTACTGGCTATGATAGCCCAAAGTAGCTGCAGGAAAATCTCTTGGTTGTCTGGGATGGTGTCAGGAGAGATTTTTGAGATAACTTATATAAAGCTAAGGATTAAGAAATGTATACAGCCTTGTGTTTCAGAGGATATGGGAAAGCAAAGGAGGAAGGACTGCTGCCTGGCTGGGGAGCACAGAGATGCCTGGGGCCATACTTTGTGCTCCGCCAGAGCCTGTAGTGCCCAGGCACATGAGCTGTGACTGCCCACCCATGCAATCCCCACTGAGCCCACACAGGAAGGGCAGAGGACCCTGCGGCTCAGAGGGGCTGGTGCCACCCACACCCTCATCTGCTCACTGCGCACCATCTGCGGGTGGCTGTGCTGCCATGGCTGTGCTTTCAGGTGTAGCTCCCTGCCAGTCTGCTCCAGGTAGATAATCCCTCTGTAGGGGTTTCCACAGGCTGTGGGATTTGCTTTCTTTGGTTTGATTGGTTTTGTCCTGGGTGTCTTGGCTATGTGGTTAGTCACCTTGTCTGGGGGGCTTTGAGAAGCAAAAATATGAGAAATGTGGAATAAGCCCCAATTTCCAGACCATTCTTTCTCTGAGAATGCAGGGCTTGCAAGCCAGCCAAAACAGGCTTAACGGAACCATCTGAAGATTTGGGTTGTGCCAGGAAAATAAATGGCCAGAAGATAACACTTAAAAAAAAAAAAACAAACGTTCAAGTAGAGGGGAAGACTAACAAGGACTCTAAGTAAGAAAGCGTGAAGATTCCTGGACTTAATACACCAAGGATGAGGAAAGATCAATAGTGTTGGGTAAAGAAAAGGAAGATCTACTAACTAGAAGGTGGCTTGTAGGTGGTTATTTAAACTGAACCTGTGTTTCTCTGGGGCTGATCAGACTGAAATTGCAAACACCAGCAAACAATTTACTAGCAAAGAGTTGCTATAATCAGATCAAGAGGCACTTGCTTTGAGAGAGTTTATGATCAGCTTTGACATCTCTGGCTGCGGTGCTGCAGCACAGCTGTCCTAAATTAATAATTTGCTGCTGAAGGGGACAACTCTCACCCCTGTTCCCTAAACCATGGGCATCAGGGACAGTTTCTCTGGTGCTGATATTAGTGTCTATCTGACCTTGAAGTCTGGCTCAAGGAATCCAGCAGACAGTAATTAATTTTCTTTTCTTTTTTCCTCTTTGTAAGGATAGTTTTATAGGGTGGAAGAAAGTCGCATCCTGCACGCCACAAAAGAACCACAGAGAGCAGAGAAGGGGAAACAGCTTAAGAAGAGATAAACTGAAACAGTAAGCTAGAAATGGTAAATTATCTATAATGAACTAACAAGAAACCTGGTTTTAGTTGTCAAGTGGGCTTTAGAGTGACAAATTGTGTGATTGCTTTCAGCCTGCACAATTGTTTGCTGTTTACAGTGGTAATGACTTTTAACCTGTGCTTGTCAGGTGTGGGAGGCTGAATGCCAGAGCACATATATGCTCTAAAGAATTAGTTGACTTGTTATTTCAAAATTAAATAGTCTCTTAACAACTTTAGTGTGGAGGCAGATGTTATATTGATACAATATACTTTCAACCCATACTGAAAGTGGTTTCTTAGAGTCCTTTGGCACAGGAGAGAACCTAGGTTCTCATGCTGGCCATGTTTATTAGTGACTCTTTGACAGAGTATGTCTTCCATGTGGTGGAGTCTGTTCTACAGATATATCTTGGTCTGAAAACCCTAAAAGAGATCTGACAATGAAGAATTTGCCCATTCAGAGTCCTTGAGGCACAGAGGTAAGAATACAGAGAACAGAGGGGAATGTGGCCAGGTTAAAAAAAAAAAAAAGTCAAGCAGAAAGCCAAGAAAGAGATTTTTAAATTTGTCTTCCCTTTACAAACTCTTAAAACCCCAAGAACAAAAATATAAGAAAGCAAGTTGCTCATTACACATGTCTGAGGGACAGACATTTAGCCAAGACTACATCTTGATTTTGGACTGAGTAGTGCACCAGAAGTCAGCCTCTGCTTTGCTGCATCCATCATATCCGTATATGGATATTTGTAAATGAACATGTCTGAATCTGCAGATTTTATTTCTGAGGGTGTAGAACCATACCCACCTACATTCCCTTAATAGAGATAGACCACATTCTCTCTCTGGGGAGAGGATTCATTTTACAGAATTACAGAGTCTGGCTAAAAATCAGATGCTTTGTTGGCATGTGATCATAACATCTGCAGTTTGTCTTGTGGTATTTTGCTTTGTGAAACATCCCTGAATAAAAGGGAGAGCTCATCACAAGAGCAGATAAACTTGGTGGACAAGCCAGAATGTGAAATGCCTTTCACATCAGTGAAAGAAAAGACATGCAAATGTTGTCCCCTTCTTGGACTCCTATGTGCCTCTTATGTGTCCCTAAGCAAAAAAAAAGGATTACATAAATAAGCAGCAGTTCTGCATTTTGCATTAGTAACGTTGCACTGAATTGCTGGGATGAATCAAAAGTATTTTTCAGATGTTTTAATTTGAGGGAAAAAAAACAAACTCCAGTATTAACTGTATATAGACATGTATAATACTTCTGCTGTTTTATAGTCTCATTCTTATTTATAAAGAATATCAGAGATCAACATGATACCCTTCAGTACCCAAATTTTTTCACCCCTGAACTAGCTCAAAGATGTATGGTATCACAAGGTGGCTCAGAGACTCCTGCAGAATAAATGCTTGCAGAACACCCTGCATGCTAATTCTAGCAAGTATTTTTACATGAATTATCATGTGTTTGCACAATGTCACAGCTCTCTTAGTTTCTGCTGAGGTGAGCAACAGTGGCACAGGCTGAAACATTACAATTTGAGAATAGAAAGAGGTAAATTGCATTCTTGACTTAAAAATTGTTAAAATGACCTTTAGAAGATTTGTATGTTCTTCATTCCATTTACATTTTATATTTCAGAGCAACACTCGCATGCAATATGGGTGTGAGTATTGTTTTTTTTTCCCTAATGGTGTGCTTATGAGAGTTGGAATCTGATTTTCATATGAAATATAAAGAACTATCCAGGGGTTTAGATGCTTAACTGGATGTAACCTTCAACATCTATTTATGTATCTGACATTCTTTAAAGGCAAAATTTTCTTCCTTATTTCTCTCACAGAGGCAATTGTAACCAAAACAATGTGTGAGTGTGGTGCTAAGCAGATAAGCAACTCTCGCTTATCCCTACATGGGAACACAATTGTTTGTATCACCCACTAATGAGTTGATGCACTTTTGCAGCATCCTAACTGGATATGAATAATGTATACAAGTACCAAAATACAAGGAAATGTAATAAGTGATCCAGTCAAGCAAGAAATTAAATTACAAGTGGTGTCCTTATTCCTGTGGTTTATGCCAAGAAAGATACTAGCTTTCCCCAGGATTTCTGTAGTGCTGCCTTTGCTTCCCCTCAGTCAGGAAGCAGAGATTATGGTACATAACTACAAAGCTCCTCTCTGATGTGACTCTATCTTTCTGTCATTGTGCTTAAGTACTGAGAGTCATTAAACAAAACTGCCTGGTGCTACAGCAGTGCCCCCAAGTAGAAAAATATTTTGTGATTCAGCATCTTGAGAGGTGCAAAACAAGAGGAGGAGTAGTAAAGTGAAATTCTTCAGCAGTCCTTCGGCAAGAACCAGGCTGGACTCAGAGACCATGCCTTAGATATATGTCCTGTCAAAATCTCCTGGGAAAACAAAGTTGGGCCCATCCCTGAAAAGACTGTGGTAAAACTGCCATAAACTGGGAACTTCTGAGAAAAGGAGGAAATTGCATAGAACCTTACACAACAGTCCTCACATTTAAAGGACCATGCACATGAAATGTGACTCTGACTGGTGATAAGAAGCAGAAGCCTGGATGGGAGCTCAGGGTGCAGTTAATGTATCCTGTAAACTTATTCAGTATAACCTGGGTTTTGTCTGAGAGGGGTTTATCCCCACTGTTCTTACTGAGAAGCCACTGCAGAACTTCATAGCTTTTCCAAGTTTTTTCTCCCAAATGTGGTCTCAGGTAGCCTCTGTTTGGCTGTGGAAGCAAGGCCAGAGGACTGAGATTAAATTGCCAGACCTTTTGGTTTTGCAAACATCCCAATCATAGCGTGTATTTTTGTCCACGTCTTCTCCTCATCTTGTTTGAGGAACAGCATGTGATCAGCTATGCATGAGCTGGGACTCCCTTTAGCTGGTATAATTTGCAAGGAAAACTTACAGTGCTTTATGCAGCTATGCCTTTTATTTCTCATTAGAAAGATTAAGAAACCCTTCTAACTATCATCAGACTGGTTATTTGGCACATATACACACAGATAGACAATTGGTATAAAATTTGATATATACATATGCCATTCCTGGTTTTTAAATAAATATGGGTTTTAGTAGTTATTTAAATGAGTAAGAATGTAAGTTTGGAAGTGATATCTGAGAGTCTTTTATCCCTTATTCTGTATTTTGTTTTTGGTCTATGGGCCAGAACTACAATATATGTGTATCATAATCCAGTGCAAATTCAAGGCTATGGAAGACAATATTAGATATAATTACATAGATCAAATTTAACAGAGAAACGCTGCAGCAGAGCTGGAAGAGATTGTTATTGGAATGTTAACTTTCACGCTCCCCCATTATTTTTTGTTTCTTCCCAGTCCTTTAACTTTGGCTCTAAGAGTCTCTTTGGAACCATGTAACTGTCCTCTGGAAGTTTTAAATATTCACTTAAATCAATATACTGACAAGGGCAGAACAGCTTGACTGTCGTAGTTTCTTACATGAAATTCACATCACATCCACAAGAGAACTGGGTAAGAGCTGTTACACGTCACAGTGCTATGTGTCTGCAAAATCTTTCATGGTTTAAGACCAGTAAACAGCCAAGCAAAGCCAGCAAACATACCAGTTGCTGAGAGAGAGATGTTTGGCATTAAAACCTTCAGCTGTCCTTTGTGAGCATGCAAGATGCTTTCCCAAAAAGGCACCGCAAACTGAGAAGGGGGTGGAGGACTACACTGAATATAGAAGCTGAGTAAATATTAGGTAGGGCTGAAATAGGAAGATGAATTAGGCCAGGCCAGGGTGCCACCTGGCTTTCCTGTGACAGCTGTGTCACCAGGAGCCATTCTGGAGCTGCCACATCTGCAACAACCTGTGAAGGAAGCGTCCCCCTCCATGATGTGCCCTGAGTGTGATGCAAGGGTGAGCCAAATGTCCAGTGGTTTTGGAGCCCCATGCCCTGCTGGGGAGCTGGGAGCCTCAAAGCCATGGACCAGCACAGCACCTTGTGCCCCATGGTGCCACTGCCCAACAGAGTTGGCCCCAAAACCAGGGTGTGGGTGTCAGGATTTTATTGGAGTTAATGGAGAGATCAGATATACAGCAACAAATTGTTTAAATAAACAACCTTATCTGTCCTATACAATTTTGCTTTTCTTTTTTTTTTTTTTTTTTCTTTTCAATGTCTGTATAATTTCCCACTGGCAGAAGCTCACATCCTTTCTGCTGTTCCAAAATTCTCTTTCATAATATGCCATTTCCCTCTGGGGTAAGCTTCAGTAGGATGGCTGTGCAGGCAAAGCAGGCTTAAGGCTTGAAAATCCCTTGGAATGTGGTATTTTCCAAGGTCTGTAATGGTAAAAATGAGGGTCTGTCTTATTGTGTCTGCAACACTAGTGCAGGACATGAGAAGTTTACCCACTGCATCAGGTTTCTAGGTAGCAAAGCAATGCATTCTAGCATCTCCTAT
This sequence comes from Euphonia xanthogaster, assembly GCA_034509185.1. Classification (NCBI taxonomy): domain Eukaryota; kingdom Metazoa; phylum Chordata; class Aves; order Passeriformes; family Fringillidae; genus Euphonia; species Euphonia xanthogaster. The sequence goes on from JAYDZK010000169.1 coordinate 47,803,233, forward strand.
TAGATTCAGCAATTGTCTCTATACTGGTTTGGTACTGTTGTAGGAAGGTAAAACTACACGAGATGCTAATTTGTGTAAGAAGCATTTAAAGACAATTCTTATCTGCTGCAGGCTAGATGACATCCTTCAGGACCAAAGAAAATACTCACATTGGGCTTGTGTCCTGAAGCACAGGATTTCATATATGTCTTTTACAAGAGAAGGTACAATGGCAATCAGCTTTTATTAATCCTGTTTGCCCTTTCCACCAAACCTACTCAGAAGTTTTGATACATTTTAGCCAGATCGAGGGAAAAATTCCCCCTGTGGCTGTTGCCAGGTTGAGATAGATTGGTTTGTTTCCATTTCACCTACTTTAGCCTGCAGAGATCAGGACAAAAGGCATTGTTTTACTTACATCAAAAGTGCTTTCATGTATTCTGTTCACACTTTTCTCTCTCCCTCCTTGCCTCTATAACCCCTGCTTAAAGATAGAATACTGACTGTGCAGAATAATAACATCATAGTGAGAAGATGGAGTACTCCTGAGCACCTATTTCTGTGACAGGGCTGTTAGGTTGGTTTAAGTGACAGGCTGTAAAATATCTACATTTGAGCAATTGCAGCAGAGCATGCTGAACATTTTGTGTCTGGAAGCTCCAAGTCTTGCCATGCTTCGTTTTGCACTTGCCTCCTCCCACCATTATGGAAACCAGTGAAACAAAATCTTCTGGACATGCTTGTGCTAAGATTCCCCTCACCATGTGTCTGTGGGAGGCTTTGAAAATTAAGGAGGTGAAGAGCCCAAAAGCCTTTGTGGACTGTGAATGGCCAAGGGAAATGAGCCCAGAAAAGCACAGCTTGTCAGTGCAGCTTGCTCAAGATGAAATGGCAACTCAGCAAGTCAGTTTAAAGAGAAACATCAACTTCAGAATACCTGGACATAATTTTCTAACCGGCAAGACAAAAAAGCAGATGGTTCCCTGAGCCATGTGTTACTAGAGGTTACTGAGAACCCTGATTCTCAGTTAAAAAACTGTGTGTAGGGAGCCAGCACACAGGGAGAAAGGACAAAGGGAAGCAGAACGAAGTTACTAGGGGATGTTGGGTTATCTGCAAATTTTTATTGGAATAAAACAAATCACATTTCAGAGCTCGATGGCCCAGGTGACTGCCCAGACACTGGTCAGACTGTGACAGCAGTCTAGAGGCATGGACTGCTGAAATGTGTGAAATAGATAAATTACATGTTTGGAAGTACTTTAAATCAGCTATTCTCTTCTAAAGGGAGACAGCTGGATGAAAAATAATTGAATGTAAATATACTAAAATATAAGGGGAAAGCAGGTAGCCTACACCTGCTTTAATGTGGAGTCCTGGCCATTCAGTAAGTCTTGCTAGTTGACTTCCTTTTTGCTACATAATGTATCTTGACAACTAAATCCTTACTTATTCTGATTCAAAATGCCCCAAAATGGTGTCCAGACCTGGGGTCTCAACCATAAATTCAAAATAATTTATATGTGAAGACTGAGGGAGAAGATAAGCCTCACTGCCAGACCTGGAATTTATTACCAAGGACACAAAATGAACTTTCTCTCTGTGGCAACTCCTGCAACACTCCTGGAGAAGGCATTTCCTGAGCCCTCATCAGAATCAGCATCTGAAGTGTCACTGTTGGTTTTTTTCTTCATGTACTATAGAAGAGAGCATTGCTTCCTCAGGGAAGGGATCATTCAGGCACTGCAAAAGTGTCCTTCTCCTCAAGCTCATTGACCTTCATAGACCAAAATAACTTTTAAGACCAAGAAGAAGGATAAAGATCACAGCATGATCCATACACAAATGTTTCCATCTCACATCTGGAAAAAATAAAAAAATAGGTGCAAAAGGCTCTCCTAACAAATGCTGCTATGCCATCATCCTATAACAGCCAGGATCTTGTAATACCTTCAAGCAGCAAATGAACAACAAATGTCCCCACAAAGCTTCAACACCAGCAGCAGATATCCCCCTCTCTTCATCTCTCCTGATGGAGCTGCTCCATTTTTTATACATATTTAAGTATTCATTTGACAAGAGGGAAAAAATGACAGTTGCTTGATACTGAAGACACTCACGAGGGATCAATCAGACCCAGATTCAAGATCTCTCAGAATTATACCGAGTATTTCCCAGGGGTCTGCACTACAATATTTTTATCTCTGTTCCAAAATACTGCTGGACAAGAACATACAGAAAGAAGACTTGCCCTGGACAGTGCACAATCCAGTTATAGATCATCTACCTGGGAAATGAAGGAGATGCTCTTAGCCTAAGTGAGCACTTTAACTACTGGGGCAATGTCTTCCTCTCTCCATGGGAAAAAAATGTCCCCCTGGCAGGGGGTATTTACCTTTGCAGGGTAAATACTTACCAGCAAAGCCCAATTCTATGAAGCATTTTGAAAGGCCAGAATTTTCTGATGGAAAGCATACATATTCCACTGGAAAATTCCCAACAAGCTCCATGGAAAACAATGCTGGTTGTAATTGCTCCTAGTTTAACTCAATCAAAGTAAGAGAGAGCTCAAACCCTCAAGACTGCACGTACCATCTTGACAGCGCAACAGATCAGTAAAAACAGTGTGCTTAATTATTTATTTGAAGACCAGTGTTACTAAGAAATTTATTTTCACTGAAGCTCTGTTGGTAATGCAGCTGGGAGAGATGTTTTTCAAGATGACTTTTCTGACCACTATGTCAGCACCAGAGGCAGCTGAAGGTTTTGAATTGATTAATTGATCCTGTGTTAGTAGACTTCCACGGTTAATTCTTTTGCTCTACTTTAGGAAGGAGAAAGGAAGAATGTCTCAGCTTGCTCAACTCCCCAAGCTATACTAGTTAAACAGCACAACATTGCATGAAAATGCTTTATGAAGGCTTATATAAGTTTTATCTGTCCTTGTAAATGTAAAACAGCTTCCATTTTTAAAACTAATTAAATTTAACCCTGTATCTCCGCACCAATTGAATTTAGACGGTTGTTCACTCCTAAGATGTTTCTGTTTAGGAATTGGAATTCAGTAGATTAAGCAGAGAAGAGATTTCATACAGACAGGAAAAGAGATGAAAATTGAAAAGCAGAAAAAGAAAAGCAAACTAGGAAGAGGGAGAAGGCCTAACAAGAAGATAGATTAATACATCTAGAAGAGAAATCTTTTGAGTGCAGAACTGTTGGCTACTTATAGACAGAAAAATGTGGTCACAGGGAGAGACTATTGAAGAATCTAGAAACAGAGCAACATACTTAGAGGGATTAGAATTACTGAAAACATCACAGATAAATCCCAGATTTTGATGTTTGACAAACAAACCAAACCAAACCAAATAAAAAAGAAACCCACCCAAAACCAAACAAAATCATCAACAAGCAAACCAAAACAAAACAAAACCTAACCACAAACAAAACCATTGAAAATTAGTCTGGAGATCATTCCTGTGGGAACTGAGCTTTAAGTCATGTTTCAGGTAGGACCTGATTACACATTTGAGTTATCTAGGTGCTTCCAAGGCTGCAGCAAATTCTACTTTTTCCTTCTTGATTTCCACAATGACTCACTTTGCTATTTGTGTTGTCACAATGTCCTCAGAAACTTTGCAATGGACTCAGCTAGGAGCTAAAAAACCCCTCCAAAGCCCTGAAATTACTTTTTGTTTTGCCTTGAGACTTTATTTCCAAAGCTTTGTGTTTGTCTATCAAACTTTCAGTTCTTCATATCCATGAACAAAGCTGTCCTTTTCCATCAGCAATCCCAGGGTGCTTCTGCACTTAGGCTGGTTTGGGTGAAGAACGTGCAGTAACTACACAAGAGGTTTAGGTCAGAGGTGGGAATTTGGCTGTATAAAAGACACGGATGCTTAACCTGAGGGAAAAAAGGCATATTAGCTAGATATTGAGCTTTTAGTTTAGAACAGCAACTTAAAACTCTGTAGAGCTTTTTTGCTCTGTAACACTCACACAGGCTTAACATAGAGGTCGAGAAAATCTTACTAAAATGATGTAACAAATTGCTAAAAAACTCAGGTAAGCCCTGTTGAGTTTTAAAGGTGACAATGATGAGGGAGAAGCTTAACTTTTGAACAGGCTATAATATTCTCTCATATTAAGAACTGCATTCTAAGTATATCACATTGGGATCTTTTATATTACTTTTTTTTTTTAAATAAAGGTAGAAAAAGAATAAGCAGAACAGAGAGTTAGTTATTAAGTCTGTCATGACCTAAAATATTCAAAATTCCTCTTTTTTTTACAGACTTAAAGAAACCAACACTGTTAGCCAAAAACCACACTGCAGGGACACCACACTAGTTTCTTACAGATGTCTGAGTCCCTACGTAACTACCATAGAGTCAGAGGAAGGTGGATCAGGCTCCATCTTTCTATTTGCATGGAATTCATGCTCCTGGGCTACAGAGAGTTTTGGCCACCTCCCTGAAGGTGGTGGCTGTTAGGGCTGCTCCCTGGTCTCTCTCTGGCTAGCTCAGGTGTCAGCAGCCTTGCCTTGATGTGGCCTCTGTGGCACACTGAGCTGTGTATTTGGGTCACTTATGTCTCCATTCCCTTCTCTTCTGACCCCCTGTCTATCAAAAAAAAAAAAAAAAAAGTATTGAAGTAGCATAAAGACAAAATTGATCACAGCATGGGTTTTCTACATTATTACCTCTATCACCAGGACAGATCAAAATGGTTCTTATGAAAACTGAATCAAATACAACCTGAGTGACTCAGAGAAAACTACAGATCCCAAAAAACTGGAAATTAACTGAATTTTCATTCTATTGGGAAGCTCAGAAAAGTAGGTTTCACTGGTGCTTTTTTATTTTTTTTTTAATTGCAACAAAAATCATCTAAGCTCATATGTAGCCCTATTGTGCTTCTTTAAAGATTAAAAACCAATAAGATAATAAAGAATGCAAATTTTCAGACAGCTCCTCACAGGGAGATGCTGTTTGAAGGAACAGTTCTCTCTATGACTCTGCTGCATCTGGGTTGCTTTTAATTATTAGCAAGGAAAATAACAAGTTCCACAGATGTGAATGCAAGTTCATTTTCACCATCTGTTGACTTCTGCAACTTTCTCACCAATGCTGAGTTTGAGAACATGGAGAGATTTACACATATGATGAGTAAGAGTATTGCTCATAATACTAAGTATTAAATAGAGCACAGGGATAGTGTGGAGGGTGCTTTTGAATCACAGTCATAACGACTGTCACAATGCACTACCTTAAAAACTTATGTCCAGTCCTCAGCTTTCACACACATTCCAGTGGCCTTAGGCAAGTACATGTGATTTACAATCATTTAGAGAGAGATTTCTTTTCTAAAAGGCTACAATAGCACCTCAGTTTGAACACAGTGCAGAGCAACTGCACGTGAGGGCGTGAGATCCCCGTACACATGCACATGTGACAGGGAGATGAGAGAAGCTGCAACGGAGCTTGGTCACTCTCCACTGCCTGAGCTGTCCCAGCAGCAGAGGGAGCTGTGCACAGGGCTCCTTCAGAGCAGGAGAGAAGATTATGAGCAACACGCCAATATCCATCTGAGACTTAGAACTAGAGGGTCATTTCCACCTTCTCTGCTACACATGAGATGAAAAACTATTACATACCTTACTATTCAGCAGACTACAGTCAACCAAGAGAGGATGGCAAAGAGAGGGACATATACAGATAGATGTGTACCTGCAGTCAATCCACTTACTTTGGATTTCCAGCCCCTGGCTTCTTTCTCCGGAATATGTTGAGGAAAGTGTTGGACTTGCAAGGTGCCTTGCCATCCCCGACATGCATACGCACCACATCTGAGGTGGTGAAGGCACTGCGGACGTTCCTCTCGGGCTTGGCTATGATGATGTACATCTTAGGAGTGAACATGCACCCCAGAGCCACTGTCACGCTCAGGCTCACTGCGAAACAGGTGGTGATGATCTTGTAGTTGCTCCCGAAATAGATGGGCACAAAGGCCAGCCAGATGATACAAGTGGTGTACATGGTGAATGCAATGTACTTGGCCTCATTGAAATTGGCAGGCACATTGCGAGTCTTGAAGGCGTAGTACGTGCAGCTCATGATGAGGAGTCCATTGTAGCCCACAGGAGCCACGACACCCAGGTTGCTGGTGTTGCAGATAAGGTAAACTTCCTTAATGCTGGGGTAGGAGAGGATGGGCATGGGGGGCTCCAGGATGATCAGCGTGATCACCAGTGTCAGCTGCACGCTGATCAGGATGGAGGCGATGACCACCTGGGCCCAGGCACTCATGAAGCGGGGCTTGCGGGTGCAGATCTTCTTCTTGCTGCCTGCCAGGATGCGCGCGATGCGGTTGGTTTTGGTCACGAGGGCGGAATAGCACATGGCGGAGGAGAGGCCCACCAGGAGGCGCTGGAGGTAGCAGGATGTTGTGGTGGGTTTAGCTATAAGGGTGAAAGGGCAGACGTAACCCAGAAAGATGCCAGCCAGGATAATATAGCAGAGCTCGCGGCTGGAGGACTTGACAACAGGGGTGTCTCTGTAGAGCACAAAGATAAGGGTGACAAACATGGTGACCAGGATCCCCAGGCAGGAAAAGACCACAGCCACAATAGACTCTATATTGCTCCACTGGAGATACTTTACAGGGATGGGTTCGCAGCCTGCAGTGTACAGAAGAGAAACAGAGTGTTAGAAAGGCAGCTCCTGGAAGAACCATTTTTGCTGGATCTCAGTATAATCCAAGCATTAGCATATGTGACGTGGATTGTTAAAGCCATTTTACAAAGGAGTGAACTGCATGATGGAAAAGTTTGGATTAAATATGTTCACAAACCAGCCATCCATTTTGGGTGTCCCAAATATTTTCTCATGATGCTGCAACAGGATATTAGATTTGGAAATATCTGCTTTTAGATATACCTGATTACAAGCGCAGCATACCAAAGGAACAGCTGGGAACAGAACGCAGACAAAGTCACTATCATCTCTTCATTTCAGTAGGGCAAGCATTGTTGCAAACAGGTAGGTTTTTTACCTCCTCAGATTAATTTATTCAATCATTACTAGAGTCACTATAGTTTGATCTACTTCATTTTTTTTTGAGAGTGATTTTATAAGTATTATAAATTAATCAGAGGTCTATGGACAGAAAAATGGTAATAAATCCAAAATTCTAATGGAACTATATCATAGATACTATACTTTCTTAGTGCATTTCTGCTTTTTTTCTCTTCACAGTATCTTATTCTTATTTTGTCAAACCCTCTGCTCATTGTTTACTCTCTAATAATGTAATTTAATTCTCTTGGAAAAGTCAAACCCACAGAATATGCAGGCATTCAGATAAAAACTGGAAGGCCTCTCCTTTCTGACTAGTACAGATGTGCAAACATATGTGTCTGTTAAGACAGTACTTAACTGCTCTCACCCACACTCAGTTTAAAGGACTCTCTGGATATCTTCCTCACTGTGCTGAAGTAATACCAGCAATAAACACTACAAAGAAAATAAAATCCTTTGTGTTAATAAGATGTTACGGTTGTGAAGCTATTATGGACATCTTTCACTATGGCATTTTCTAATTTCTGTTCTTGACTTAATAGTTCCAAAATGTTTTTAACGTGTTTTTTTATCCCAAGGGAAGTATCCACATCCTCTTCTACTTCTTGTTTCTGTCTTCCTCCAGTTTTCCTTGGACACAACTCAACTTTTCTGCCTTTCACCTACCTCTCTAGTATCTTTCCTCCCAGTCCCTCACCATCCCTGTCTCAGTTCACCTTACAGTTCAGGTTTTTTAACCTCTCCACCCAGATGTCTTCATTACTAACTGCTGCTCCAGCTTTTCTGGTCCTGACTGGCTGCTCATGAACTCTGCCTATCTGAGTTCTTGGACAGGGAAAAGATGGTAATATCATCAAGCTTGTGAGAGAGGCATTTTTTTTCTCTCATTTTAGCTGCTGGATCTTAACAGGTGATGGGCAGAAGTTGCTATGGGCAGAAGTTGTGATGGGCAGAAGTTGTGCTCAGTCCCTTGTCCTTAGTGTCAAGTGTATTTGCAAAAACCATCTATGAACTAAAAGCTTCTGAGTCCCACACTTTTGCCTTATTTATATGCATCTTCCATATGGTGACAAAAAGTATCACCAGATACTTCTACTGTAATGTAGATAGCTGTACTGTAATGTAAAGTTCTTCCTTCCAAATAATTGAGAAGTAAGACAAGGTATGGATGAGGGCTGAACAGTTTTACTGTAACCTCATTTTGAGAAACAGGAGAAAAAATGGTTTTTGTTTAAATTAAAAAAAAAAAAAATCTGCCCAAGGCAAAGTCCTGACATGGAAAATTTCTACTTGAACTTTTAATGTCTGCCAATGTCATGTGAACTGAAAGAAGGTCTTATAATTCTGTACACTTTGTCTCCAAGCTGACTTAACTACAGGTGTTGCTCTTGCACATGCCCGTAACGTGAAAAAACATTAGAAATTATGGCATTGGCTACCAGAGGTCTTATTTTAAAAAGAAAATATTATAAAATAAAGAGAAAATTTTATAAAGAAAATTATTTTGCTCAATAGGGTCTTTTCAAGACTCAGGAAATCCGTACTTCTAACCAATACTTCTGTGGTGAAATAGGAAGGAAAACCTCTTTATTAGAAGTGTGAACCTTTGGCCATTGGCTTTAGCAGCCCTGACTTGAAGCTGGCTCCTCTATGATTCAATAAAAGACTAAGGATCAGAAGCTGCAGCTCATTGATTAGTACAAGTGAAGCTCGTCTCGTACAAGAATCTGGTCAGTGGTTGTTGGAAGGGTTAAGTTTCAATATGGACTTTAATCTTAATGACATCAAGACATACTCACATTATTCCATTTCAAACTATATTTTCAGGGGCTTAACCCAGATCCAACATGGTAGTTAAGCCTATCATTTGCTCTAAGCTTATCCCATGTAAGATTTCCTTAGAAATGTTTCATTTAACCAGTGTAATTCCTGTGCACCAGCAAGCCCAAGAACCACATATTGTACAAACTGCAAAAAAGTTCACTAGGCTGCTTATTACCAGCTAACAGTTGTTGGTTGTCAGCACCTGTGAAGGTGGGTCCTTTCCCAGCTAGGAGAAAGTGGGCTCTGAAGCCCCACTGAGACTGGGGGAGGATGCTCAGGAAATTGTGCATGCATTTACAAAACAAAACAGCCGCCTCAACCACTAAACTAAACCTCAAAAAAATCAGAGCAAAAGCTTCACAGTTAAAATTTTCTGGTAAAAGCTGTCTGGTAGTTTTCATGTACTATTTTCCCTGCATTTTAACTGTGAATAATTTCCAAGATCAGAAGGCTAATCAATTGTTTTTATTACTATATTCATAGTGCAAGGACAATAAGAGAATCTATGATGTTTTCTGAGGTCATTAACACATCCCAGGTAACTGATGGCCTCAAAACCCTATGATTATTTTCATAAGACTATAAGACTTCCTTTCCTATCTTTTTTTATTGCTTATTTAAGATGATTTATGTAAACTGAGTTTACCAGCTTGACATTCATCCATCTTATATTATATTCTGGTACTATAAAAGATTTCTCTTGGCACAAGGTCTAAGGTACTGGCTTTACTGACTATTTCTCAGGTCAGGTTTTCATCATCTATGGTGAGAAATCCTTTGTGTCTGCTGAGTCCATTTCACTGCATTCATATTTAAGGGAAGCAATCTAAAAAAATTGTGGACATTTAAAAATAAAATTAAAATGTCAGGAAATGATTGCTGAGCCACAGAGACTGATTTCAAATGGAGAAAATGAGCACCTTCAAAAGCATGTCTTACAGAATAGGTTAGTATGTGCCTCACGTTTCTTAAAAGGATTAAGGATTTTAGAGCTTCCATCTGTGATGGAAAATGATTCTAAAACCACATACATGTTTAGCATTTAAGATTTAAGGCAAAGAGAAAAACAATCTGCACTGTGAGATGTTACTGCCTGTGTCTAGATGCTATGGTGACTGTCATGGTATGAATGCAACACACAAAATCAAGCTATAAAAACACATTTGATAGGAGTCCTGGCAAGAAAAGAGAATTCCAAATTAAATCATTCCAATGGTGACTCCCACAAAGTTCAAGAGACAGATCTTATCTAGATAAATCCCTTTCTTCTAAAGATTAGTATGGCATAAGCTTCCTTTCACAGCTTTGTACTTTGTAGTATAGTTCAAGTAAATCAATTTTAGGGGTTAAAGAAGAAGCTTTTTTTTTCAATAAGACAGACTGAAGAAGCTGTTCAGGAGCAGACTGCCATTTCAATGTTCTCTAGGAAATAAGTCGATGGCTATGCTGTCATTTGGCTGATGCTACTGTGATTTTAGAACAGCAGCAGTCCGGTCTCCTTGCTGAGAAGAAACACAAATCAGCAGGTCATCTACTGATTTCATTAAAAGTTAATAGATTGCAACATGCCCTGCAGATTTTTTCCAGCACTGATTCTTTCCACAGCTCTTTTCAGCAGTGCCTGTCATTTTAACATGACCCCTTTTGAGCTACTCTGAGCAGCTGGTAGCTCTGAACCATATTCTTTCAAGTGCATATTGATCTCTCACCAGGTTTTTGTTCTGGCTTCTTTTTAATCAATAGATCTCTTTTTCTTCCCTGAAGAGTAGATACAAGCAATTCTGTGAACCTCCAAGATCAGGAAAACCTGTTTGTGTGTGGATATCTGCTTTAAAATTAGCAGATGCTGGTGTCCTAGGAGCAGGAATTAAATATGGGCTTTTCAAATAGTCACGACACTTATGAAAGATTCTGTGGATTTTTTTGTGTCTATTAATACCAGATGTGTTTCTATGATTTTGGCCCTTACAGAATATATTTTTCACTAACTCCTCTCCCTACAACCCACTGACACGAAACCTGAAGGGTCTGAAGATTTCTGTATCCTGACAAATGCCAGTTTAGCTGCAAACCAGAGCAGGGGCAGGGTGGTAGGAGTGGGAGGTATGGAATATAGACATTTACACATACATCTGGGACATGACCATAACTTACTTTCCACAGAAAACCAAGACAGACAATGAGTCACATTTCCCAGTCTCTTGTGATTAATAGCGTATTTTTACCGGGAGAAGTGGCTAGATTTTCCTCTCAAAATACATGCTCTGAGAGCTCATTTGGCTTCAGTTACTAGCTTGAAGTATCTTATAGAAGAAAATAACTGAAGTTTGAGGATTTTGTCTATGTGCTAAAAGTTGCAGCAACATCTACCTGTCAGCCAGTCATGGTAAAGGACAACAATTTTTGTTGCCCATTTGATCTTTGGCTAGGTGTTCAGATTGTTTCTGTGACTAGGAATAATGCCCTGCTGAGTGCTGACATCCAAGATTTGCAGAGGTGACAGGGGGCAGAGGTGCCTCTAATCTTTCATAGTGATACAAAGCAAACATTAAGGTCGCGGTGATGCTTCTCAATGCATTGTACCATTTTTAGGGGTAATGTTTGCTGTGAAGCCCAGAGCAGAAGTGGAGATTGACCTTGATAGGTAAAAAATAAACAGAAGGGTGCCAAAGCATGCAATTCATCCAAGGCATATACTCAAGGGAGACCTAACTCATTCCAGACAGCTTTTCTCAGGATTTTGTTAAAATTCCTCTAGCTTGT
>JAYDZK010000169.1:47814952-47892339 GCA_034509185.1 Euphonia xanthogaster
AAGCGCTACTAATTGCATGGTAAATTGGTCAGAAAAGAGTATCAAGTCAATATGACAAGAATGCTCTGAACTCTTGCGATAGTCACTGCTAAATTGCAGCAAATGCTGCTGAGTTCATTAGCAGTCTTAACAGCTTTATTAATACTTGTGTTATATGAAGGAAAGGAACAGACAGATTATAACATTTCTTCTTGGCAGAAATTTTGCTGTCTTTATTGTCTCTGCTGTTGCACTAAGCTGAAAGACAGTAATCCTAAACTACACTGGAATGTGTGTCCAAATATGTACCTTTAATATCTCTGCATGCTGCCATCATACTGTCCAGCACATAGCACTCTCCTTGTGCCCTGCAGAAAAAGAATGTGTTTGGAGGGACACATGCCTACCTGTCAGGTCAGCATTTGGCCACCAGCCGAGCTCACAGGCTTTACAGGTGAATTCATCCTGAACAAATTCATTCTCCTTGCAAGCAGTGCAAATCCAGCAGCAGCTCACTTCTCCTTTCCTGATCACCTGCAATACAAAATACATCCTCCGTTCTGATCCTCTATCAGAAAACAGAGGCACACACCATTACCCCCCAGCAAAAACATAACACAATACACTGTTTAAAAGATGACAGGATTCCTGTGTATGTCATATTTCAAACAGCTAGAAAACACCAATCATGATTTTGTATCAATCCCTGTATTAAAATTTCTGCTTAGGATTTCAAGGATAACCTCTGGGGATGATTTTATTTTGTTTTGAGGAGAGCTGTTCTGAGTTAAAAGTACAAAACCATTTTCCCTCTGGTACAGAGGCATGGTGAATGTCATATTTTCAATCAAACTTGAGGCTTAATCTGTGAGATGGCAGAGGTCAGGACAAGCAGCTCAGCCCACGCTTGATATCTATTGCATAATTAAAAGCAGTAAACAAAGTCAAAGGTTAGAACCAAGAGTAATTCATGCATATAAATACGCGTATATACGTGTACACACAAGCACATTCACATAAACATACATTCCAATTTATGTGGAAGTCTCTTTGGGGCTCATTACACAAGTGTAAATAGAAATTAAAATAAGAATTTTAAAAATAAGAAATTTACAAAACATCCTGAAGGATCTGTTGGGTTTTAGCAGAAAAAAAAACCAGTGACCAAATTCATACGTCAGAACAGCTCTTTTAGGGACAAATGTCCCTAAAACTTTCTTTCTTTGCTGTGAGAACTGCTAAATGTAATGATCCAATGCTGAAAAGATTATTTCCTTGTCTTGATTCCTAGTTTCATTACCCTGAGGCTGAAACAAAGATTAAGGATATCTCTGGCTCCTAGGGCTCTGATAAAGACTCTCCCCTTGTTCGCCAGGAAGGAGGAATCCAGCCTTTTCTTCCAGGTCTTCCTATCCATCTATATGCAGAGATAAGTACAGCAGAGAAATGCAAAATGTTTGTTTTATTGAATACTGGCTTTGTGGGCTTTTTTTTTTTGTTTAACATTTCCTCATGCAGTCTGTGGAGAGAGTCCAATAGGCATCAATGAGAGCTGAAGCTGGCATTTTGTATGCATAGTATTTACATATACACACATACACAAACCGCACAACCTCAAAAACAGAAAAAAAGATGTTTTGGAGTGTGGTAAATACCAATAATGTTTCCCCTCCAAGATGCTGGAGTGTGTCACTGTGCCTTTGCCAAATCATCAGTTGCATATTGCTTAGAGTATCAATATAGAAATAAAAAGCTGCAAATGTGCTTATTAAATAAAAATAGAAAGGAAGGTCTACTCTAAGGAGATTTTACTGAATGGCTTCTTTCCATTTTAAACTTAATACATCCATACCATTCTGATAGTGGTGAAACATGTCTTTATGTTATCCAGACACGACTGGTAGCAAATTATTTGTAGCCTGATGCAAGTGCTACTGTTTGGTGAACACAGAGTGATTTCATTTGTGTTTCCATTCATCCTATTGTGAACATGAGATATAAATAGGCATGGGGTTTGTTGGGTTTTTTTTTCAACTTTTCCTTGCAGGTGTAACTGCTGGAACAAAATACTGGACTCCTGTGGGTCACAATATTTTCAAGATCAGCCCCTAGGGGAATCAGAGCCACTGAATGTTGTAGGCAATGACTAAGTGAAAATCTTTCTCACATAAGGTGAAACTCAAATTCTGTCACACTAGAAGATTCTGCATCCTTACGAATGGTAATTTTAGAAAACAAGAGCCTGTATATGCTGTCGTTAAAGAAAGATATTAGTCTAGGAGTCTTTCTATCGTTTTGGCATTCCTGAAGAAAAGGAAGTCCTACCCATTGGCTTCAAAGGAGCTCACTTGTGTTTAGGGAAAAATCACTGACTAGATACTCCTATTTCTATAGCAGAAAGTAAGTGCCTGAGGCACACCTTAATCTGGCCCTTCAGGCAAGGCTCGCTGCACACCGATCGGACCATTCCGCTCTTATTCATCTGAATCCGGTAGTCATCGATGTTGAGCACACCCTCGTGCCAAGTCCCAACGAGGACGTAGTCGTAGCGGTTGGGCTCTATGTACTGCAGGTTCATGATGTCATATCTGCAAGGAAAAAACAATGAGTCACTGTCCTGCAACATAAAGGACAAAAATTTACCTTGATTTTCTTCTTCTGCCTCTAAATATTCAAGTTATCCCTTAATACCGGGGACTTGAGTTTCACAAAAATCCAAAATCCTTTAGGATTTGCAGCAGAATCACAGGAAGTGTCAGCTCTGATTGATACACAATTGCTGATTGCCTGCCTTGCTTGCATAAAACTATGGGTAAAAAGTTGTGTCCAGGAAGAGCTGCACACAGAAGACAGTAAACTCTGCTGAAGATGCACATGTAGGCAATGTCTGGATGCTGCTGATTCGAATAATTTGTCAAAACTTCTTTAACCTTCACTTGGTGTCTCCATGCAGGCTGGCTGTAATGTAGCCCTTGCTGGGAGCTCTTAAGCAGAAATGCTCAGACCAATTGGACTGGTTTGCCATAAGGCAGCTGTAAGCTCTAAGTTCGACCATTCATTTTGTGCAGCCCAGTGATCCCGTCAGAAAAAGTTAGCACCTCAGTCTCAACATTTACTTCCTAACCTTAGGCAAGGAGGAGAGCACTTCCCAAGGCTAAGGTAAGGAAAACATAAAAAACTGCTACAATAAACATCCAGCCTGCCCCATTGCCTTAACGTGTTGGACCTGAGGTGTGTGCATCCCTTCTTGATATTTATTATATTCATTCTTTTACCCCCAGAGTGTAGCTTTATTCTTAGTAGGAAATAAGCAAGAATGGAAGAATGAATGTTGGAGTGTGTAGAGAGAGGAAGAACCACAAAAGAGGCTAAACCCACAGCCTGGTCTCTTAAGATGGGAAGGGGGAGGACTTTGTTTAATAAATGACAAGAGAAAGAGCACTAAGAAAAAGGAATCAGCATTAGAGCTGAAAATAACAAAGTATCTTATATTTTCCAAGCCTGGGATTTACTGCCTTGCTCTTCTGTACTGGATTGTCTCAGTCTCTGGAGAAAAAATCTTTTGTTTATAATGGGCATTGCTAATCTGTACATGCTTTAAGAATGAAGGGTAAGGTAAGCAAAGTACAAGCCATAAATAAAATTGGGACGTTTGGTTGAGAGCAAAGAGAGACATCCTTTTGTTTCTTTTCCATTTCGGGGTTCAAATATGCAAAATTTCAACTCTCCGCACTTCACAGAGGGAAGAGGTGCTAGAATTATTCTCTAGAGTAGAGCAGAGTAATTTTCTTAACTAAGTCTTTGTTAAAGACGATTTAAAGAAATGCATATTTACAGCTGTAATTAGACCTCAGTTTTGCAAATATGCATGCTCAGATAATGCCAGTGCCACTGCAGAGCACCATTGAATCATGTGTGAAAAGGACCCCTGCCACTGAGTTCAATGGAGCTCCAAGCAGGAGGCAGCTCCATTGGTTGGGAATTGGCCACTAATCAAGGCATTGCTTAGGAAACGGGTAAATTTCAAATTCATTAGGGAACAATTGCTTCTCACATCCCAGTTCTAACACTAAAGGAAGTGCCTAAAAAAAGAAATGCTGTTTCCAGGCTTGTGAAGAATCAGGATAACAAGAAGCAGTGAAAGTCAGACATTTCATAATGGAGACCAAACAGATAGGAGTAAAACTCAGTGGAAATGTGCATTCCTCTTCCTAGCAAGGAAAATGTACTTGGATTTTAGTTTGACCTTATATTAGACTGACACAAAATCAGTTACTCTGGGCTGGAAAATTAATTCAGGAAGGGGAATAAAAGGTTGCTAAAACCTCACATTCCCTTAATGGAATTTTTGAGCTCACACACTTTTTTCATTTTTACAAAAATACATCACAAGGCACAGAATGACATTAATGCAATATCAATTAAGAGGTTCTCCTGTGTTCTTGTAATACTATTCCCTTTCCTATAGGTTACCTGTCAAAGAATAAAGTATGTAGATTAAAAGCTCTTACATATCCTTGCGTTATGACAAGTTGTAGTACAATGTTTGCAGCTTTGATATGCAGCTTGAATTTTAAGTGGAAAAATGTGGTCTAGCAAATACAGTTGGTATATGGAGATGTGCTTAAGTCCTTTATCCTTTCCTTCTTTTTCTTAATGAAAAACATCTGTGCTTCAAGCAAAGACAAATTCAGTGCTGGAGTACCTCCTCCCATCCCCTTGCTCACGTATGTACAGCTCTAACCATTTTGGGCTGAGTCCATGCTACAAATTATGACCCCAAAAGAAGAGAGTTTGACAAGAGTTGTGAAGCCATCAGAGAGCAAGACAGTTGTATTTTATACACACATGGCAGCATTTAAAGAAGCCCTTAAAACATTCAGCTGGTAAGAGAATTAATCCTTCTTTTATCATAAAAGCAACGTCTCTGGTATATTGGAAAATGATGTGACCCAGTAGGTGGTCACATCATAGTAAGTTACTTGTAAGCCAAACCAGAA
The DNA here is from genome assembly GCA_034509185.1 of Euphonia xanthogaster. Classification (NCBI taxonomy): domain Eukaryota; kingdom Metazoa; phylum Chordata; class Aves; order Passeriformes; family Fringillidae; genus Euphonia; species Euphonia xanthogaster. Next base: position 47,819,932 of record JAYDZK010000169.1, read on the forward strand.
TATAAGTCAGCTGGTCACAGGCACACTCTTATTCCAGTTAATATGAGATAGCTGAAGTTACCTTTTTCCACAGCCATAATACCTGACTGATACTGATGTTTGCTATCCTGAAAGACAGGAGGGAAAAGAGCGATGCTGAGCAATGCTGGTTTTAAATGGATGAAATAACCACCCGTGAATCTCAACTCTGAAACAAAAATGCATATTTGAAAAAAAAAATTGTTTACATGCAAGTTTGAAGGCTTTCCATAAGGCAAAATTTGATTATTCACTCAAAGAACTGGAGTAGGTAGTGTTGTCATGACTGAAGCCTGAACAGCTGTTGGATATTTTGAACTAAATAGACTTACATGGCTCTAAGTCCAAGTCTAGTTAAGATGAAATGTTAGTTAGGTGAAATATTTCTCTTAGTTTGTGAACCTCAGCATTTCTCCACATATCTAAGGTTCCATGTTGGGGCTGGAAGTTCTCCTGGCTGTTGTCACAAAGCATCTTATGGTCAGAGGTCTATGCAAATCATTTGTTCTAGAGAGGAAAGGCTCTTCATACCAACCACAAGGTAAAAGGAGGCAATTACCTAGAATAGACCAGAGCTAAAAGGTATGTCTTTATCCCAGAGAAGGATGTTGTGTTGACTATTGCATCCTTCACACCTTCTCCAGCCATTTCTGGAAATTTGAGTGATGTGATTGCTACAGAGGAAGGAAATGGGAGCTACTCAATGGAAGTAAAAAGTGCAGTAAATGTACCAGCATGTTCTTAATGACAGTATAGCAAGGACATACAGCTGAGTTTCCAGATTTATATCCATGTCATTTTTTCCCAGAGGCAGCGCAGTCAGCTAAATGACTGCATTTGTGCCCTTCCAATAAAAGTTTCCTTCATATTTCTGCATAAGGGATATTCAAAGAAAAGATTCTTCACAGAAGAAATACACCTTTGGCTACATGCTTTGTGTTTTCCAATCTCATTTTGATAGAAACCTTGAAACAATGAATTGAGCCTGAGATAGAAAAAGAGTTGTGTCTAAACAAATGTTTAAGGTTTCATGAAGCTGTATGGGTTTCAAAACAGGAGATTATGGGAGTGCCAGGCAAATAGAACTATAGGCAACTCTTTCTGCTCTGCTCATGATGATGACAATTAGGATTTTGTGGGAGTCAATTGCTCAAAGAACCTCACAAATTTTGAAAATTATGAGAAAGGTTGCTGCCTTCTAAGAAGAATATTATTTCACCTTGTGAAGTTGATTTGTTCACATGATTTGAGGACAAGATATCTAAAAATGTTTTACACATTTGTGTGACATTCTTGCACTTGCATAGAGAAGCCAAAAAACTAAGAAACTTCACAGCAGGCTGACTTTTCTATATTTAGGTGTTGTATGTTTATCTTTCCCTTTTACTGAAGTACAAAAGCTCTTGGGTATTGACACCATGCTATGGTCTGTTCACTGAAGCACAGAGACTTCCCACATGAAGCTGTGGAAGCACTACAGCCAGTCTGAAGCTACAGATGATTCTGTTAAACTGCTGCTGCCATGCAAGGATCTGACAGACTGTGCAGGTCACAGTTCCTATACACACAGCCATTCTCTGATACGCTATTGCCCACATCATAAATGCCACAGATTGATTCAAGGATTACAGAATGAATAACAAAATGGTTAATTGAATTTCCTTGCCCAAACTTGCTAGCTCCAACTGTGACAATATAAATGAGGATCAATAACAAAAAAAATCCCTACCTAAAATAACCTATCAAATTCTAAGTAGGCCAGGGAATCAAGAAAAATGAACCTTGCTATAGACAAAAATGATGGATGGAATAAATTCTATCATTCTGGCATACTCAGGGGAATATCCTGGTATAAACTCTCTTATGTTTTAAATTCAGCAACTGTTCAATCTAATTTTATGCTTGGTACTGATGAGAGTTGTGGAAATGCTCTTGGGTGACAAAATAATAAATAAGAATTAGGCTAAAATTGGAAAATTACATCTAAACATCAAACCAAATAGCTAACAGACAGAAAATGCAGCATCTGCAAAGCTGGAGTAATGCTTTTATGGACACAAATAGTGTGCAAAAAGCATAAAGCTACACTAAGCAGTAATTTCTCTGTATTATCTAAATTATATTTGTAAAGACTTGATTTATGCATTTGTGTTGATAAGTATGTGTTCAAATGTAAGGGAATTCCTTGCTTTACTTTCAAAGTCTAACCTCAACTGATCTGCATCTTTGACTAAAAAAATTCTGAAGTCAATGCTCAACAAGACCAAACTCACTAGTTTTTTGTTACTAATTAAATGTAACAAGGTGTTTAACTGTATATACTGTTTAAATATGACTGTAGAAAAAGCCATAGCAATCTAGAAAATGGCAAAACATTGTCCAGCTTTGCTAATAACCTAGTAATAGAGATAAGAGTTGCTTTAAGACTGGTGTGTCTTATGAATACTCATAGGAGGCATGGAAAGACAGGAAAACTCTTGTTTGCTCCAGAGCCCTTCCTTTGTGTGGTGTTGGCACTCAGATGCACTTATGCAATAAGCCCAAAGATGGAGTGAGAGAGCCTTTTATAGCACTTCAACAACTCAGTAGCAAAACAAACTTCAGTGAAGCAATCCCTGGGTAGGTTTCAATTAATAATGGACTTTGTACTTAGCAGCTGAATTAAATGTATTTATAAAAAAAAGAAAACAAAGAAAAAAAATCCCTGTGTTAAGATAGAACCCACAAAACTAAATGAAAGGAAAGATCTCTGTCAGTTCACTACCATAAGAGAAACAGAGATGACATCCAAGACCACAAAGATGCTGCCTTACCCACTGCTGAGGTACATCCTGTGTCTGCTGGGGAGGCTAAACAATAGCAGCTGCCACAGCTGGGACCAGACCCCAAATGACCGAAACACAGGAACTTCTGCCAAAAGCCCCCTATTATTTGTCCTGCTCTACACAGATCTATCTTTAAATTCAGGGACTGATCTGATTCTATTTGGAGGGAAACAAACTAAAGAGATCATAAAGGATCTTACCAATCAACACTAAATAGTCTTTGTCAAGGTTTCAGCAGAGCTCCAGTTGAAATAGGATGAGCTCTACAGCCCTCTATTCAAAACCATGTCAGGTAAATTCTTCATTAAATTCCAGTCATTTGTATTAGGCTTTATACATGCTAAAACCCTGGTACTGAGACCCAATAGTACCTTGCACACCAGAAGTCTGTGAGTTACAAGGATTTTCATCTCCTGTAGCACCAGAAGTTTATAAGCTCTACTGAAGTTCCTGTCCCAATATAAGATACCATGCGTTACCAGTGTTATTCCTGGCTGTTGGAAAGACTGGTCCATGCTTTATGTTTTAGGAAAAAAACCAAAGAAATCTACATCACTAAACACAGTAACATTCCCATTTCCCGCTCTCTGGTTTAATAGCTGAGATAAAACCTCTTTACCTTCCAGGGGCATCTCCCTTTTCATCAAACCAAACTTCTTCTCCAGAAACACCAATGAATGAGGATTTGAGGAGGAACTCCAGGAGCTTGCTGCCATCAATTGGCTTCATAGCATCACACAGTCCAACATGTCCAGGGCAAAGGGAATGATGCATGTTCTGTAGCCCATAAGCCATAGCATATATTGCATTGATGACAAATCCCATTTTACTGTCCTGCACATAATTTTCTTCTAAGCTCTCATTGCCTACAATGGTAAGAATAAAAGGGTTATTATAAAGAAAGATTAAATTACATGAAAATATGAAAAAAAAATTATATATAAAAAGGGATTTCCTTCTTTCTCTTTTAAAGCTTTAGAAGCTTAAACAAGGTGCTAGTCAGAGAGTATACATAAATAAATAAATCTAAAAAATAAAACACTTGCCCACCACCACCCCAGAGATCTTGAATTCATTAAAATTGAGATGCTTCATGAGGAGCACTAATCAAGTCATCATCTTTTGTTTGTTGTTTTTTTGATTTTTTCCTTGTCATTCCACAATATTATTTATTTTAGGGAAGATTAACCAAGAAGATAGATATCCATTGAAATAATTTTTAAAGTGATTTCCTTGAAAAATTGACTTCTTGTTACATTTGACGTTTTTATTTTTTAATCTCATGTTTTTGAGGGTCAAGACAGCAATGCCCCTTTCAGTGTTAATAACTAAAAAATGTAAATCAGCATCACTTCTCAAGTTATCAGAAACAGTCCTTTTAGTTAAAAGTAATACTAGGTATGCCAGTATGAGATTGCTACAGAAAGTCAGCCAAAGTTTGAAAGACGAAGTTTTTCTGTAACTGCAGCAGGAGCAGACACTGAAGTCTCCTTCCCCTGATCAGAAACAGCGTGGCAGCAGAGGTTTTCTCCACACATAGGTTTTCCTCTGATCCACAGCTGGGCCAGCACTGTCAGAAGGTGCTGGTTTTGGGCTGCACTTCACATCAGACCCTGCTGGGTCCTGGGCTGCTCCCTGCTTGCCTTCTGCCAGCTGAGCTGCTGCAGAGCACTGCCAGCTCTGGCCCCAAGGCACTGCAGACCTGTGCTGCAGGGCCCAAGGCAGCTGGAAGTAAGAAACCTCCCTGTTTTGCTTCTTTCCCCTTGAGTCATTCAATCACAATATGCTCCAAACTGCAAGTTGCTTTTATCTGCAGGCCTCCCACATTACTCGATGTTTAACAGGCAGTGGCAACACAGCCTCTGTTATTTTGTCTCAGGAACACCTTGTGTACTCCAGGGAAGTAGGATGTGTGAGAGACTAGCTGTTAACTGACACTTCTCGAATCCAGGTTGGAGGAGAATTTTGTCATTTTAATACAATGAAAGGAGGTAAAATCTGCAAGTTCACCAAAACTTTCAAATCAAAAAATAGTTCCTTACCCTAATGCAGCTATGATTTGGCTTTCAAATCAAACCATGAAAACTGTCCTTACATTTATCATTGGAAAAGGCTCTGATTTGGTAGGTCTTCTTGGCTTGCCCTAAAAGTCAGGTGGAAATTGATAGGACAGCAGACATCCCAAATGCAGGTATGTCTATCTTGCTTTTCCCTGGGTTGCACTGCAGCTAGGCAAAAAATTTTGCCTCAGTAACTATTTTCCAGATGAGCTTAACATAGTAAACAGATGTGATGGTGAATTTAAAAAGCTTCGTGAATATAGCATAATCTGACTGAATGAGTTCATGTGCTCCTCACTACCATACATTCACCACCAGCACCACCGAGCAAGAAGCAGCTTGAAAGAAAGCAGAAAGAAATTCTTTCCAGAGGCAACGTATCTGCCACTTTCTTTGTGAGAAAAGGTTCACAGTTCCCATTCAAATCACAAGAAATAAACACCACCCAGATTCATGTTGAGAAATGCAGTAAGAATAAAAAAAACTTGTACACAAGATGACAGAACATTCACCCAGGGAAGCAGAGAGCATGCCAGCGCTTGTGCACCCTCACTTATGTACAGCATAGCCTTGATATCTGTATGCCTGTATATGCAAATATACAGTTTCAATAAAGTATCTGTCAGGCTGTTTTATCTGCTAATTAGTCCCATAGGACTAGCACACTGTGAATTTATCACTGATTCTGCTTTCTTGTAGCTCGAAAATGAAATTGTTCTCAGTCCCTAAGTGAATGAGATACAGGAAGAACCTGGGCCTGCTACAGCATTCCTCTTGTGAAGCTTCTAAGCAGCAGGTTATGGAAGAGATCACAAAAAGCAGATAGTGCGCAGCACTCGTTATCTACCCTTTCCTACATAAAGGTTTATCTCAGATCTTTCTCATTTTTTAAAATTAATTAAAAAAAAAAAACATAAACAGTAATGCTTGCAGGAGATAATGATAGCATCCATGTGTTTCCTGAGGCAAGCCTTCACGTGGGTGATGGAGGTAGAAAATGAAAGTACCAGGATTTGCCAATGTTTAAAATGAGGTCACTCCCTTAAGTATGTATTGATTCAGCAAAACATGCGTTGGATTATCATATTTCAATATAATATGCACACCTCCAAAAAGAATAAATAGTTGTTGGTTGAAGAATTTGCCTCTGACTATTTTGGAATGAACACCTAAATTAAGGTTGCAAGCATATAGTCCCACAATACAGAGCTGACTGTCTTAATGTTACCTGTAGAAATAATTGTATTGTAGTGGAAAGCAACATGTGAATTCTCTGAATGAATTGTCTCCAGATCAGTAATATAAAAATCCTTATATGTAAATAAGATATTTTTCAGTAAATCTAGAATGAGAAGTCATGTTTTCCCTAAACTTAACTTCCCAGAGTCAAAATCCACTATATTTCATTTTCATCATTATAAATTATTGATACATTTATTTATTTGAATTTGTAAAATTCACTTAAGACAATCAGTTAGAAATTTGTGGGTTTTTAAAACAAAAGAAATCATGTAATTGTGTTCAGCCAGAGACAAAACAGTGTTCAATTATGTTTTCATAGGGCAAGTTTTTAATAAATGCAAAAGTATTACAATATTTGTCATTGGTCAACTCTATAAAGTTGTATTATTCCTCAGTAAGTCTTTGAAATGTAACAAAAAGCAAAGCAGAACCCTGAACAGTGAAACTTCTTTTTTTTCTTTATTCCTCAGCCCTTGGAAGAAAATACCATTGATCTACAGAGACTAATAGAAAAATATTTTGTTAGCTTTCTTCCTTTTTTTTTTTTTTAATTTTAGAGACATTAGCTTTCACTAAGGAAAGAAAAGCTGTAGGTCATAAGTCCTGTGAATATTGGATTAATTGAAGTCACTCAAATTAGACTATTAATTTTTGGATGACCTTGAAGAATTCAAGTGTCCTAAATATCATACTTAATTTTCTATTGGATGTAATGCAAATCTTCCATTAATAATTTAAGTTTAACAGCTTCTCAGTAGTCCGGGTCATTTTTTTCATCACAGTTTTGATTTTAGTCTCTGTTTCTGTCAATAAATCTTAGAGGATGAGGGCACATACACACATGCACTACTAACTGGAAAGGAAAAGAAGAAAAAAAACAACAAACAAAACCCAACAAAAAAAGCAAACATCACATCCTGGCTGCACACAACAGAAAAATGCTCCCAATAGTGCTAAAAGTGATACTGGTAGAAGGAAGGAAGAGAAAAGAGTCCAAATTTTCATGAAAATCGCTGTTAATTTTTCCATTTACTGTAATGCACCTCACAGCTAAATAATCCCAGCTTCAGCTAAGTCCGTAGAAGGATGTGACTGTGAAGCAGCCATGAATTTAATTTAGTGCTTTTACTGTGAATTCAGTGAGGAACTAACAGTGCTCTTGAGAACAGAGAGTGTATTTTGCAAATCCCACTTGAAAAACTGAAATAAAGAAAAAATGTGCTATTGGAATTATGGCAAAACATGAGTTAACTAACATGTAAAAGTAAAGAGAAGAGATGTTTCTTGATATTTAGTATAAAAGGCAGCACCAAATATTACTCGTTTGCAGTCCTCAGAAAGGTTAGGGCAGGAGGGAACTTGTGATGGAAATAAATGTAAAAACATTTTGGTTGGGGAATATAGCCAGTTGGCAAATTTTGAGCAAACACAGACATTTGATAAAGAACACAGTCTGTTCATAGATGACTCTTGATTAGCTTAAAAAGCCAAAATCTGTTCAGCAAAATTGTTATAAAGGACAATATTTCATCTGGAATAAGCAGACAGTTTTTTGATTTGCTATGGTCATCTGCTGAATATTTAGGGTGAAATAAAAAGTTATCAGCTGACATAAAAACTGTCTTCATTTCTGGTGGTCCTGACAGAGGTATGAAGGTATTAAAAATTGTATTTACTGCTTTCTCAATTTCCAGTTGTCTTTCCCAGGACTGCCATGCTTCATGGCAAGGCCAAATGAGATTTTTGCTTTGTTGTAAATTACAACACAGGTGATGGTTGCATTGAATATGGGTGCTAATTTATGCAAAAAAAAAAATCTGGAAGGACAACTGGGGCAAAATTTCATTGGGAAAATGAAATGAAATAAAAAAATCTGCCGTACTTGGGTTGCATATGTCAAGGAGTAAAGAGGGCTCCCCCCCAAAAAATGCCAGGTATGAACAGGTAGAGCAGTACCTCTTGGGGTCTCTAGCTGGTCAGAGTGACCCTGAGATAAGTTAGAAAATCTCTTTTCGCAGCCCAGCACTTGAAGAGCTCTTAATTTCTCAGTCTCAAAGTTGTTTATTGGATCTTATCTATAAAATTCTTTCTCCTGTCCTGCCGAGGCCCGCTCAGCAAGACAGTCAGAGGCATTCTGCCCGCCCCCGGGGTGGTGTTATCTTTTTATACTAAAAACTACGTATACAATATTTGCAATTACTTTCTTATACCTATCATCTATGTTAGACAGTGAGCTTCTGCTCTAAACTAATCTAAAAGTGCCGACATCACAGCAGAAGATGGAGGCCAAGAAGAAGAAGGAGAAAGGCTGGACACGCTCAGATTCTTCTATCTTGCTCTTTGAACCCCCATTCTAAAAACTTAAAAAATTTATTTTTCACCTGGGATAAATTTAGTATCATTCTACTTAAACTTTTGTAGCTTGTAATTCTCAATATAAGGTTGGTAATTGTTTTTTCTAAGGGCTAAATCAAAGGCACAGGGGTCTTGGGCTCTGTGCCAAGGTCTCCGAGCCCCCTGGGCAGGGGCTTGAGTCTTTTAGGGCAGCTAGAAGAATTTCTTGGGCTCCAACAAATACCCAGGGTCCTAGCAAATGTCCATATCCATTGGACAAATTGTGGAGGCATGTTCCCTATCCTCCCCTTCAGTCCCAATAAACACTGACTTTACCACAGTGTGGCCAAACACTGGAAGAGGCTTCCTACAGGGGTGGCCAATGCTTCAAGCCTGTTGACAGTTGGAGCCATTTGAACAAAGCCCTTAACAATCTGCTTCAACTCTGGTCTGGCCCAATAGAACTGAAATTAAAAGCTCCAATGAGACAAAAGAACCTCCAGTGGCTCTGAAAAATTTGCTCATCTTCCTCTGTGCAGGTTTGTGTGGAGAGCTGCTAGTGTCATAGCATGTCCTTGGAAAAACTGGATGTCACATATCTTGCACTGTCTCATGCTAGAGAAGACCTAACAAACTTCAACCACAGCAAATTTGTCTTATAGGATCTTGCTAGGAGCAGGGCAGAAGGTCAGCGTTTTGACCTGACCAGTCATTTTAAATCTGGGATCTTATAGGTAAGAATTAAAGGTTATTCTAGAAACCAAATGGCACTTTAATGGTGATTAAAAAAACTTAGTTAATGGTGATTTTTGTAAAATTTTATGGTATTTGGCTACTTAGAAAAATTGGAACAGTTTTAGTTAGATGCTTAAATATTTAATTATGGTTTTATCTTTGTACAGATAGGAAAGAAAATGTAACCGATTCTACATTTCTGTTTTGTGACCAATTCCTTGAAAAATTTAAAATTTTAATTTTATTTAAAACTATAGAATAATTTAGGTTCAAAAAGAATTTTAAGATCATTGAGTCCAACCCTTAACCTGACATTGCCAAGTCCACCAAAAACCCTTTAATATCTTTTTTGACAGTAGCCAGATTGTGCTCCAGTTGGGCTTTGGCCCTTCTAATTTTCTCCCTGCATAACCTAATGAAATCCTTGAAGTCTTGCTGAGTTTGTTGCCCTTCACTCAAATGCCATAAACTCTCCTTTTTTTCCCTGAGTTCCAGCCAAAGGTATCTGCTCAGACAGGTCAGTCTTCTTCCCTGGCTTATCTTTCCACACATGGGAACATTCAGTAATGGCTAATCCTCTAACAACCATGCCAAACTATGATTGTATAAAATATTTTTTGCAAAGGGCTTTATTTGTTTTAACTCATTTGCCATTATTGAGTCAGATGTTTTAAAAACATTGCCAGCTCACTCCCTCTCATATTCTATTTGTAACATCATTTACATTATCTAACTTCAAAGATAACAAAAAAATTCAACAAATTTCACTTCAAGGCACTGCAAAATGAGTAACAGAGGTTATAATTTCTCTAGATGTGATAAGTACAACGATGGTGTGTTTAAAGTGTGTGCATCTTTTGGTTTTTTGTCTTTGTATCACCTTTTTGATAAAAAATACACTCTGTTAATTAATATTGTACAGCTGAATGCAATCTGCACATCTTAAGAATAAAAAGTGAATTTTTCTTCCTGCTACAGTACTCACTATGATGAAAAACAAGTCACAGGCAACAAGTCATTTATTCTATATGAAAACATCCAAAAACCTCTTCCAGCCCACAATCAAATATGCAGTAATGAGAATTCCTGAAGTTTTATTTTCCTATGTAACTGCCTGCTTTCCAAGGCATTTCAAGCTGTAGCTCACTACCTATGAAGAAGAGGCCAGGATTTGGTGACTAGAACAAGCAATTGTGGATCAGGGGCACAGGTTCCACTTGTGGGCTGCCTCAATGACTTTGCTGTCTCTATGTGCAAGCTATAATGTGACCACCAATAATTTGTGGAAAACTTATCTGGGGGGAGCATATTTTCCAAGCCAAAAGGCGTTCAGAAAAAAACAAGTCTTTGCTTCATTCTATATTAAAAAAAAAACTTTTGCAATTTTCATGAGAGAGAATTGATAGGCTGAAAAATTTCTCACAGACCATAATATGTGTTTCATTCAACCTACAATAAATGATCCCATCATGGTAAATTATTGTTTCTTTTATGGTTTCTGTTCCCAGAAAACCAGTTACTATTCTGTTTTCAAACAGAACATGCTATGTGCAATGGTTACCACTTTCTTCTCACTTTGGTTTCTGTATCTTTGCAGCAGGGAGGCATGTCCAAGAGGCAGCTAAATACCGTGAAAGAGAGGAGAGGTCCCTTACAGGGATCCCATACAAGGAGGATAGAGCTATTAGAAAGGCACAAGATGAAAGAGGTAACTCAATTTCCATTGTATGTGAATTATTTGTCTGGATGGAGCTCTTGTTTTTGTAAGGTAAGGCTGAGGAAGGATGTAGTATTGTTATATACATTAAGGAAAAGATCTTTCCTTAACATCCCCCTGAGCATCCTGTTGCCACTCTGTAGGAAGCAACGCATTTCTCCATCTAGAACTGCAAGTTCCTCCACCTTTTGGCAAGAGAGGAAGCAGAGCTTTCACAGGAGAAGCTAAAAGGAAAGAATATCTTACAAAATGTGGGTTCTACACCAGATTCTGAAACATGCTGATAAACATTTGACATCTTACAGTACTCATGAAGCAATAAATGAAGTTCACGGGGTTTCAGACTTTGTTTTCAGGATATCATTAAATCAGAAGGTTTTGCTTCCATTCTTCAAATGGTTTTTATTTCTCCAAGCAAAGAGATTAAATTCATGCAATTACATTTGATGTATTTTTCCCTGAAAAGCTAGGATACAATTACAGTTACGAGTTGAGACACCCTGCTATTTTCTTTCTGAGCATGGTAAAATCTATGAGACTCTCAGATACTACTGCTTTGTTACATCTGGTGAATGTTGTTTTTTAATTGGGATTACTGTATTTCTATTCTTCTATACAAAACTAGAGAGAATAGAGTAGAAACACCCATTTAAAAGCTGGGTGTTCAGCAAAAGCTCCTCAAAAATTTGCACTAGAATTCTCTAAGGCATTTAGAGGATGGTAATTGCAGCAGTATTTGTATGGAGGGTTTTTTTTTATCGTTAGCAAAGTTATTCAAATCACTGATGAAATGTCTTCTCTTGAAATAAAGTTAATATTGAATTTAAAAAGATTTGGGGTTTTTAGATTTATTTTTCCAGCATATCTTTTACAGATGTCAACTCCATGGCTAAAAGAAACCAGAATGTGATTTCAGCCATCGAGGTACAGGTTCTCCCTCATTTCAGATATCTAACACCTAAACCTTTGAAGATTAGTACCCATTTTATATATACTATACACCACCAGTGTCTTCCTTGCTGCTTTTGTAAGTATGCCACATTATTTCCCAGTGTTCTAAAAGAAATTCCTTTTGTCTCTCCCTGTGTGTCAGAAGGAGTGGGGAAAGATTTAATTAAATTTACTTTCTTGGGTCTCCATAACATGTTATGTAAGCACATTAGGGCTTTAAGAGCTTAGTCTCAAAGACTCTGGAACAAGTCTGGCATACACAAATACAACAGTGCCACAGTGAAGCTGAAACATTGTGAGGAGAAATGACTGTACAAGTCGCTGACTCACTCATTAATCAGATGTAGAGTGAGTGTCAGAGTCTCTAAGCACAGGGCAGGAGAAAGGGGACCCAGCAGTGCTGCCAGCCCTATGCCAAGTCTGAATTCACCACGACTTGCGAGCAAAACAGAAGGAAACTGATCTAACTGCTCCTTAATTTCCCAGTCTGCAGACTTTGCTAAACAGATCCAAGAATCTGAAGTTTGCTCCCTGCTCTGCTCTTCCTGCCTCTTCCCATGGGCATTCAGACTGTCACATAACTATATGACTCCAGGAGGAGCAGCAAGTGACAATGCACATAGCTCATGCTTATATTGAGGGAGATGATGAAGATGTGTTCTAGTGTGCCTTTGTCCAGGAGAGTAGACAGTCTCCTTTCTGTGACTCAGAGAAGCTAAGCACGGGATGAGAAGACTGTCACCTTCCTAGGGTTGCCTGCAACCTCAATGTGAGGACTGGGCATGGCTGATGCCAGAGGACAATGCAGGGCTGAGCAGACAGGGCATGTCTGGGTGAGATATTATGTATTCACAAGCACTTTATAGCTGATGTGCAATGCTGCAGCCCCTGTCTGCCTTCAGGAGACGCTGGAGGAAGGCTGGAGGCCTTTGCAGCAATTGCCAGCATGGCTTTGTCAAAACTGCATCACTGGAGTGGGAGGCTGTGTTGGAGAAAAAAGTTGTTCTTGTTGCTCCTTTCCTCTTCTCCATAAATCTGCATTTCCTGCTCTGTCTCTTGTATTTAGCAGTGAAAGAAAAGACTTGAAGGGGAATATAATGCACCACCTGAGGGCCATGCTAACAGCACATCTGTCTGCAAGCCAGGAGCCCCAGGAGAGTGCTGTCTCTTCCTTCATTAGGCTGCCCCTGGCAAGGTGTAGCTTTCCAACACCACAGGTTTTGCAACCTACACAGATTGTTCCTGTGCGTTTACAACTCCTGTCACTGAGAGCTAAAGAAACCAATCACAGAGTTGAAAAGCTGCAAGTATGTAAGCCCACAAAAGCAAGAGGGAAAGGAGAAAGAAACTAGATAACAAACAGAGAAATTCCACAAGATCATGTACAGGGGGGCATGCTGTTAAATGCAGGTCTGGAGAAACCCACTTAGAGCAGATGGGATGGCTTGACAGAAGCTCATCAGCCTAATAAAGCTTCTCTAGGGGATGCCATGACCTGAAGCCTCTGTGTTTCTTCCCATTAGGATAAAATTCCTCATAAGAAATTTTACTTACCAAAAAATATAGGATTTATGGCCCTGTGAGGATGATATGCTGAGATTCCTTCTTCTCCAAACAAGCCTGCAAGCTGGCATTTGAAACCCCTTCTGTACACATCCATTGCTATGGACTGTCAAAGGCTTGGCAGGACATTTTAGCATTGCTTCCCCTTGTTCCTAGCTTTCAGTGGAATGATCTTGATGAAATAGCTCTGCAGTGAGGATTGGTTTTTAATGAAATAGAAATGGAAGGATCTACAAAGTATAGCTCAGTGCAAGGTGAAAAAAACTCAGCCCACTTCAAAGAATAGAAAAAAAACCCATGATATTTGTGTGTGCACTTCAATGAAATCAGCTTGAAATTCACAGAATGTTCAACAGCGAAGACAGATAACAAAAACCTGCCAAAATGTTAAGTTTTGAAGTTACTGTTTGCCTCATTTTGGCTATCATCTTAATTCCTGTTCTTTGGAATTAATACTGGGAAACAACAAAAGAAAATAACTGCCTCTATTTAAAATAAATCACTTCCTGTGATTTTATTTATGAAGTAAGCATCAGTACAAAAGGTTTGAAAAGAAGCATGACTTTGTATTGATGTGCCATCATTTTCATGGCTGCAGTCATGTGCCAAACCAGAAGTACATTTAAAATGCCATAATGAAATAAAGTTATGGACATTCATTTTTATGCACACTCTAATAAAAATGTTTGGAATCAACTCAATCATGAAGCAAGCAAGCTGCAAAAATATTTCATCTACTTGCAGATGATAAAAATAATCAATATTCAGCCATTCTCGCTTATGAAAGTTCATCCCTGATTAAAACACTGTGATCACATATTGGAAGGCTCATGAAACTGACCAGGAAATTGCATGGAAATACAGTGGCTTGTTATGGTCAAATAGTCAAACATGATACTCAAGGCTTTAAACTGGAAATCAATAAAATATTGATTCTGAACTTGGGAATCCATCAAGTCAGAAGCAGTTTAGGCTTAAAAGAAATCTACACTAATTCGGATAGTTAGGACATAACATTAAATTACAATTTCATTCTAGAAAAAAAAAACAAACATAGAAGAGAATGTGAGGTGATTCCAGCATCCTTTTTTTTTAAACAGAAAGCAATTACTATGAGAGCTTGACAAATATTTATTATGATTAATTTGTTTTCCTCAAATGTGTACAGGACTGTGTACAGTCTGCCTGCAAAATGACCACAATATGTTTTTTTACTTATTTGAAATTATTATTCACTTTCTGCAGCAACGTATTATTTCTCAGTTGCTATTTTAATTAGAAATTAATATTTCATCCTATAATCAGGAATAAAATATGCCAGATGAACTTTTTCTTTGATTGAATTGTTTGTATATGTAATCAACAAAGACACTGATTTCAAATCCTAATATAGCATTTGAAATCCATCTTATTATTTCATTAGCTGACTAAAATTTAATGCCAACAAAGGTTGAACAGTCAGGCTCAGCCTTTGCATTTAAAGGACATAGGCAGCTGCACAGTTATTTTAATGCAAGGTTCACAAGCAGTGGGAATGGAATGGAATGGAATGGAATGGAATGGAATGGAATGGAATGGCTTTTCATCTGTCTCAGACTGTTCAGAGACTGTATTCTCATCTGGTGTCATGGGGTTTTTTGGGCAGTTATTTTGGGGTGATGGTGGCATTCTTATTATTATTTTCTCCTGTCCCCTTTCTTGGGAATACAAAACCAGAGGTGTTAATTTGTTGCTATTACTGTGTCTCACATAGCTACCTCTGCCAGTTAGAGTTCAACAATAAACTATCTCTGAGCCTCTCACAAACTCTGCAGGGTCCCGCAAGTGTCCATGCCCCCAAGGCCTCAGGCACCAATTTAATCCTAATAATTTTTAATGTTGTTATTATCACAGAGACCTTGGATCTGCCTTTGTCTCTTGCTTTCTTCACTGCCTTCTCTCAGTGCCGTGTGGATCCCGACCAAGATTCTCTAAGAACAGGATTCCACAGAGACCATTTTCTACATGACCTGAACTTCTGGGGAGAAACAATTAAAAAGAAAGAAACTCCAATCTTGAGTCTTCCCTCTCCCTTAGGTAGCTATGTAACCTTGCTGCCTTTTTCGCATGCTCAATTAAAGACATATTTAGAACTACTATTCTTAACAGATCAGTTATTTGGAACAAGCCTAGCAGATAATAAGTTGCTGCTACTCTTACATGAGACAGGAATGAACACACTTAAAATCAAATTCATTTACAAATGTAAAAAAATGTATACAGATATGTATGATATTTGGTTTTTGGTTTTAATCAAGTTTTAATCAAGTTTTCAGTCTTAATAAAAAGAAAAAAAGTTGAATCAGATACCCTTGTAGATGTTCCATTGTAACACACTACAAGAGAAAAATAGAAAGTTCAGGAAATAGGACTGATTATATTCCAGATGTCATGCTTTTTATATGAAGCCTGAGACCTTATCTGAAAGAAAGAGATGGAACTCAGAAATTGTACTGCAGCTTTCAGAACATTATCCACCATACAATACTTAAATTAGGAACCTGAATACATATTCAGGGACCTAATTAATTGACTTGATTAATGCCTGAACTTCTCTAGATGCTGTTGACTTTCACAGAAATTATGGGAGATCAGTACCCTTAAAAATCAGGCCAATTTATCTAGGTCTCAGAACATGCACTTGAGGAGCCTAATTTTGAGCATCTTCATCATAAAATGCTGGTTCAGAGTTGAAAATAAGCAACTTTCATATTAACCACAGAATGTATTACCCCCAAATAAGGCAAAGGAATTTACAAGAGATCTATTCTCAGTATATGTTAAATATATGGCACCAGCACAAAACCCAAAACAAAAGTCAGGGTCTTTAGATTGGAAAGTGGAAAAATATGATGACTAATAAAATACGCATATTCATCTGTGCGCCTATGTGGCATGGAGACAGAAAATGGAACAAATCACAGACTCTCTTCCCTCCATTGATCTAGATTTGTAAATGTCTAAGTAGTGACAGTCATTGTCAGTGTATGGGAATAAGATTCTGAGGATTTCAAAAGTGTGAGTCAAAATCTCATGATAATAGACCAAGTACTCCCCTTATGGTAGGACACAAACTAGCTGGCATAACTGTTTTTTTCCTATCTTAAATTCCAGTTCTGCATGAGTACAAAGGGCAGCCAGGAAAGAGATCCACTATTTACTGTGCTTTAAATCACTATTGATTTTAAAAGGGCTTCAGAATTCTTGTCTGTAGCACCCATCAGCCAGTACTACTGGTTTTTTCTTTCTTTTAATGTTTTTTTTAATATTATTCTAAGAGTACAAACCTTCTTCCTCACTTCTGTTCTTAATGCTAAGGTGCTATTAAAACCACCAGCATTAGCTGTCAGAATACAAATCAACACGAACCCCAATGTGCCTTACTTGTGCAGAAATATAGCTTCCTCTAAATTTCTCCTTTGCTAAGTTTGCTGTTGGTTTTGGGGTTTGTTTTATTTTTAATAGTCCATATCCTCACACAAGACAGCCACTGTGTGAAGTGCTGGCTTCCTGGAGCCACATGGATATCCATTGAGTAAGGCCTGGGCTACACAGCAGTCCTGCAAACATGCAGCCCCTTACAGAAAAACCCCTGGCTTCCCAGGATCCAAGACAGATGATGCAGCTGCTCTGGAGCTGCAAAGTGGCCTTGGCCACGTTAACTAGCTGGGCTATGTTATAAATTAGCAGAGTAGACTCACAGTTTTTGGTGAAATTAAGCATTGTTTTGAAATGATTGTTAGGAGCACCCACGGGTTCCCTTTAACCTTTGCAATATGCAATCATTTAATCACAAATAAACAGATCACAAAGACCCGCTTTATTTTTCCCTCACCTGGACACATGCCCAGGGCTGTGTTCAGTAACGCAGAAATGATCCTTCTTAAAGCTAAACTAAGATTAGCAATTTCTGCACAATGTCTGCACAAGGACAATGCATCAATGACTAGCAGCAAAGTAGAGCTAAGCAAATCAGAAGATAAAATAAGTGGCCCTAACCTGTAGTCACATGTCAAATTCAACAGAAAAACAGAAGCAGAATTCTTTCTGATCTGAAAGAATTTTAAAAGCATCCATTCTAGCCCATTCTTGTTTTCCTGGGTGTAGCCAAATGTGACAATGCAGAAAAGACTCAAGTACTTGAGATCTCACAAGAAAAAAGGTCGTGTGGAATGAATTTTTAGACAAAATAAGCCTAGAAAAAGCAGCAGACTGAGCTGGCCTCTGCAGAAAGTATAGACAGTTCACTTCCTAGTATGATGTGTACAGTGCTACTGCTTTGAAGAAAACAGACCTGCTTTTTCATTTCTATAGAGCTGAGCCTGAATCCAGCACTAAATGGAAGCTTTGAACTTGTAGGTTCCTCCAAAGCTACTTTCTACTGTATGAATCTCAAAAATCTCACCCGGAGGAAACATTTTGAAATCATCTGGTCTAGTGCCTTGCTGTGCTACAGTGGATTTCTGGCTCAGCCGGCAATGCAGTGTTGAGGCAGTATCTTATAAATTTTCCCTAACTCTCTCCACACAAGCAGACTTCTGCACTTCCCCAGACATCCGAATATGAATGGGAAAACAGAGATTTATTCTAGCAGCACTACTTTTAAGACCACACACCTTCCATCAGATTATTCTCCCTGTGGATACCAATACAGCATATTCTGAATAGGAAATTCTGTGGCTTTCATGGTTTAGGTTTTGGCACTCAGTCTCATAATTTATTGTTCTGTATTCCACTGCTTGCCCACAATCTTTTAAGAGGAACCCATTTATTTTAAGAGCGCTACTGGCTATTTTTCAGAAGATATCCTTGGGTGCAAAGAGTCTCTCTAGTCTGCAGCTAGACAGGTGTGAGTATGTGGGACTGTGCCTACGTGTGTTAGCCTTCACTGCTTCTCCTTTGCACCTGTATTTATGGGGTAACACTGCCAGTAATGACAACCTGTAAAATTGCAAGCTGAGTTTAAAACTTTCCACCTACAGGTAAATGAGGAAATGGAAGATATAATCTAATAAAAGACATGGGGGGCTAACAGAAAGCAGTTTGCTTTGTGTTCAGATCAGTTACTTGTGTTATTTCATCTGACTGACTTCCTGGTTTGATTAAATGTTTATATCTCTGCTAATTGTTCTGATGCACAACCTGCACAAACAATTGATTTCTAGGAACAAATCAATTTTTGTTTTAATTGTGGGCTTTTGTCCTCACAGTGCTCCTGATAAAAGTTTAAATCATCTATGGCAATCTGAGCAGTCAGGAGGGGCCCTGTCTCTAGGCTTAGGAGACAGGAGCCTGAAGGAGGCATAAGGGAGCATGATTCAGGCATCCTCTTCTTTAGTAGCACCATCAGTTTATCCATGTAAGGGAGAAGGGTCAATGTCACAAGCCTACCGGAGGACTTTTTAAGCCCAGAAGTGCAGGCTTTTACTGTTAAAATCCAGAATGGAAAATGTAGGTGTAGATTCAGAAAACTTTTGTCATATACTGCCGTAATAAGCATGGTTCTGTAAAATGTCTTCTATGCTGATTACAAAGGCCCATGTATATTGCTCCTCTCCTTTATTTCATGGTGATGTCATGTCATTATTTTGTTATGGGTCCCAAAAGAAGAAAGATATTTATTTTTATTGTATACTTAGAGACAGCCTGGTTTAAAAGTATTTTTGGAAATAAAAAAATATAAGATAAATATAACTGCTTTTTTCTAAACATGGACACAAAAAGCTAGAATAAAATGAACAAAAACCTGGCCACTATATCTTTTCCAAATAATTCACATGATTTATCACAGCTAAGCACATTATTAATTGTCCTCATCTTTAAGCCTTAAAAGCTGCCTGTAACATTGGGAAATAAAAGGGAACTACAACTCTCCTGTCTCATCTGCTGTAAAAAAGACTTGACTAAGAAAGGTAGTAACTAGAATATCTTCAGACAAATTGTCCCCAGTAGGCTTTGTTCTGGGTGCCAATGAAAGTGCGATCAGTTTTGATCACTCCTGGGATCACTAGGATCTTTTGCCTCATACTGAGGAAAAAGAGTGTGATACAAGACCTAAATATGTAATGAGATTGCAAAGCAGAGGTGAGCATGGAAAAGTCACAGGATACTTAATATAACATGTATTTTGAAGAAATTATAGCAAGTCAATAACTTGATTCGTTCTTCAAGAGTTTGAAAAATATGTCTCCTATACACCAGAAAGGTGATTTACCAGCAGCAGGGGATGACTTGGCAGAATGGACAGCAGGCTGTTGTCATATAATTACTTTTTCTGAGTAATTGTAGTGGCAGTAATTCCTCCTGTAGGTGCTTCTGCTGATGAAAAATCTCATGGGACAGGTACTCCGTGGAGGAGCCCAGCAGATGTTGAGAAAAAAGAATGTTCTCAGAGGAACACCTGAACACTCGTCTGACACAGCAGGATGAGCCCTAATAATGTCTGCTGGATCTAATTTGTGCAACTCTGGAAACTCAAATCATCTCTCACTGGAAATACATTCACTCCTTCAGAAAAGTGTAGAAAAATCAAGTAGACATCTGAGGTGCATTGTCCACTGAGATGAGAAAAGGAGAACCCCTCGTCATCTCATATAGATTTATTAGAAGTAGGGTGGTATTAAGAAAAAAGTTCTTGAAAGAGAAGCTCTGAACTCCATTACTGGTGGCCTGGATATAATCTGAAAGATGCATTGGCCGAGTACAGCTGTGTCTCAGGTTGGAATAGGCAGCCATCAGTCTTCTGTCTTCCCATCTGCTGCAATAAATGCAGTCAAGGAGAACTTCACAAACAAAAACAGAAAAACAAACATAACAGGCATGAGTAGAGGCCCTATAAATCTTCTAAGAAAGATGTTATTATCCTTTTCCTTGTTTCAGCCAAAATCATTGGGAGGGGCTGTAGCCAAGAATGTAATGTTATTTGAGTTCATCTTACATCACTGCCAAGGTGAGGGAAAGGGATTTTCTGAATGTTCCCCTCCTGTGGGAGAAAAGGTGGTGTGGTGGGGAAGGGTTGGTTGGTATTTGTTGTAGTTTTTCATGTAAATCATCTTTTTGTTCCTTTGTCTTATACCTTCCATTGTTATTATTGTTCTGCTGTTGTTCACTTTCTTATTTCATTTTTGTTTCTAGTATTTTTTTTATCTTAACCTATGACTTTCACTTTTTGTGCCCTCTAATCCTCAACTCCATTCCTGGGCCAGGAAGGGGAAGGGATGAGTAAGCGAGTGGCATCTGGTTTGGGAGAGTCTTGGTGGGGGCACTGAACCGGGCAGTACAATTTTTAAACCACAGATATCCTATGTCAGAAAAAACCCCAAAACTTTTCACCATAATTATAGGAACTGTGTGTCTGTATGGGATAAAACTAGTTACTTTTTAATCAGTGGGTGATAAAGGTGGCAAACACTTAAGGATGCTTTTCAGAGAAATCTTGACTAGAGGCTAACAACCCCACCTGACTTCAGAACCAATTGTTGAAATGATCGGATAATATTCCACAGATATAAATACACTATTTGAGCCAGTATGTTCATGTAACACTGCACTGCTTTTTGTATTGCTGTGTGGGTCACTAATACCTAAACCACCTCTGCCCTGTGCTCCACATCTCTTTCAGATTATGGCCATACCAAATGTAGCCCAAGGTCTTTACAGTCACAAAATAATCTGTATTCACTGACATTTTCATCTCAAGAAGTATGGCTCTGTTTTATTCATACCAAAGTATAAATGACTTTTCTGGAATTTTTAGCCTTCTTCCCAAACTTCTTCTGCTATCATTATGTTCTGCCCATGATTTAATATGTTATGACAGTTTGTGGTAGTCTTTCAGAACTGGCCAGGTGTGGTGAAAGCTTATGTCTGCTGCAAAAAGGAGATGGGAAAAGGTACACCTTCTTAAGACCAAATTTGACATAAGAATAGGGTGGACATATAGATCCTTGGCAGGAGTGATGGCAAGCAGCATTTTATAAGCAGGATGGTAAAACAACAGCACAACCAGTGACTGAGGCATGTGATTATCTAACCACTACCACCATCCTTTACTTGGCACTCATCAGGCTGCAGCTAGAACACTTCATATAATTTGTGAATCCCTAATACAGAAAGACACTGATAACCTGGAGTAGCTGCAGCAGAGGGCCATCCTTGGAGCTGCAATCCTTGCCTTTGAGGGCAGACTGAAGGGCCTGGGCTTGTTCATCCTGAAGAAGAGATGGCTGCAGGGGAACCTTACAACAGCACCTCATACTTATGGGGTGGTTACAAAGAAGAGAGGGGCAGGTTTTTCATAGTGAGGTCAGGTGGAAGAATAAGAGATGATGTGCATATCTTGAAACGAGAGAGGTTTAGACCCTCTCTTTAGATATGAGGCCAAACTTTTTCACATTCAAGTAGTGGAACAGGTTGCCCAGACACACAGTGACACCTTGGAGGTTTTCAAGGCCTGATCAACCTGGTCCGAACTGATGACTTACCATGCTTTGACAGGGAATTGGACTACAGTCTTCCTGAGATACCTTCTAGACTGAGTGATCCTGTGATCCTTGTGACTCTGGATGCACTCAGGCTGATTGCTTGCAGTTCTCTTGGGCCAAGACAGGAATTAGCAGATAAAGAAATCCTTATGGCATGACCAAAGTATGAGTAAGCATCCTAAAGGGAACTTGGACTATGACTTCCTTTGGAACAAAAAATATCTACGTTTCTTGTTCTTATCTGCAGCAAATACATCCACTGACAAATAACCCTTCGTCACAAAGATCAATTGAATCGATGAATGAATCATGAATTGCCCGCTTGGTTCCACTTTGCTCTATTGAAAAATGTTTGTGCTGATTGCCTGCCAATGTATTTTGTTGTCCCAGCAGATGAACTGCTGTGAGCATAATCTGTTATTTGCATCAGTTCCATTACCAATTTCATAACTGTCTCTTGTGGTGCAGAGGAGGACTCAGCCCACCTGGTTTACATAAACTCCAGCCATTGTATTATCTGCCAGAAGGAGAATAAGGCATTTTGTAAAAGAGCTTTTAGACATCCCTACAAGAGTTTGCACTGCGCTGAGTTTTACATAATTTCTGTGTATGACTTACATGTAATAATTTTGATCTGTGTGGGCTCACCACATGCAACAGAGAAAGATTAGCCAGTGTATTTTTGTATAAAAAAAAAACAAAAAACCATTTTCATTTGGGCTATCAGATCGGGGAAAACATCCTACAAGACTGTTGGAAAAATATCTGAACTCTGTTGACTGACATACACAGTCTATCATCTAACCTTGCTGTCAGTGTACAATCTGCAAAATGCAGAAAAGGCTGAGTTTTCTAATGAACTGAGATAAGTAGGGACTGTTCTTTGGGGCAGTGGCTGAGGCTGTGCGCTAGAGGAACTTTCTGTCAGGTCCACCGTGAGATACTGTCTTAGTACCTCAAATTCAGAAACAGCCTTTTTTGTTACAGTTAAAACACTCTGTTCTGTTCTGACTTTTTAGCTGAAGGGCATGAAGAATGGTGTGAATTTCTGAATTCTACTGTGTGTCAAGGGTCCATGCAGAGTTGTAAGACACGCTTTGTTTCCTACAGACTGTAGCAGCTACATGGGATACACTTCAAGTACCTTAGTGGCACAGACAATTTAAGAACAACAACTTTGTGCTGGAAGAGGTTTTGGCCTGCTAGATATCCAGGAAACTCTAGGAGAATATCCATATACAAATGTCTGTTTTCTTCTGTGGTACATTGACTTCAGCTGGCTGGCAGGTGCTCACCAAGACATTTTCTCACTCCTCCTCCTCAGCAGGACAGGGGAGAAAAATATATAAAATAAAAATTAAAACCGCATGGGTCAAGATAAAGGTAGATTTAAAAAACCTGAAGACCATGTATGGAAGAAAAGGAGAATGTATTCTCTGACGTCTCTGTCAGCAGATGATGTCCAGTTTCTTCCTGGGAAATAGGGCCTCAGTGTGTTGCTTTGCAGGACAAATGCCTTAATAACAAACGCTCTCCCACCTCCTCATCCTTTCTCTCATCCTTTATTTCTGACCATGACATCATATGGTGTGGAAATTTTAGTCAGTTTGGGTCAACTAGTTTTGCCCCCTCCTGCTGTCCTGCTCACTCCCAGCCTACCAAACTTTTAGAGTGGGGGTATAGAGTGGGAGAGAGCTTCAATGCTGTTTAAACACTGCTCAGCAGTGCCCTAAAAAACTGCTGGTTACCAACACTCTTCTAGCTACCAATACAAAATACAGCACTATGAGGGCTGCTGTGGCTGCTTAAGCCAATCTCAGCCAGAGCCAATACATCTACATGTAATAAAATTTCTGTACTTGAATCCTATTGAAGAAGAGTATTTCCTACAGCAGCTGGAGAATGAGGGAAGGAGAGAGGGACAGGGAAAGGCATTCCGTTACAAGAGGCACTTGGCCAAAACATTGCAAAGAATGAGTCAGAGCTCCCACTCATTTGGCTGCCACCCAAGTGGGAAAAGTAAGTTGTTTAATTTTTGCAAAAAGGGATGATCTAAATGAGCAGTAACTGCAACTGTCTTGATGGATTTCTTCTCTTCCCAAGAATTTTTTGCTACTACTACTTAGTTCTAGTAATGCAGATGAGCTATTGTGAAATTGTGGCAAACCGTTAGGCATCCTACAGCCTTCATGGAGTAGAGCACACTTGGACTTGCTTCCTTCTAATAGTGCTTAGAGAAAATATACTTTTATTTTTCCCCAAAATATGCATGTACATTCAGGGCTCAGTGTAATATGAGAATTTATGAAGGACAGCATCAGTCTACTCAGAGACTGAATGAGGGAATTCCAGCAGTAATTCCTGTCATCAGAGAAGGGAGATTTCTAGGAACTAGCTTTCCCTTGCTTTGTAGAGAGTATATAATCTTGAGCTAATGCTGACTCAACAGCAACAGGGTGTGAGAAATTGCAGATGCAGCAGCTGTAATTGCCTGAGGAGAAGTCTTCGCCTATGGATGAATGATAAAAATTGAACCTCACATGCCAGTGGCAATTCTGAATAAATTACTCAGTAAACTGATTAGATTGTATGTGAGTAAATTATAATGGGCAGGCAGTAACTGAAAATTCCCAACAGATACAAACTTTGCTATTAATCTTCTTTTCAAAACATAGATAGGTTGAAATATTGTGAATATATTTTAATAAGGTATTCAAAGAACAACAATGTATTTTCTTTTTTTTTCTTGCTTCTGTCTGCTCCTAGGAAACCCCTTGCTGTGTAAATACAATTACACTATGCTTGCCTATCACAAGAACTTTTGTACATGGTTCTATTTTTCATGATATAGTTTCCTGAGATGTTAGCTCTCTAGACATGGAAAACAAACTTGAGCAGTATTGCCTTCGATAATTGCCGTCTGTGTTAAAGTATGGGTGTGTTTTGTTTTCAGTAAGGACTAACAGAGCGCTTCTGTAATACAAATGAGGTCATGACACAGAGATAGTCACAACACCTGTTAATAATGTGCATGGTCTCCTGGGACCACAGGGGACTCAGCTTTTTCCATGATGCATGGCCCTACGTGCCTTTCCATAGGAATATTGAGGTAGGAGAAAAAGCTCTTAGATATACTGGAGATAAGGTGCTTGATACCAGTAGTGGTTACTGATTATTTTCCTGGGGTGATATAGGAGTGGCAGCAGTGCTTAAATTTGTAGTTAAAAGTCACAAAAAGTCAGATCATCTATTGGCACTTTCAATGGGTTTCAAATATTAGTGCTTATTGTTTACTGAGCATCATGGATTTTTTCCTTCAAATTTGTGTACAGAGATACTTTGTGAAGGAGGGGAGAGGCAAGAGAGTCCTTTTTTTAACAGAGAGTTTGTGAAAAGTCCTGCCTCCAAATCTGTGAGAGATGAAGAAGGCGGTTTCTTGGCACTGTCATACTAGACCTCCTTGGAGAGAGTGTCTCCACCAAACAGCTTTGAAGCTGCTAGTATTTAAAGTGACATTCTTAACCTTCCAGAAATGTCAGATAAAGATATGTTCACAGAAAGCTTTGGTGGTGCCAGACAGTCAGCAGTCAGATCGGTGTAGTTAAGTAAAAATAAGTATTGTATTGCCCACAGATTTGCTGGGACATGGAGATCTCTTGATTCTGTAGGTATGTCATTGGGAAAGATACCTTGTGATGCTTCCTTTTGGTGACCTGAGACATTTATGGATTTTTTTAGTTGTGTGTGATAAGCCTGAGGGTTATCAGCGGTACACCACCAAATTTAATAGCTGATTGCTTTTCAGCAAAGCCTAAGTATGACATATTTTGAGGTTTCATGCAAAAATTGACAGCCTTCTAGAGGAGGGAAAGATGTCCGAATGCCTGACTTGACACTATTAACTGTCAGAGTCTACCAGTGTAGATAAATGATTTTGTGTTTCACTAGTATTATCTAGAATTTAGTGGTCCCTGACACCTTGAGAACCCAGAACACTGGGCAGGCATGTGATGATACCTCTTCAGAGCTCCTCCAACGTCCAGTGACTTCAAACCTGGGATATCCTGAAAAGTTTGGGGTAAGATATTTTCTTAATAAAATAGCCTCCACTACTTTTCTTCCATTATTTTCATAACTTTTTTTTTTTTTTTGGCTTAAGTACAATTTTAGGGTCTACAGCAATCACTGTCTGAAAGCAGCTATGCATTCCGTGCAGAAATACCCCACGTTGGCCAGTTTGAAGTCACCACGTGGGGAGTTCCCTTGCCTTTGATCCACCAGACATGAGTGTGATGGCTCAGAACCAAGTTTTTAGTTTCATAACCAAAGAGAGGCTGGATAAAAAACTACCCATATTTATAGCAGCTGCTGAGATGTCTTGAAATTGAACCTTTGCTCATCAGCATGAAATTTATTTGTGTAAATGGAATGAACAAAACCATGCAATTTTAAGTTTCTTTTCTTATAAAAGAAGGCTGTGCATTTTCATTGTGCATAAATCACTCAACTCTCCTTAGCAATTTTTGCCCCTGTCAGCCTATATCAACTTCTTTGTCTGAGTTGAAGCATTTCTAAAGCAGACTAAATATTTACATGAAAAAAAATCAACATTTTGGTAAAGTCTAAAGTTAGTAACTCATTTGAGGAAAAATTATCAGTATAAACTCAATATGGATTTAGCCTGTCTGGCCTGCTATTAGTCCCTCAGCGCCCAGACAGGTCAGCCTGGCTGCCAGCCAGCACATCAGGCCAGTTTAAAGTCAGTGACAGTATTTGGTGATGTGCCTCAATGGTGAATAGGAGAACAGGGGAGAAACAAAAGGTACTGTGGAAGTCCTTATTAGGAAGTATTACTGATGGAAAAGGGAAGAACGAGAAAATATGGGAATGCAGCTCAGAGAGCATGAGAAGACCAACTGAGATTACTGCTAGGGGATACAAGAGCTCAAAATGTAAAGAATATGAAAGAAATGGATGAAAAGTAAGGCTTCATTAGTTTTGTTCCTAAGGAAATAACTTCCTTACTATCAAGTATACATTTTTGACTACAAATTAAATATTTGCAAACTACAAACTAAATATTTGCAAAAATCATTCAGGAAATATTCCATAGAAATGTAATTATCTCTCATTTAATTTACTATACATCTTAATGTATAATCTTAATGACATATTTTAGTTCATTTTCTCATATTCTGAATGGAAGAGAAAAATTGTCTATGCAGAGGTACACTTCACTTGCTATGAGGTAAGAGTTACTTCCACGTGTAGGACATGGTTTTTATGTGAATGCTATATAGTAGAAACAAACTGTATATATTTTAATAAGTTAAGAAAAAAAATAAGGTAAAGCAGATGATTGGCTAAATTTAAAATTGGTTTTCTGCTGTAATATTGTCCTTGAATTTCCTGATTTCTCAGTTATCAGAAAAGCTGACTTTGAGGAAAGAAAGTATAAATTTGTTCATATTTTTGTTGAAATTTCATGTCTCTTTGTTTTTTACAAGTCATATTACAAACTTGGGCACTCAGCATAGCCCTAAAACATAAAATGGTAGCAAGTCACTCTACAACAGAGCAGAACAAAACCGAGAGAAGGCTGTGCAACAAGCACCAGATATACTCCCACAGAACTGGGATAATTATCTGTACAATTGGAGGTCAGCATCTTTCTTTTCATAAAATAAACAAAAAAACCCCAACAACAAACATTTAATTAAAAACCAACCAAACAAACAAACAAAAACCCAACCCCAAAAAACCAAACAGCCAATAAAACAACAACAAGAAGAAAAACCCAAACCAGAACCAAGGAAAATTTTTTTGCCAGAGCACAGATTCAAAAACTGGAAAAAATATTTGAAACGATTGACAAGTTACCAGTGCAATTCTTCTGGAAGTTGGGATTCTCTAGCGGGTGCCCTGGAATGCGGCACTGAAATCTGTGCTGCCAGAACTCGGGAAACCAGGGGTTGCGGGTGTTGGTGTCCAGCCGCAGCTTCAGGTAGTAGTCATCAAACGCCAGCACCTCGGGAGACTGAAGCTTGATAGTGATGCCTCCATTTGCTTCAGGTTCATAGCCTTCAATGACTTCATCTCTGTCTGCCCAACCGTCACTGAAAAGAGGCAAAAAGTCGCTTATTACATAAAGACAGGAAACTGGATTTGGAAAAGCTACCAGCCAAAGGCAAGCCGGCACCCTTGGAAGGAAGTGATTAATGGGGAATCTGCAGATGTAAAATTCAGGCAGAAAAAGCAGAGTGATAGCAACTTGTAATGAGCAGTCTGACCAATTTTGTTCAGAGTCCTCATTAACTCATCCAGAATAATGAGGTTTTATCCTTGTCCTTCTGGAAAGGTTATTTAGGCATAGCTTGTGCTGTGATATCCCTGTGACTGAAGAGATTCTGCTTAATTTCTGCTATCCTGTAAGAGGTGGAAACTGAGAAAATTATTGTTGTTGAAAACGAAAACGAGCCAGAATCCTGGATTTTTTTCAAAATAGACCACAGCATGCATGGATCATACAGCTAGAAGAGCAATTCAAATCAAACATGACATGAGAATTACATTCTGTTGGAAGAGAATGGAGTAAGACTACTCGACCGAACCAGAAATAAAACCACATACTATTCTCCCACTTCATGGGAATTGTGATCAAATGCTTTTTTTTTTCCCCACATCCTTCTTCTTTTTATTCTCTTTTTTTCTTTTTTATTAAGAAAAATGGCTTTCTGCTTTACTTCCCTGTTTGTTCATATATGAGATGCTTTTGAAAACCTGAAGATAAAGCTCTTTCTTGACAACATTATTTCATGGAAAGTCTATCTTAACAGGTTTGAATAAGGTCCATTGGGCTTAGCATCTGAGCTTGAGTTTAGTTCTTTATTTTTTTTTCTCCTTCTTTAAGTGTTCATTGATTTAGTGTCATTCTGCAGTTCTTATTAGCGTCCCCCAAGAACAATGCTTTTACAGTCTAATTTAAGTGCAAATATAAGTCAGCCATTGTTTAATCTTAAAATGCTGGGCATGTAATGAGAGAAACAGATTATTCTGGCACCTCAGATCTAGGTCTATTGCATTCAGAATCAAATCAGCTGCACTGCTTCTGTGAATAGCAGACAGATGAAGCACTTCCAGCAGCAAAGAGCTCAAGAGAAAAAATGCAATTCACCACTGAGAGAAGTCTCAGATTCACCCAAAAGAGGGTTGTATCCTGAATTCCAGACAGACTGAAAGAAGGTCTTTGTTAGAAGCCTTTTACCACAGCCTTGAGAAGAGTGTTGTGGTGCAGACCATTACCAGCTGAGGGCATTTATGAGACATTCAGCACAGGTGTGCCTGAATTTCCACAAAAGAAAATATAGATGATTTGAAGTAGCAAGCTCTGTCACAGTCTGGCTCAAACAGCTGTAAAGTGAGTATGTACTGGACATGTGTGAGCTTTTGGTCCTCAGCCACCAGACTAAACAGCTGCATGGTTTAGTTGGCATTCACATTAACTGCTGCATTTCTGCTCTGAGCACCCAGAAAGAAAATGGCAGTTTTCCATGAAAATACAGGAAAACCCATGTAGTAAATTCTTTCCACATCTGAAACACAACACATGCCTCTATTATGGAAGTTATTTGAGACATGGGGCATCTGGCAGTGCAGAGTAATCAATGCATTCCTTTCAACCTAGTCTCAGGATCTCAAAAATCTATATTTTAAGATGGCATTCCATGGCGCCTTCGAGGCAGGATTTCTCCTCTGTTTCCCCCTTTGCCAAGGCCTTGCAGTAGAACCACCCAAAATTTCTGAGTTGACAAACTGCTGACAAATATCTTCATACAACATGAGATACGCGTGTGTGCCTGTTGCATTTCAAATGCAGCATAAAATCAAAGAGCTGGAGGAGATGCAGGGTGTAGGTCACAGGAGGGAGACAGCAATTTTGGAAGTGTCCCAAAGGGACTCTCTCTGTCAAACTGAACCTGTCAGAAGCTGCTGGTCACTTCTTCCCACAGCCTGGGGTGCAGGTTACTCAGTGTCTAGTACCAATACAGCCCAAGTGATACCCACGTGGCTCAGTCTTGGCCTGACAGCTGCACTTGAATTGCCACAGGGGTGCACAGAGTTAACAATCTACAATTTGTCCATCCCTGCTCCCTGCCCCAGCAGACTGCTGAAATTCTGGAGAGGGAAAGATGCCACGGTTCAACTTCTCTGCATCACCCCACTCTTCACTTGTCCATATGCTGAGGACAAATAATAAAAAGTATCATGCTCCCCTGAATACTTCATGACAGACCATGGTCTAGGTAATCCTGGTCTAGATAATGTATACAAAGGTAAAACCATGAAAATTAACTTTCTGGATTTCACATAATTCAAGACGGAAATTTTCACTAGAGAGGAGAAAAAGACACAATATTTATTTTTTCTTATGTGGGGGAAAAGTAAGAAAGAGATCACTCTTAGAGTATGAGTAATTGACTCCTAATTATATAATTACCTCATTATTTGTCACAATGTTTTTGGCTTTCAAACAGTAGACTGAAGCAGAAACATCAGCAAGACACAAGAATTAAGTAAATTGAGCCATTTTTTACAAGACCTTGTTGAAATGAGTTAGCTTTGCTACTGCTTGGATTCCTACCAGCCAAAAAAATAGCTATTTATTTTTCCTCTCCCCTTCCCCAATATGTTTAGCTTGGAAAATGGCCACATAAATTCTGAAGGCAAAACGGAGAAAATCTCTAAAACAAGAGAAAGTATTTTGAGTTCTCTGAGGGCAGCTCATTGAAAACTGGAACACAGATTGTCACCTAATGTTTCTTTGTCTCTTTCTGACCCCAAATATTTTTTATTCTCTTTTCAACTTCCTCAAATTGTTAAATCTGTCTGATAAGTCTTCAGCAAAATGTGAAGAAAAATCACTGGAATCAGAGAAAAAATGGTTCATAGGTATAGAAGCTCATATGGGAGCTTAGCTCTACTTTCAGTAAAATCAAGAAAGCAAAGAGTCCTCTGGTTTCTTAGAGGATCCGTGCCATCCTGGCAATTGCAGGCTGAGGTGAAATTTGCCCTAAGTGGGATGTGCAGCCCTACCTGCAGCTGTGGGAGGATTATTAGAGACCCAAGATTCTGTTATAACATCCTTCTGGATTCCTTTTTGCTGTTTATATACATGTTAAAAAACATTGTCTGGAAGCACTGCATCCCTGGTGTCATATGAATAAATAGATAGTGGTCCAGAAGATGGTGGGGAAAAAAATTACATTTTTATTGCTGGGCAAAAGATGATGGTCAGATGACAGTGACAGAATCACAAGACCAATAGCTGAGTCAACATAAAAATGAAATTTCATTTTAACTAGGAAGTGCATACTATTCTTTTGTTGTCAGAACAAGTACATTCCACCTACTATCCTCCTTTCATCCTGCTGAATAGCAAGTAGCACTACACATAGCACTTTTTGCTACCCTGCTACCCTTGCCTTTGCTACAGATTTCAGGAGGTGGTCCAACATCCATTACCCAAACTGCCATCCCTGGTAAGCGTCCATGTGTGTGACAATCTAGCCTTGGAAGGTGCTGGGTACCTTGTGCAACTGTTGATCTGAAGCTCTGTGAGGGAGTTGCAAGTGTGATGACAGAAACAGTGAGGGAGGGAAAATCATGTGGGTGTCTAACTAGCAACCACTCTTTTTGCTCTTAGGAGAGAAAGAACAGCTTTTGTTATGGTTTTGTGATGTTTACCACAGTAAGAACGGTCACTGATACTCTGCAAGCTGCTCTTAGTCCAAGTCCCAGTCTCATGGCTGACATTAATGATAGCAAATCCAAATTTCAATATTCACTTACAAACAAAAATCAGGTGGAAAGGGAGAAAGCTCAAAGCTACCCCAGAGGATGAGAAGTCCTAGTTACCACTATCACAGACGGGGTTTGAAGAAACAAAGCTTTTTTTTTTTTTTCAGTCAGTTTACTGTTCTGTTAATATGTGACAATGGACATCATTGAATTGTGGCTTAAGCATCTTAGCCTCTCTATATTTTCTGAACTGCTGTCACATATATTCTTGTGACTGAAACACCGGGAGAAATGGAATGGATTTCCAATTTCCTCTCCTCTTCCAAACATGAATACTGTCAGCTGCTTTTCACAAGGGCTGATGAGACAACCAGCAATCAGCCTTTCTATTTTCATCTCTTCAGGGCTTAACTCTTAAGTGATGCAGCAGCAGCTCTGCTCTGCTTCTCAGCACAGTGCTCAGAGAGCTACTCATCCAGATGCTTCTTCCAAACAGGCAAACCTACAAAAGTAAACACACTGTTGTTTATGAGGACTGCTTTCCCTGTGATTATTGTCAAGTTAGTATCCTTTCATGTGTAAGGAAAATGAAAAACATTTGCTAGTCACAGATACTGACTGCACCCTTGATGCCTGCACCCTTGATTTGTTTGATCTGACTGACCAAAGCTACAGAGGGCAATTGATTTAGAGTCCTCTGACTGGAGAGCTGCAACTCCCTTTTGAAATCGCTGAGGTTATATTTTCTTAAGAAGTTTTCATTCATTATGAGATATTTTCTTTCTCTATGGACAAGTTATAAAAGAGAAGAAATTAAGATCAGGAAGCCCTTTGAAATGCTAAATGAATTATTTCTGCAATAATCCTTCTGATTACAGCAGATATTCTTGTCATTATAAAACCAAATAAATCAATCATATTAACATGATTTCTATCTCTTTAGTTTCAAGTATCAACCTTCACAGTGGCTCCCTGCTCCTATCCCATTCACCTATCCCAGTGTGGCAGGGAACTAGGTGACTGTAACTGTCACACGAAAGGCTTAGAATCTACATTCTTGCCTTGCCTTCTTTCCACAAAACTAAAGTCCCTGTCAGTACACTTCCCCTGTCATGTTGATATATGTCCCTGCAGAGCCCAGTGCTGAATGCCTTCTTGCCACACTCTCATGGCTGCCAGCTGGCCTGCTGTTCTGTCAAGCTTCTAATGCATTTAAATATGAGGACAGCACCACTCAGAATTCAACATTCAACAAAGTGCCAAGACATTTTGTTGATATGTTAATATCTGTATTTTTAAAAACAATTATTATATGCTGGATTATAAACATATGTTTTTAAAAGGCTGGATATTTTAATTGCAAATACTTTTTGCAAAACTGTCCTTCTGTGTAGTAGTCAGACACTTCTTTTTTAGAGGCTCAGACACTGCTTATGTAGAGGTATTTAGAAATGCTACAAAACCCAAAATAGTGCTAAGTAGCATTTAAATAATTTGTTATTTGATTCTGGCAAATACCAGTGGTCTCAATTTCTAGAGCTGATCAGACATGGAAGCCTGCAAATTTCACTTTCTCATTTTATAGAAATCTTTTCTGACAGCATCCCACTGGAAAAGCCTGCACACATTCTCCTGTCTGCATGCAAGAGTTGTATAACTCCTCTTCTTTACTGGCAGAATGGATGGAAAGAGAACTCAGCCAACCCAAAAGCCAACCCAAAAAGTAGCAGTGTGGCAAGTAGAATTATTTGATAGGAAAAAACCCCAGTGTTGCCACTTGCTATGATCATAGGTGGTAGAATCAGGCCCAGAGTTACTCATCAACAGCTCTGTAGCTGACTGCTCAGCTGCCTTCTTCTGGGAATAGATTTTTTTAAAGAATCCTTTATTTCACCAGCCTGATGTGAAGAAAAAACACAATTACCTTATTGTGAAGGAGGATGAGCCTATTCTCTGGCAATAAGGAGCACTACCAAAGACACTGAGTGTCTGTGTAGTACATGTTTTAAACAGTAGATGCCATGTAAAGGAAATTGAGACTGTCCAATACTCACAAGTCAGCAACTCAGAAAGTGACTTTCCTCCTTAGGCGCGTGCACTGTCAGTCAATCCCAGCAGTCAGCAATGTCAGCTAAAGGGTGCTGATCATTATTGCTAATGAGTATTGTTGCAAGCATGGGAAACAAAAGGCCATTTTTTGCACTTACTCATTTAGCGAATTCACCAGAATGACACACTTGCATTGAAGGGTGGGAGACCTTTCTTTAGTTGCCAACCAGGAATTTTTAAAAAGCATAGTTTTACTTTCACCTGTGTTATAATCCTAACAATATTAGGAAATTAACCCCATGGCTACAGACGAGCCTGTATGTCACTGCTGGCAATAGCAGGCTGAAAGGCTGTGTATTGTCAGTCTGTAACCTGAGGCATGCTGACAACTGACTGACCTCCTTAAAACCAGAAGAATCAATTTTACTAAATTTTCTCAGCTGAAGGGAAGACAAACAGGTGATAACATACAATCATAGAACAGCTTGGATTGGAAGGGACCATAAAAGTCATCTAGTTCCAGCCCCTCTGCTATGGCCAGGGACACCTTTCACTAGACTAGGTTACTCAAAGCCACATCCAGTCTAGCCTGGAAGATTTTGAGGAATGGGACATCCCCAGGTTCTCTGGAAAACCTGTGTCAGTGTCTCACCACTTTCACAATAAATAACTTCTTCCTAATATCCTATCTAAACCCACCCTTGTTCAGTTTAAAACCAATCATTCCTGTCCTATCACTACAGGCCCTTGTAAAAATTTTCTCTACATTTTCTTATAGGCCCACTTTAGCTGCTGAAAGGTGCTATAGGCTCTGAGGTATTCTCTTCTCCAGGTTTAATAACTCTCAACCTGCCTTCACAGGGTTGGAGCTCCAGCCCTCTGATCATCTTGGTGGCCTTCTCCGAACTTGCTCCAACGGGTCCAAAATCTTCTGAGTTCCTAGAGTTGGACACACTACTCCAGGTGAGGTCTCACAAAAGCAGAAAGTTGGAAAACCTCCTCTGATATAGGCCTCAGTATAGTCCAGTAGTTTGGCTCCTGCATGTATGGATGGAGATGGGTAGGAGTCATCACCTTCCAAGCTCCCTGTTTTTCTCAACCAGTGTCACAAGGTACTTTGGGATTCATATTTGTTTCCTTTTCCCACAAACTCTGCTGGGGTCAAATGTATCCTGAATTCCAGCCTTTAGATTTCTCCAGTTTGCTCACCTCCATAGGTCACTCTTGACTAAAATGAGCTGAAAGCATGGGAATATCAGTTCTGCACACTGGAAGCATAAGAAGAAAACCACTGAAGCTCCTTCTGGGAAAGCTTTAGAAAGCAAAAAATAAAGAGAAGACTGCTGCCTTGACGATGTCATGCACACACAAAAGAAGGTACAAGAGGAGCATTTTGGTGCCAGACTGCACAGATTTTAGATTGAGACTGAAGAACATGTCAAGGATCAAAATGACTGAAGAAGAGACTGGTATGATTTACCAGTTAACCCTGCTCCATTTGAGACAACTCTGTGTACACATGGTTTCAATTCTAATGTCCTACAGTAGGTGCTATTTCCCGAGAGAAATTGAGATATGAAGTTTAAAAAGTTCAAAAATAATTCCAAGGCCACTTCCTGGAAGTGATTTGTCACATTTCTTAGTAAAATTTCTGTCCTTGTCAGGTTCTGCTTCATGACATTGCGTACAATATTTTTCGCTTCCCATTCACAATTACTGAAAGCTCACAGTCATGGTAGCACATTAGTTATTATATTTCACACCAACAAAAAATGTTGGTAAGGACTTGAATCATTTATTTAGTCAATCAGAGATTTTTTTTTGAATGAATGACACTCTGTAAAGAACCTAAAGTTGGTAAATGACAGTTCACAATGTTTCAAATTATCATCATTCACTTCCGTGTGAATGTTCAAAGTTTTTGCACTGTTCATTTAAAAATGTAGATTATAACCTTGTGGACCATGATGGATTGTATTTTGCAAATATGTATTTACAAAGGTTTTAATTATCATATGTGGTGCATATATTTGCATGCAATTTGCATAATGTAATTTCACTGCCTATCATGCAGGCAATATCTTGGAGAGTCTTTACTGTGAAGACTCTTGATACATTTGGCATTTTTAAATGTAGTTGCTGCTTTTATGCAGGAAAGGTTTTACTGTTCTCAAGGGTGCACAATGCTGTATATCTTGGAAAATCAGCAACCATTCATGTATTCTCTAAGACAGTGGCTGATTTTTCAAAAGGGATGCACATGCTTTCACCACAGACTGACAAGTGGATTAAATTCTTGCTCTGCATGTTTGAAATTCATGACATGAGGCACCACGAAAGCACAGTATCTTTTCCAAATGGAAGCATGTGTGTAGAGAAGAATATCTAATTTTAAACAAACACACAAATCGGAAACTTTAATCTTAGCACTGTGCCTCATCTAAGGTGCTCTTGGGCTCCAATACAGAAATACAGAATCACAGAATAAGCTGAATTGGAAGGGACCCACAAGGATCATTGAAGTCCAACTCCTGGCCCTTCACAGGATACCCCAAGAGCCACACCATGTGCCTGTGAGAATTGCACAAACACTTCTTGAATTCTGTCAGTCTGGTGCTGTGACCACTTCCCTGGGGAGCCTGTTCCAGTGCCCAACCAGCCTCTGGGTGAAGAACCTTTTCCTGATATCCAGCGTAAACGTCCCCTGACAGAACTTCAACCACATCCAGTGAAATCCAAGATTTTTACCATCTTATTTATATATATAAATGTAAAAGCAGAGATGTTTTGTCTTTCAGCTCTGTACCAGTTCCAGGGGATTTTTTGTATCTCCTTGCTTCTGATATATGTGCAAGAAGACTCCACCAAAAAATTAATATGTATAGTAAGGATATTGTCACTCCTGCTATAAAGAGCCCAACTGTCATCCCTTTTCAGGATGGATAATTAGGAAGAAATATTCCTGCTGGTTCTTCCATCCTGTCCGAAAGTTAGAGACTGACGTCTTTTCTGTGCAACCATGTAAAGGTGTCAAAGGGAATGGAATAATTCCTTCCTCTACTCCAGCCAACTACAGTCTTGGGGCTGGATCTGAAGGACTGGAAAGAGAGATAACATATGGAGGGGAAATAGTCTGGAAATACATGGAAAGACATATATATATATATAGATACAGGAAAGAGATCAGGTAATGACAAGTCCCTCTTTGCTCCATGTCACTCCATCAGATCTTGCTGGATGCTCAGATATTAATTTTTTGCACTTATGAAAATAATAAATTGTAAATAATAAATAAAATAATAAAAAATGTCTTCCCTAACCACAAGCAGAAAAGTGGAAGCATAGTTCCTTTCTTTCCTCCTTGCTTTGTTTTTTCAGGTCCTGCCAAGGACCAGGAAAATAGAGAAACATTTTAGAATCCCATTTCCACTTCCATACAAACCATACTTTCAAAATAGCATGAATTGCAGCCTTTACATTTCTCCATGATAGTTGTTTACTTTCACAGGATAATCCAAAGTTTCCCTTTAGCATTTATATTCTTAGCTGATTCCCTCAAGCCATCGCTTACTGTAACCATCTCATATTACAAGAGCTAAGAGAAATACACAGAATTTATAGGCCTTTTCTCAGTACAAATTAAATTTCTCAATTTTCTCAAATTGAGAAATTAAATTTCTCAAATTTTCTCAAACAAATTAAATATGAAGACCTTAATACAACATCCCATATCTTGCATCTGCTTTCCAATACTGGTTTGCATGCAAACTATTTTTCATACCTGCACGAAGTTTCTGGAATGCCTTTTTCACACTCATTCTTTGTTTAGGAATTGCTTTTGACTTTACTAGCCCTTTAATTAAGCTGTGACTGCAGAGGAACTGGCAGCTGTAGGTGAGAGCCCATTATCCATTCATACCAACATGTACTAAAATGGGCTTTGAAAATCAGATTGAATAAAATGAAGAGCAAAAGAAGTATGATTGAACCCATGATAAAATCACAAAGCTCATGAAGATATTAATCAAAGTTATCATATGTTAGAATATCTCCCTAAATGACTGTTTTTACCAAATTATTTTAAATTTGTCCTCATCTGCCTTCTCTCTTTTTCATGTTCTGTGCATAATTGAACATCCAGATTACCATGAATGTTTATGAATAATGTAATTTCCACTCAAATATTTATAAGTCATTCATTTGAAATAACATATTGATATGGGAAATATCAAATTCATATTATGCTAGTGAGTCTCCTAAGCACCTAAACCATTCCAGTGAGAGAATCAAGTAATACTTTAAGGCTTGAATAAATAAACACAGAATAAATAAAATCATTAAACTTCAATAACCTACTAGCACACCATTGTATTTTGACAGTAAAGAAAAACTCATGAACTGCTAGGAGACCAAGAAAGCAATGAATTATTTGAATAATGAATTCACCTGAAAATTACCCAATCATTTAATGAACAATTGCTGAACATTAAACACGTGTAATACCTTGAATTTTTTTTATAATCTACTTTGTTCAGACAATTCTATTATACTTGACCTGAAGCAAATGTTAGAGAGCATTTAAAAACATATAAAAATATTATTGATTTACCTTTCTGCAATTACTGATGTCTTAAAGTTGTAAGTGTCTATTCCTGTAGCCATACACTCATGAAATAAGAAATTTAAGAACAGTCCTATGCTTGTCTAGACCAAATTTAGTTCAACACTGACTGGCTAACCTCTATACCTTTAAGGTCCTGCTTCAGGTAGGAGAGCTAGAATAGGACAGTGGCAGTCTTTTAGGTACTTAGGTCTCAGGTATCCAGACCCTATTAAAAACAAAAAGGTCCTGAATGTAACTGGAAATTTTCAGATATCTTTCTCAGAGAAACCACTGAATTGTGCTATCTTGTTTAAATGCACTTATTAAAGAATAGATCACAAGTTTATAATTCAGATTGTTCAAGTGGTATTCCTTCCAGGTGTCATGCTGGCATCACTGAGAAAACTAGGATTGCAGATGCTCACTAGCATAAGGAAAAGGTTCACACAGGCTCCTGCTAGCATGCAGAAGGATGTTATAATATTGCATCCCACAGAAACCTCATTTTGTAGTATGTGGGACATGGAATAGCCATAACGAGGTGCATATTTAAATGCTGAGTTTGTATGTTTATAAACATTAATGACAATTGTGAACAGATGTATATTTAGAAAGGCTAGAATGATTTGCCAAAATCTTGCTCACACTAGATGTATCTGTACAGACACTTGAAACATGCTTAAAACTACAGGAGTAAGAGAGTTTCATATACTTTTTATATGGTCAAGCCATACTGAAATTAAGTAAATGTACATTAAGGAAACTACTGGCATTTCATTAGCCTAAATAAAATACAGAAATGCAGCAAAGTCACAACTGAGAAGGCCTCCTTTCTTCAAAGTGCCTAATTTACCAAATCACCAAATTAATGCACAATATAATCAGATTAATTTCAAAATGGACAAAACAAATATTAATCCTTGTTAGTTCTGTACTGAAGATTGAGAAGACATCTTTTTTTCCTTCTAAATCCCAAGCTGTACATGAGTGAATGGGAAGATTTCTTCCAGGCAATATGTCTGGATATCTTTTCTGATATCGGATATTTCCCTAATGGAAACTTGTCTTAATGACCATCTGTCCCAAAAAAAGATGGAGGCTTTGCTTCTTATGTAGAAGCTATGTTTATACCCTTTATTTATGCAGTCATGGAATAATTTATGTTGAAAGAGATCCCTGGAGATCTTATAGCTTAGGAAGATATACGGTCCATGCAATCTCCCTTTAAGTAATTTGTCTCATTCCTGTCATTTTCTTTGGATCATTAGAGTCATGTAACTTGGGAGACAACAAATCTGCTACTATAAATTAAGTTTTACACTTTTACTTAGGAAGATAAAACTTCTTTTATATTTCATTAATCTATTCACCCCAGAGTAATCAAAGTGTTCCTAGGATCAAATTCTATTAATTAGTGATGATGTTACAACTTACTAACGGAAAACTGAAGCAGCCTTTTTAAAAATAGTACCTGATTTTGTCTGGCTTTTGAACAAAGGCGCAACTGTGAAAGATTAATTTGACTTTCTTCCTACAAGATACAGTGAGAACTCTTTCCTTTTCCTTTCATGAATCTAGCCAGAGAAGAAGAATGTGCATGGAGAAACAGAAAACACGTACTTGTCAGTTGCTTCATGAAGTATTGGGATATGCAAAGAAAATCTGAAAGGCAA
Organism: Euphonia xanthogaster; assembly: GCA_034509185.1. Taxonomy (NCBI): domain Eukaryota; kingdom Metazoa; phylum Chordata; class Aves; order Passeriformes; family Fringillidae; genus Euphonia; species Euphonia xanthogaster. The sequence goes on from JAYDZK010000169.1 coordinate 47,860,022, forward strand.
TGTGCAGAAACTTGCCTTGAGTAAAAATGCTGTTAATGGACAATGAAAGGTGTAAGAGTAAAAGCCAAATGGAATCAACTAAAGCCTGCTGTCAGGATGGTGCATGGGCCAGCTACTCCTTGAGGGCTGGGGAGCTGGGAGCTGAAGTGGAGCCCTGGGCAAGGACGTGCCAGCCAGGGCTCAGCCCAGTTGTGCCCAGGCCAGGAGAGCCAGGGACACCCAGGTGCCGTGGCCAGGTTCAGCGTCCATTCTGCTTTCAGCCTTTTGAATGATTTTTAAAATCTCTAAAAGAGAGATGGGAAACATTGCCTGCTTATTGTTTCTGTCCCGCAAGTACAACTGCTACAGTCATCACAGACATGCAACATGTCCAGGCAGAAGAGAGAATGACCCTTGTGACAACAAACTGGACCATTGCCATTTCCTGAAGGTAAGAAAGAAGAGGAAGTTCAAAACCATGGAGAAGATGACAAGTCCCCAGCGTTGTTATTTCTTTTTACTCTATGGCTGAATGATATGCAAAAGGTTTAGAATCAATCTCAAATAAACCACTCACAGAAATCTGCTCTACCTCTATCAACAAGCTCTGAAAGCAAATTTTAAAATCCATGTTTATACATGAAAATTGGAGGAAAAAAAGTTATTTCTAGGGAAGCATTCAAAATAAAAAATACTTGCTTGTATTCATCTATTGAAATACCAACAAAACCTACAGAATTTAAGGTTAAGTTAACATGCAAGTTAAGAGAAAGGAAACCAAAAAACTCCAAGCAGAACAACAACAAGAAAAACAAAATCCCGAACACAACAATGTGGGGGGAGAAGGAAAATAGCCTTTTCAATAAAATTACTCTTGTGGCACAAACTTAAGAACAGCAGTCTGAAACTTTGAATACAAGGACTGTTCCTCACAAAAAAAGTGGAAGGGAGAAAAAATTGATGGAAGTGAAGAGAGCCAGATAAAAAGCTCTAAATTTTCTGTATTATGTCCTGTGAACTGTAAGTAAAGGAAGATTGCACAGTTGGTACTACCTTAGGAGAAACCTGGGATGTGATTAAAAGCCAAACAGGCAGAGTGCTTTCATCTGCTTCCTGCTGTCTTAGAAAGGACAAATGTTTGAGTTTCCCAAGTCCCCTTTGACCTTTTACTGGGGGCCACCTGTGCTTAGTCCTATACCTTCCTCTCTACTTGATTTCGGGTGCATTAAAACTCCTTCTTTCCCATCCCAGTGAGAACTAAAGCAAGGAGAATTTTAATTGGCCCAGTCAGGAGGAATGGACACAAAGGACAGTCCTATAGAAACCTGAGCCTTGATGGACCAGCAATTCTACATGGAGCTAATTACTTATCCCTTGTGAATACCATGGGGTTGATTCTGGATCCTTTAACTGTGGCCTGTTAACACCTACTTGTCTGAGGGATACAAAAGGAAATAAATGAGATTGCTCAGGATTAGTAAACTTCAGTCAGTTAGAGAAATTAAGGAATATGAGGGCAGTATCAAGATCACTTCAATCATGGTGCTTTTCAGAAAGTCCATGGCAGGCAGAGGACACAATGGTTGAGAAAGAATGCAGATATGTCAGTATTTTGAGGGTTTTAAAGAAGAGTGTATAAATACAGATATATAAAAACATTGGCAAGAAAATAATTTTCTGAGTGACTTAAAAGTAAGAGAGAAGGCAAAGAGGGAAAGGAAATGTAGTAAATTCCCACATTGCAGTCAATGTAATTTGTGATATGAATACTTCATAACCTATCCAATACATATTAATCATATTTCCAGTTGTAGGAAAGGAAAAATGTTTAACCTAATGCCCCATTTGACAATATTTAGGAAGGCATACTAATAGAAAGAAGAGGAAAAAAGATTGATACAGTATTTTTATGAAATAACATGGTGGTTTTACTTGAAGGAATAAAAATATAAATATTCACCAAATTAGCCATTACTTAAAATAAAAACCTGTTTATTAATAAATAATTTTTTAATTTGTTAAAAATGTTTTAAACATTTTAAAATATGTTTAAATTTTTTTTACAAAATTGTGCAGTGAACTTCTCTCTGCAGTTGCTATTAGGGGAAGAAGAATGAGATGGGACAACTGTGCAACCTATATACCATCTGTATAGCAACCACAGATAAAAGCTAAAAGGGAATTTACATGAATGGGAATGAAGTCTATTTGCCAATCAGTTTTCACCTGTCCTCTACGTCTTCTTTGTAGTGATATAGGGCCACGCACTCTGTCCTGGCCAGTGACCTCTGCTATGGCCAAGCAATCCTTTGCCACCCCACCCTTTTCTCTTTCTCATCTGCTTGTCTGTTATTTCCCGTTATTCTTCCTTTCTACACTACACAACCTTCACCCTTTCACACTGCCTAGAAAATGGAATCCTTCCATGAAAGCCTCTAGATATTGCCGTGATTTAAGTGACAGAGGAACATTAAACTTCTCAGACACTGTTTTGTGCATGAGAGGCAGTATCTCTGCATGGACAGCCAGTGATTGCACACTGAAAACTCATTTTAATCCCTACTGAAATGCTACTAAGTAGAAGGATGCTGCATCAGTTAAAAACAATTAGCTGTGAAAGACTGGCATTGTATTAGTGGGAACTGCACAGTTTTGGCAGAGGAAGAACAGAACTATCCCTGGAAGTCTGACTCAGTACAAGAAATGAAATTGCTACAAAAATGCTATTTATTTCCATCAGCATCAAGTTTAACTGTGCTACAAGACACATAAACACCACTAAAATATAAGTGCATGTTTGTATTCTGAATAGCAATTTAAAAAAATAAGTACATCTGTTTAACAAAATTAGAGCTTGAGCCAGTATTTGTCATGGAGCTGCTTGAACTGTCTAAAGTGTAAGTGGTAGAACACAATAACACAATAACACTCTTACTGTGAATTCAATTATGACTTGGAAACTATATTTTTGCATAGAAAAGAGAAGGGAAACAGAAACTATATTTTGATGATAGAAATAAAATAACACTCCCAAAAAAGATACCATTCTGTCATATCCTAGTGAGATATATATATATATATATATATATATATATATGTTATATATGTTATGTATACGTGCCATAAAATTCTGCCAGCCAAGAAAACAGGAAGGCAATAAACAATTCTGGGGAAAAAATAGTGTAATTAACAGACAATGAAAGTAATATTTACTAGGTCAGTTTTTACTACCTTGTCAGGGAAGTTTCTACCTTAGGACTCAAAAGCTGTGGACATAAAAGAATTCCAGCTTAGGTCTGTGTATTCTAATATCCAAAGAGAGCAGAGGAATGACTTTGTTATGTGTCTGTCTAATCAATGTCCAGAAATAGCAAAGATTATTTTTCAGGGCAGGTCTGACAGAGAAGTGGGTGGTGGGAATTGCTTTGATAAGACAACCTTCTATTATGCTATATTCAGGAAATCCTTAGAGAAGCTCATACCAGTATTCATTTGACAGCCTTCTCTGTAAAAAAATATTTTTTCTCTTTAAAGAAAATAAAAATAAAAGACATGAAGCTCAGTAAGGACAGATTCAATTTCTTCCTTCTTTTCTCTTTTTTTTTTTTTCCTTGAAATCACAAGTCTAATTTACCAAGCCTGGAGTTTTTTGTTATATTGGAACAGAAACTCATTTAAAACCAATGAGCCAATTCAACAATAGTGGAAATAGATACTGTTGCTCCATTGTCCTCTCTGACACTACCTTTACTACATACCATCTCATCGCCGTAAGCCAACTAACAATAGCCCACGTTGGTCATTAGCTGCTTTGCAAAGAACCTTCTGTTTAATCATTTATAAAGAGAAAAAACAATACCAAGAAAAATTACCTCTTTTTACTGCTTCAGAAAAAGAGGTGAGGAAAACTGCCTATCATACAACAGTAATTTATCCTGTGTCCCAACTAAAACACAGTACCCAAAACCAAGATGCTTCATCCTCAGAAGTATTGCCATGTTGAAGCATTTATTATTGGCTGTTCACATCTTCTTCAAGTAGGTTGTCCCTGTGATTTTTACATTACCAATAAACCAAATACCTGATGATCACAGGCTATACAATTGTAGGACGTAAAAATTACAATATTTTCATCTCATTTTATTACAATATTTTCAGAGACTATTTAGAGCCTTCATTGCTTATGCATTTCATTCATTGAGATTTTCTTTGACATCATGAGTTAAGCAATTGCTTTTTATTAAATGAAATTTAAGATTCTTGTGTTGATGCATACCTTCAGTAACTAAAATTGAGCAGTAATACAAGACAATTTAAAAAATAAAAAAAAAAGAAAGGCTGCTCTGTCCCACCCCTCCAAGGATGGTGACACATAGTTAGTAAGCTAAGTGCACACAAAACACTAGGTCTAGGAGAAACCATTGTGTTTCATTCCACAGTTTGCTCAAGTTAATTTCCCAGAAAATCTATTCACTAATACCAGAAAATACTTATGCAAGATATACCTGCTGCACAGTACTCCACTGACAATATAAAGTCATTCAAAATCCATCTTAACTTTGCATCTTCATAGCACAAAGCTCCTTGAGTCCCCTGACTGATTCTGCAGACAGGTTTGTAGCCCAGAAAGATGGACACCATCTACTCCTTGGTGTGATACTCAATTCCTAATTATTTAACTTAATGTCTTCTTTTCTGGGATCTGAAACAGCCACTGTTATCCTGGCATTACAGAAAGAAAACAGCTTACAGCATCTCAAGAATGTCTGGGATAATTATGGGTAAAATGTCTGAGTTAAAAAAAGAGTAAAGGGTAAAATTATTTATTTTCCCAAGTTGAAAAGAAAACAAAGGGTTTATTTTCTCTTGATTCAAAAAGTCTTTGGAACAAAGAGTGCATCTGAGATCTGATATAAGAAGAAAATAAAAGGAGATGGAAATATTATTAGCGGTTGGATTTACACTTCAGACTACTGGGAGTTGCTCACTGCTGCATGATGGAAAGTTTGAAAATTTGCTTCTAGTTTCAAACTTCACGTCTACGTAGCAATACACCCAGAATTCTTTTCATCTCCCCCTTTCACACGTACTTATCAGAATTTTATACATATAACAGTCTTCTTCAGCTTTTACACTAATTTCTTTACATGCAAAACATAAATTTGAATCTTTCTCCTGCCTGTTTACATCCTTGGCATTATTTGCATCATTTCTATATTTGATTTCTTTCTCTTATCTCAGCAGCTATATGTGCAATGTCCTTAAATACTTTCGCCTGTGTGTCTCATCTTCATTTGTCTTGAGAAAGATTTATGCAGCAGCTAGTTTAGTCATTTTAAGCTCATTATTTCCTATCTTTATTCATGAGTTTACTTCCTTCCTGCTATTTATTTTTTCTCATTGTAATTGTATAAGCCTCTCCAATTTTTCTTAAAAAACTGGCTATCTCCTTTTACATAGGTCGTAATTTTTTTTCTTCACATATGGCTCTTGTTTGGTTTACTATTATATCCCTCCACTTGGCAGAAAACAGGAATGCTCAAATAGCCAGGCTGAAAAAATCATAATCTTCTTTATGCACAGCACCTTATTGATATATATTGCTTATATACCTTTTGAAAAAGTTGATCTTGTAATTTGTACTGCAAGTTCCTAGAAGAAAAAGAAAAATCATCTGCCTTTGGAATTTCATTATATAATTTGAAATAATGCAAATCAGAAGCAGCACTTTTAGTGCATATCTGATTTAATCTTTAGGCATATGTATATTACTTACTACTTGAGGGGATAAGAATACTGAGCATACAACAGTTGTAGAAGTATTGCTTTCTTTCAGTAAGCAATCTTTTAAACCCCTTTTAGCCTTTAGAGAATCTAACAATATTGCTCTTTCTCTATATGGTTATGTATGTGTTTGAAGACATATTCCTATGCACCTGTACTTAATTAAAAATATCAAAAACTGGTTACCCATTTACTGTAGTAATTTCTTTCTTTACAGACCCTCTGCTCCCCAGCTACACGGAGATCTCACTGCTCAGCTCAGCTCTGCTCCTGTTAAATTGATTTTCCAGTACCTCTCTTGGACTTGTCAGGAAAATCACCATGCCTCAGCAAGTGCCACCACACATGCGTCTCCTGTGTTCAAATGGATTTGCTCTCATATGGGAGGTGGCTACAGGATATTACCTCTGACAGTGCATCTCCAACACACCACATTCCACAGCCAAAGCTGCAGACTTTAATCCAGCTGAGTTTCCATCTCTGTCAACACAAAATATACATTAAACTCTCACCATGAGTGCAGAGAGGTCTGGGTTCATAGGGGAATGGGTAGGGGAAGATGAAAAAGATCTGAACATTTGCATCTTAGAACTTTTGCATACCTGGTTGAAGTATTGCACATGGGAACTGGGAGATCACTACCTTAAATGCCTGGTGAATCCAGGTCTTTGCCAGTGCTAATGGCCTCAGAAAATGATTTGGAATATTTCTGCTTCAGAACTTTGATCAAAGAGATGAAAAGAACCCATTAGGATTGTGCTGTGCTCTGGAGGACGCCCAAACTCTCTCACTCAAAGTCAATTTCTGTTTCCTGAGAGAGACAGAAAGCAAGCTGTGGGGCTTTGTGGAGTTGTTGGCTACTTGGTATTTTCACAGCACTTAGGCAGCGTGATTCAGAGATTAAGAGAAATTGAGAGGTCAGAAGGTAGTGGCAAGGGAGAAAATCTTGGGCAAAGTGATGACCCAAATAAAGTCCCTTTCTGTTTACCTTATCTCTAACTAAGAGTTTGTGCCCTTGTGCATGCCTAGTTGTGGACAACACAGTCCCTTTATAAATAACAACAAAAACTGAGTACATCTGGCTGTTCTGGCTTCTGTCATGAGGCTGGCAAAGCATGTCAGACCAAGTAAGCAGCGGCCATGTGTGGCAGCTATCAAAGATGTGTTACTACGACATGGAAGCAGAGGACATTGGTTACTTTGGCCTCCTACAACTGAACACTGGCATCTCCAGCTCTGATGAGGTTGGCTGCTAGGCAGATGTGTGAGTAGCACAAAGTTAAATCAGTGGAACTGCAATATATTATAGGATTAATTTACAGTGTCTTGTCAGTGTGTCTAATGGAACATGCGTTTGTTATCTGATGTGGTTTTGTCTGGGTTATTCTTACATGTGTGTTTCCAAGCCTTGCCTGTACATAACAAGTCCTGCTGCTTTCCAAATTTGCTTCTGTTCCCATGGTCTGGGTATGTAACTTTGAAGGTGCTTGTATGGACTTTGAAATGGGACAGAATCTTTGGGTCAGTTTGTAACAGCAGAATATGGGGGGCCCTCCAAAAAACTGAATCAGAAACAAAAATACCTAATGGAAAATTCAGTACAATTGAGACCTTATCACATGAAGCTAAAGTAGAATACTTCAATTGAAAACAAAAATTAAAGCAATTCAATAAAAATCAGTGAGAACAAATATTTTTGCCCAAACTCAATTTAAAACGTGCTGTAGCCAGCACGTTGAGATGCAGAGGTTTTATGTCATGAAAGAGTCCAGAAAGTGTAATGTAGGAGACCAGCTGTCCTTAATGGTGTTTGTATACAGGCCATAGATCCTTTTGGTTTTCAGATCTCTAAGCTGGAAACAAAAACTCAACCATTTAATTAATAACTGACAAGAGATATTAGAAATGAACTCTCAATAGGTACCACTAACATGGAAAGAAGATCTGCCTTATCTGTTCATGTTTAGATCTAAGAGAATTAAATAGATTGAAAAAATGTTCCATGAATTGAGGCATTTCTCTTTCACTAACTCAAATGTATATCTGCTTTGCTTTTACAAATCTCCCCAAATAAAATTCAAGGCAAGCTACATTCGATGCACTATACAGGAGGTAGTAGTTTCATGGGCTTCCTTTGGCTTAAAATGTATTCCCAAGAATTTTCACTAAGTGATGCATATTTCTTGAAGGAACTGAATCTATTGAAATGCACAGAGATGATGTTCTGACTTTTGAAAATACAGCAACAGAACATCACGAAAGACTAAAAAGTGCATTTGACAAGGCTATGAAATAGGACCAAATTATACAATAAGTGTAAAGCATCAGGCTCCAGAGATATTTGAAAGAAGCCCTAAAGAAGGCAGTCAACTCCTAGGTATTCTAGACTTCAAAGAAGACAAATGAGTGTGCAAAGTGGGAGGGATGGTAAAATCTGTGGGAAAATTCATGCCAAGCTTGACAGTCTTTATTAGTAGCTGTCAAGCACTTAGAAAGAAGAGCACAATGGCATTCAAGGTTGGACAGAGACTTTCAAAGTTACAGGGTTAAGTTCCTATTTTTAAGTATTTTTATAACAGTACACAGACCTAGGCATTTTCAGAAAATGTTCTGGAAAATAGCTGAAGGATAGGATGCTTACAGAATAGGCTGAATACAGGGCACCCATGATATCAGAATGCCCCTATGCTTTAGCAGAGGAAGACGATAGGTGAAAGAAATTTTACATATTCACTCACAGAAAGCTACCAATAGCAAGAACTAGTCACATAACACTGGTGCTCTGCAAAGGTGTCACTTGTTAAATATAACTGCAAAATAGACTGGGGTTTTACTGACTGCAATTATACTGTTTGAAAGTATATAATGAATCTGGAATAATATAGATAGAGACAAGGTGAATTCTGACAAATAAAGGTACATTGTTGCACATGGGAATAGCAAGAAAAAAAATAGAATATTGTTTTGGGGACTATATTGCTGGACTATTTTTTGTGTTACTATAGGGCTACATGGAGAAATTTGTTCCAATTTTTTCATGGGAAGAATTAAATCTGCCAGATACATCCTAGAAACTACTACATCTTGGCCTGGTCTACCACCTGATAGGCAACAATCTCCCCAGCACCCATGTACAGCAAAGCTGCATTGATTAGATTGATCAAGCTTTGTGCATGTGTCATAATTGACAGGGATCAGGCAGCTGTGGAAATGCGAATCTGGTTGGATTCAAACAACTCTGCAATTATTATACAGTCAGTTCTCATTCAAAAATACTGGGAGATGAAAAACTCCCATAATCTGTGCAATCATTTTAACTTTGTACCCAACATGTAAGCTGATTTCTCAGATTGCTGGGACTAGAGCCAATCAAAAGCAGCTGCAACTAATAGAGTTATAGTACCATGTACTAGAAAAAATTGTATCAGGACTTATATTTATATACAAAATTGGGTTTGTTTTAACTTTAGAGTTCCAAAAGCTTCTCGACATGAAGATTTACATGAAACAATGCACCACGATGGTATTAGCCCCCAGCACACAGCTGCACTCAGCATTAATCTGCTGTCTCGTCTGTCTCTGCTCAGGTTAACCCAGAGCCAAGGGATGTAGGGGGAACAGAATATAACAAATAAAGAGAATGTAGAAAGTAATCTTATCCCTAAGGAATTGTAGCTGGGCCAATTATTGAAGATTAGGAACAGGCCTGACTTTAACAGGCCACAGCTGTAATCAATGAGAAGAAGAGTGCTATAAAAGAGTGGGTTGGCTGGTTGAGAAGGGAATTGGAGTCAGTTGGATACTTTGTGAAGAAGAATGAGTCAATGCTCTGAGGAGCTGCCCATGAGAACACACCAAGAAGGTAGGAAACTTTTGTGATAAGGAGACAACAATATGGAACCCCTGCAATAAGATGACAGCAAAGGGGTAGCACAATGCAGGACACTGGTGTTGGAAGGCACTAAAGAGATACAGGGCCGGATTACGACGGCTACTGATAGTCTGCTCTTTGGGCCCCTCTTTTGGGCCCCAACTCCTTTCTTTCCCATATGCTTAAAATTTCCTTTATGGATAATATATGCTTAGGTTACCCAGAGGATACTGTACCAATGCAAATATGCGTAGAAGAGGAGAGATACAATGATGTTATCTTGAGGAAATATTTATCCCCATCCTGAAGAAAGAACTACATCAGTTCCTGAAGTAGAAAAGAACAAAACTGAGATGATAAAACCAGCAAGAACTCATAATTTAAAAGAATGTGTTGTCTTAAAAAAAAAAAAGAGAAGAATCTAGGTCAGTGTTACTTGCAGCATAGTAAAAAACAGCAGCCAGACACACAAAAAGGGAAAGAGGGGAATAAAGGTTTGTTGGGCAGTGTCAGGACAATTAAATGTCAAAAAACACCTAGTTTTCATAAAAGATCAGTGATAAAAATACCATCCCATGAAAGCTGAAAATAGCAGAATAACCTTACAGAAATAAGTGCCCCATTTTTATGAGTGTGACCTATAGGATGAATTACTAAAATCTTAGCATGGGTAACAGAAGATTAGAAGGACAGCATGTAGCTATAAGTTGAGTATGTACTGGACTAATAACCTTAAAATACGTGACTGAGGAAACTCACAGAATAAGCCCTAATCCATTTAAAAAGCTTTAGATGTAAGAGGACAGCAGTAACAGGTAGAATATCCATAAAGTGATGCTATATTTAAAGACAGATGGCATATATAGCAAATTAGGAAAAAGTAACTCTTCCAACATTGTTTTCCCTTATGAAATAAAATTCAAAGGCAGTTTGTGACACTTGAAGATATCCAGTGCAGGTTGTAATGAAGCATACAAAAGGAATCATACTAAAAAAAAAAAAGTCAAGTGAGGTAGTAGATCAAAACCAAATTAACTTCATTTCATGAATTCATAATTTGAGCCATTCCATACCTGTACTTCCATACCTTTCAGAGATGTGCATATTTCTTCTAATCCAAGGCTTTTATATTCCCCTGGAGTGAGAAAACCTAATCATTTCCATTCTCTCTTTCAGCTGAATCCTTGAAAGCTTATTTATATATGAAAGAGCCTGCCTAATTTGCTTCTGCCGCTTTTCAGGGGATGGTGCTGAGTTCACTATCTTAGAGGTGTCTATGGTCCTATCAGAAAACCAAAAGTTTTTCCTGCAGATTGTCAGGAGTTTGAAAAGACTAACCAAACTTCTAATTATTGTGTTAAAGAGGCAAAGCCTTGTGCTTTTAAACTGAAGATGAACACAGATTACAGAGACTAAATCCAGAATTAAGGAATTTAAACCTTGGTTTATTTATGTTTTCTCAGCAGGGACAGGAAGATAAAACACCCTCTGAGAAGAGAAAAAATTACAACGTGTAAGGATCTACTGTGGCCTGATCCAAACTAGGAAGCATAGGTACTTAAATCTAGTCAGTGATATGTGAAATTGAAGAGAAAACATGCTTCAGATGAAGCGATCCCTGAAAGAAACATTAAAACAGTCTGGAGTAAGTATGCAATGTGTGCATGTTAACAGCTACATATGTTTAGTGAAATGAATTTAAAACACATAGATCACCCACACAAGTTTATCCAGGATGCTGGGGCACCATATGATTATTCATTTACTCATCTTTAAATGGAACTAACTTCCCAGAAAGCAAAAAGTGTGAGGTCTTGTTAGAGACAGCTTTAGAGCTCCTTCTATCCCCTTCCTTCATTTATTCCCAAATAAATTCTCATGCTAAACCCTCTTCTGAGCAGTAGTAATCACTTTGCTGAGTGGTGCAGGGAATCACTATGAGTTTCGAGACTGCACTAATCTACAGTCAGGGCTAAAGCCCTGTCTGACACATCAAGGACCAAGCAGCAAATAGTTGATATACATGGCAGTTCACTAAAACCTCTGTTAGCTGTATGAAAAAAGCCCCCAAATTTTGCAAAGATGCTAGCAGCAGAGTTTGAGGGTACAGTTATAGTGCCCTCAAATTATGGTAGACTTTAATCTGAGGAATTATATATAATTCCTTGGATTAAAGTCTACCAAAATAATGTAAATGTTATTATTACTATAAATATTATTAAAGCCCTATGAAGAAAAGGAAAATTTCCAGAATCTATTCACGTGTTTGGTTGAAAATATAGCAAAAGGAGTGCTCTTTTCTGACAGATTATAAACAGATTTGCAGAGACATGCAAATAATACTTCAGTTAAACTTACTAACCCTTTCCAGTTTGAGAATGATGAAAATAAGTAACAGTCATTTAAACGGAACTACTTTACCAGCTACTACTCAAAAATAAACTGCAAAAGCATCTTTGAACTGCTGTGTGGAAAACAAACCCTGTCTGTATCCAAGATGGCAACACAGCACGGCTGAGAAACTATTTTGCAAAAAAAAAACATATAGAAAATATATACTGGTCTAAGGTGATGAAGGCCAGTCAGCAACTTGGAGCACAACCATGCAAGGCCTGTTTCTAGTACCTGGAAGTTTTTAAGGGAAAGATGAGGTTCATATCAAGCCAAGGGGAAGATTTTAAAATTGTGCTAATGTGTTGAGACAGTCAAGTGTCACTGAGATTTTTCAGAGATTGCCATTTTGTATAAAGAGCCTTTGTAAACAAAATTATCACAAAGACCACATCAAGACAAAATTGCCTGGATCTTTCCTTGAAAAAAACAGTGGTGTCAACTGACTCACAGTGACATTTTTAACCACCAGAAATCTTGCATTTCAACTCTACATGTCACAGAGATTAGTAAAATAGGACTGGTAGACCCAAGGCTACCAAATATGATTAGAGAATAATATATGAAGAAGAAATCTTGCATAGACAGAGATCTTAGAGGAAAAGTCTCACATATACTTAGAAATGATTTAGGTTATTTCTGTTTTAATATTATAAAACTATGGGACACCCACAGTTTAACAAAATGAAAGCTTGCCATCTGAATCCATCATGATAAATGCATGATGTGACAGAGTTAGAGAAATTGTGACATTAATGCTATTTTCAATGCTGTGTAGCTGAACCTGATGGCATCATCAAGAAGAAAAGGAGAGGTACATGACATAATATAGTGTTCTTGGCAAGCTGCAAATTAGAAGAATGATCTCAGAACCTGAGACTCATCCAACCTATTTCAACACACAAAACACAAAGGATGCAAATAAACCATAATAATAATGGATTATAAAAATAATGGTCTATAGATATATCAAAAAGATATTACCTGTGAACAGGGGAAAACAAGTGATTTAGGTAATTTTCCATCACATTAAGTACTCAAGGCAAAAAGAATCCATAGAAAAACCATAATGTCCTTTCCAGACCATAAAAAAAGCATTTTCAATTTACAGAAAAAAACCTAACATCCTTTATACTGTGATGCTTTTGTCTTTGATGGTCATTTCAACAAGGGTTTATGAAAAAATGTCTTCCCTGTTCACCTGCTTACCTGAGTATGAGTGCCTGGGGATTTCATGCACTGTGGTGCATGCGTAGATATCCAGTATCCACTATGTATGAAGATATCTAATGAGTGGAACATTATATAAAACATTTATAAAAGCATTTACTGAATTTATCAAGCTGTAATCACAGCAAAGTTCCTGTGATTACACATTTCAAATGGCTTCCTGTCTGCACCAACTAAAAAATTCACCAGATTACAAGTGCATTAGTACTAAGAACCACACTTAACCCTTTGCTTTTTATTCAGACTCTGATTTCTGACACCTAAAAACCAAGTTCACTTTCTCTCTGAATCAGCCACTGGTAGTCTCCCCAGTCATCAAGGTCTCATTTTGAGCAAGCTTAAATCAAAAACATGGCAAATTGTACAGATAAATAACTTGAATAAAAAATGAGTAAATAAACCAAACATAAGAGACTAGGCTTGAGATAAGAAAACCCTACTGAATTGGTCACCATTGAAGAATACAGATTGTTTGAATTATCTCACACTTTTGAAACCCATTGGTAACAGCTTCCAATGAACATTTTTGCCTCGCTGGCACATCCCAAACATTTACTAAATCTTGAGTTGATATTGCTGTTTATTACTATCATTGCCTGTGACTTCCTAGGGTAAGATTTTGTTTACAGTAATTTGTAACTTGGAAAAATACCTGTCTCTTTGCCTACTGTTTACCTCAGGCTCTGTTTTTTTTTTTTTTTTTATTGGTATCTTTTAAAATATCCAGAACAATTTTGTAATTTCTATTATCACAGCTGCAACAAAAGATTATTTTGCCTTTGTAAAAATTCTCGTGACCTTCTTTTGAAAAGTTCTTGCAGACTCCATCCTGAAATTTGTGAGGGCATACAGAATTTTTATTAGACTGTCTTTTGAAAATACACATTTAGCCAATGCTCATCCCTCTTTTAAGAGTTCAGGGCCCAGGGAAGGGCTCTTGATCAACCTCCTGCTCAAAAGAGGATAAGCTCCGAGGTTAGAACAGGCTGAGATCCATGATAAAAAGTGTTGGAATCAGGGTCAGAGCAAGGAGATCAAACAGGAGACTCCCGGGCAGCTTGAAAATCTCCTTAGCCCTAATGGTCACTTCCAAAAGATTTTACCTAGATGGTATTGTTGCTTGTAGAGATTGCTGGTATAGATACCCGGGACCTATACCTCATTTTCCCAGAAAAAGAAATTACAAGAAAAGCAAAATCAAGACATCTAAAGACAAAATGGTGACTTTTCCAATGGTTAGGCACAGGCAAAAATATTAATTTTTCTTTTGTGTTTAAAACTTAAAACTGTGCCATCCTCCCCTCTCAGATCTCCAATTTTTAGGCTGCCAGAAAGACCAAAATTCTTATACCAAGTAAACTTAAAATACTGTTAAAATTTAAATAATTTCAGTATTAGGTTAACATTTTTATTCTTTTTCCTTTCTAACATGGTTAATTTTTAAATGCAAATCCGTCTCAGAAGACAGAATTTTCATTTATAAAAATCTGAATTAAAATATTTCAGTTTTTCTTAGAGAAAATATTTCAGCTAGGAAAGTTTAAAAAATTACTTTTATGTCTTCAAAAAAAACATTATCTAATAATTTGAGTGTTCACTCCCAAATTTGTGTATTTTGGTTCCTTCAAAATGCCAGATACATTATTAAAAATTAGAAAGACCTTTTCACCACCATTTATGCATTTTCTTGCACAGCTTCAGAATGTGAATTTCTTAACAATGAACTTAACTTTAGAACACACTCGCAAGATGGGAGAAGAGGGTTAATTATTTCTTTTTCACAAAAGCTGAACTGAGACATGAGAGAAAACTAGTAAGTACAAACTAATTTGGAAATTCAATAAGGACACCTACTAACCAGTCTTTCAGACTACTACTAGAGAAATATTTAATCGATTCTGTATGTATTTTACATTAATTTTTATGTCAGATTAATACACTTAGCAGTTTTGCAAATTATACCTCAAGGCTCTAAAGCCCGGCCACCCTCTAAAAACTTGTGCTACATGACTTTGTCAGCATTACACAGAAATGTGATATAAGCAGGGTGTTGTGGCAGAGACAGATTTTTTTTTTTTTAATTTTATCATAAATGGGGATATTGAACTGTTTTATAACAGACACTTTCTCCTGAGGAAAGGACCCATCAGGATCACGGAGTCCAACTCCTGGCCCAATACAGCGCCATCCCCAAAAGTGACACCATGTGTCCGAGTCCATTGTCCAGACACTCCTTGAACTCAGGACAGGCTGGTGCCTTGACCACTTCCCTGGGAGCGTGTTCCAGTGCCCAAACACCTTCTGGGTGAAGAACTTTTCCTGATATTCATCCTAAACCAGCTCCCCCGAGACAACTTCAGGCCATTCCCTCAGGTCACTGGTCCCCACAGAGAAGAGATCAGTGCCTGACCTTCCTCTTCCGTGCATGAGGAGATTGCAGGCTACAGTGAGGTCTCCCCTCAGTCTCCTCTTCTACAGGCTGAGCAGACCAAATGACCTCAGCTGCTCCTCACATGGCTTCAATTCCAATCCTTCAACATCTGCCCTCCTTTTTAACACTCTCTAATAGCTTAAAATCTTTTTTATCTTGTGGCACCCAAAACTGCCCCTGGCTCTCAAGGTGAGGTGGCCCCAGAGCAGAGCAGGACAATCCCCTCCCTTGCCTGGCTGTGATGATGTGCCCCAGGACAAGTTTGGCGCTCCTGGCTGCCAGAGCAGAGCTGGCTCAGATTCAACTTCCCATAGACCAGGACCCCCAGGCCCCCTTACGAGGTGCTGCTCTTCAGTCTCTCATTCTCCAGTCTTTACACACAACCAGGGTTGCTCCATCCTAGGTGCAGAATCTGACACCCACTCTTGTTAAACTACATATGGCTAGCAGTTGATTGCTGAGCCCCACAATTTTTTGAGGTCTCTGCCTTTAAGGGAGTTAACAATTCCCAATTTAGTGTCATAGGCAAACTTAGTATTCTTTCAAGTCCTGCATCCAAGTCATGAAAAGAACTGAAAAAAACCTAAGAGATTTTGAAGTACACAGGGCCAGTGATGGAGCCCTGTGTAACCCTACTAGTGACAGGTCACCAGTCTGATGTCACCCCACTCACTGTGACCCTTTGCACCTGACACATGAGCCAGTTGTTCACACACTGTGTAACTTGGTTATCCAGATGTGTGCAAGACATTTTGTCCAGAAGGAGAGAGATTGAGAGATTGTATCAAAAGCTTTACTGAAATCCAAATAGATTATATTAACTGGCTTCCCTTGATTAACCAGATGGGTTATCCTTTTGTAGGAAGAAATCGGGTTCAACAAGCAGGACTTTCCCCTCACAAAGCCGTGCTGGCTGCATCCTTTGACTCAGCTGTTTTCCACCAGGTGTTTTTCAGTACTTCCCACAATAATCCTTTCCATGATTTTAAGAGATGTGACTGTTGTGAGACTACAGGCCTGTAGTTACTGGCATCCTCCTTCTTGTCCTTCTTGAAAACTGGGACAACGTTCGCAAGCTTCCAGTCAACTAGAACCTCTCTGGGTTCCCAAGATCACTTAAAAATCATTGAGAGAGGCTTTGTGACGTCATTATCTAGGTCCTTGAGGATTGACTGATGAATTTTATCAGGCCCCATTGATTTGTAGGGATCCAGCTGGAGTAGTAGATCCCAAAAAAATTGAGAGTTGGCAACGAGTTGATCATTCTTGCAGTCATGGTCCTCCAGCTTGATTCTCCTTGTCCTCTTGCCCTCTGATTTGTTTATTACATGTGTGATATTTCAGTATTCCCTGAGGCAGAGTTACTCCAAATGGCAGTTGTCTTCTGACACAGCCTTGCCTGTACCCAGAGGAGGTCTGCAGCACATACTGAATAAAGAAGTGTCTTATGGAGAAGGAGCCTTGCAGTTAATTAATTAAGGAGTGCTTCATGGCATTTTTAAATGCCAAGTGATTTACTTCATAACTTTAGGAATAAAGTCAAGAAGTATTTCTCTGTGTGTGTGTATGCATATCTGTATCACAAATATCCTCTTCCTCCAACTATTTCTTCTCTTTTTAAGAATGTATTTTCCCAGCAATCTCTTGTAGAGATAGAATAGAATATAAGTTGTATGTTATCTCCTCTTGTGAAATGACATCAGGCAAGGAATAAATTAAGCATCTGAACACAGGTTTGATGATTCATGCATCTTTCTATTCCTCCACAGTTATGTTCCAGATCCTTGTCCCGCTATCGTGATTTTAACACTGGTAAGTAAGTGTCCTCCTAACAAGAAATTAGGCCAAGAACATGCAGGCTGGCATAAAATAGTATACAACATTGAATATGTGGATTTTTTCCCATATTTCATGGTGAAAGCATTTGATCTGTACATATAATAATTTGGTGAACAAGTTTTGAGAGTTCAGAAAAATAAAATGGAAAGCCCATGTACAATTAAAATGTCTATCAGGACAAAATAATGATGATATCTGTTCTTTGCTGAAGTTGTTGTGTGAATGAAATGTCTCCAGAAATGCCGGTGCCAATATGCTTGGGGAAAGGTGAAGGGCACAGCTAATCCCTACCCTAGACAGATAGCATCTGCCCACTGACTAGGAAGTAGTCTTGGGTTTGGTTTCATTTTATTTTGGTATTTATTGGGCAGACAGATGGCTCCATGCTAGCATTATTTACTAAGTATTCTTACATATAAGTGCATTGATTTGGCCTTGTGTAACATGTTGTCATATGCTGCCTTATAAAGGTTCTTTCCAGCCTTGAACACACAGCCTGCCTCCAGGTCCCTACAGGAAGAGAGGTCTTCCCTAAATGCAGGTTCCCTTAGTGCCCTCTTCATTGTTTCACCTCACTGAAGGGCATCTATTATTTTCAGCTCTATTAATATTTTTAATTCTTTCCCTATACATGAGACATTTTCAAAGTTTTCAACACAGTGTGGAAGAAAAGTTCAGTGCTGACTGCCACAGCTGACAAACTTGCAAGTATAAGTGAAATTAAATGGGAAAACAGTACTGTGCAAAACCAAAATGCTGGTCTTAAGCTCAGGAGATTTAGTTTTGTGTTCTGAGTTAGACATTAAAATTCTCAAGGAAGCTTTTTTTTTCCTGAAAATCCACCTAGTTTAGGAAAATATTTGTTCTTACAATCCATATGAGAAATACATTGTAAAGAAAGTATTGCTTAGTGTAGAGCAATTACAAAAAGAATTGCATTGGGTTTTATTTTTCTTCTTTTGAGTTCCTTTTTCATTGTTGAGATTTGATTATCATTTAAAAAATAAGCAAATATTTTCTTCAAAGTGCAGTAAGGGAGAAAAAAGGAAACACTATTTTAGTCTTTATGTAGCTTATAGGGGTTTTTTAATCACCTTAGAGCTGACAGTGCAGTTGTGATCTATCTCATTCAAATCAAATCTTACTACTGCAGATGCTAATGAACAGATTCTTTTTTTTTTTTTAATAAGACATATCTATTGAAATAGTCCATGAGATTAGGAAGTTTTCTTTCAGATTTTTCTGTACAGCATCTGCTGACACCCTACTGCTATTTTCTGCTGCTTTGTTTGTCCTTAATGTGTAATTTTTTTCTATAAATGAGTAAAACATATGCTTTAGTAAATGACTGCAAAATTGATATCATGTCTAGGCTGATATAAATTTGTATGATAATTTGGAAAACTCATACCGAGTAATTAATAATTAGCAATGTCCAGAAATAATATTGTTTCTTGTATTGACTGCTACAGGCTGTTAGCATGACATTATTGCTATGTACTTCCACCTCCTCAGCACAAATTTAAAGCTGCTAGGCTTGACTCAGTCATATTGTGAAAAGAACAACAAATTCCACAGCTCCTTTCCTCAACAGGGGGATATTTAGGGAAAGGATCCAACAGGAAATTACAACTGATAAATGCACACCTTGGACTTGCTTATGACTATGATAAAGAAACAGATTCTCAGGTGAGATGTATAAGTGAAAAAATTAAAAACCCACAGAATTTATTGCGCTGTTTTACTGTTTGTTATCAGTCAAAAAAAAAAAAAAAAAAATCCAAGGATTTTCTGCAAGTTAAATGGTGATTATGCCAGTTTCCAGGCATGATATTCAGCTTCAGAACTTTTTTCCCTAAGCAAAAGTATTGACACTATCCAACAATACATTCAATACCTAACACTGACAATATTCATATATTTTTATATATGTTTAGAAAACACTTGAAGTGGATAAAAGTCAGGGAAGGATATGATTATCAGGCTAAAATGCTTATGTTTTGCTTAGAATAGAGTTTAAGTTTTTGTTCTTTCACAGTGACCTTTTTTTTTCACATGGTAATGACCACAAACCCACTCCTGCTAGCAAGAGTAACACTATCCAGTTCTTTGAGTAGCCTATTGTCTGGAAAATAGGGTTCATCTCATATTCACCACTCAGTCTACAGGGATGGATTTTCAAAAACCACATAGAAAGTAAAGAGAAATTTAGCAATTGTACTTCAATTAAATTCAGCAGGAGTCAAGGAGCTAACGCCTTGGACACAGCTTTAAAAATGTTGAGATGGACACCAATTGACCAGGCAGCACTGGTATCTGGCAAAGGATCTGGATTTCAATGTTTTTTAGACAGCATGAGTTCTCACAACACTAAATTAGAATGGGCAAAATTAGAGTTAAGCCAGAGCAATAGCCATCCCACAAAATTTGTTCTCAGGATGACCCCCAATACAGGACCTCTTTCCTCTGTGACCTGCCCTTGCCACTCAGCAATCAAATGACTAAATCATGTAACACTTTTGTCTCTGCAGTGGTCTTTGTAAGCCAGAATCAATTTATCAAATGGGATAAATGTACAGAATTGTCTAGCAGATTAAAATGATTTCTGGAAAATACCAGTACAGAGAAATTTATTGCTAGCCATTCTTCCGTTTTCTGGGAAAAGACTAAAATAAAGTCCCAGGAACACTTACAGAGTGATTTCCAGGGAGGACTTAGCCTTGAGATCTGTTGTTAAATGAAAAACTGGAGATCACTTCTTTTGTGCAGGAGAGAGAAGCCTGAAGCATCTGCTTCTGCTTGAATTTGGACATGTCAAAAACTGATCTGGTCCTACAGCTGTACGGATATTGCTCCTCCCTTGTAATACCCTCACTGAATATGCTGGCAAACACTATAATACACAAGGAATAAAAAATAGTGAACAATAATGAAATTCTAGAGCAGGGACAAAACACATCTTGCACAAGGTTTGAAAATGCCATATAGCAAAAAATAAATCATTCATCTGGGTAAAGTCCTGAAATATATTATAGAGAATAATTTTGCCTAACCTTAGGCAAAAAAAAGAAAAAAGAACTTAATCTATTAGCTGATTTAAAACATTCATCGAAGAAATGCTAGGAATTATTAAATATTTGGCTTAAATAGCCAGTTTCTAGACAAATCTCATGGACAGAAATTTAGATATATCTTTTGGAGAGATGTTCTCCCCTACTTTATACAAGTCATGATTTTTTAAAATTGATCAGCAATAACCCACAGTAGAGGAAATCTGAACTGGACAGTAACATCTAATCATGAGCAAATGTTAAAGAGTATGATGATGTTGGGTCAGATTCAAATTTCACATGATTTTTTTATTCACTTGAGAGAGGTTTGGATCAGCCTGAGAAGTAACTTAGAACTGATGAATAGAAAGTGATATTCAGATTACATAGCTACTGGTAAAGTGCATGGAATGAAGTAAAAGAAAGCAAAACCAAGGAAAGTTGGAAATTAGGATAAAAATATCTACCAAAAACTGTAGATTAAAAATTAGATGTATTTTTGTCACATTCCATCTTTTAAGAACTGTTGAATCCAAAAAAATAAAAGATGAATACTAAACCTAAGAGAACACCTGCTGAATGATCATGTACCACAGCTGCAACTAGAATCTGACCCTTTATCAACAAATTTAAGGGGTAAAAAATTAGAATATATGTATATTTCTAAGGAATCTAGTTGCAGAATTTTCTCAAAGTCTAGTTTTTATTATTACAGGAAATTTTCAACATATTGGAAACTATGAGTATTAAAACATCTTTGAATTTAATTTGAGGCTGAATACTTGTATTGGTGCCTGGTATTGGTCTAATCTGACAAATAACCTCCACAGAGACAGGCTTTTACAGCCCTTCAGGAAGTCGCTGATTTCAGTGGTTTCTCTGCTACCTATTCAATAGATCACTCTTATGTTACAAGTTCAGGTCTGTGCTCAGCAGAATATTTAAGAGCACGCTTAAATCCATACTTACTCATCGGAGCACTCAACTATAAGCACATACTCAAACCCCTCCAGTATCAATATCACTTAAATATTTTACTGACTATGAGTAGATATTTCAACTGGGACACTGGCTGGGTGTGCCAGCACATATACACCTCCTTTCTCTCCTCCAGCAGGGAATATTAAATTGCTGGATGTGGTTAAAAAATTGTCAAATTTAAATTGCTGGATGTGGTTAAAAATTGTCAAATTGCATTTGACCTAACACATTTATATTTTTACCTTTAAAAATGTTTGTTGGAAACATAAGTTTTATACACCATTTCTGTGATATTTTTCAGAGGACTCAAGTTTGATAAAGTTTATTGTTGCATTGCTGTGTTGGACAAATTTGATAGTAAGAGATGGAAAGATAACCCATCTATTTTTGCTGCCCACTTCAAAACAAACACCAACTCTCAAAAATTTTTGAGACAAATGCACATGGAAATAATTAACAATTAATAAAAACCCAGATGTTCTAAGCTGATTTAATAGTAATTTACAGTTCTTTAAGGTAGAGAAATTGTTCTGAAAACTGCAGAATATCTGGACCTGTAAATAAAGTACAGTTAGGATTGTTAGCCTGAAAGTGTTTCCTATGTCTTGATAGTTACTGAATTTAAAAAAGGTGAAATATTTCATTTTAATTTTTCACATGACCTCTTTTAAGTAGACTGCTAGATAAATAATTACCCACAAATTGTCTTTAAAATAAGATTTGTGCCTCCAGATCTAGAGGTTGAAAGACAATTGCATTATTTCCATTTGTAAGGGAAGTGGAAAATACATAACAAAATTTTCAAAACAAATAATCCACAAATCACTAAAAATGAAAGATAATATAATTCTGTTATAAATTAAAACCAACTGTTGAAGAAAGTAAAATAACCATCCTTTGTGTATAATAAATGTCAAAAGTAATTATTCTCTTGTATGCAATCAGCTGAAGTCTCTAGGAAAATTAGTTGTGTCAGTCACAGCCCAAAACAAATGCCAATTTTATCTCTCATTGATCTAAAACCTTTCCCACGAAATAGTTGTCATTCCTAAAATCCAATTCGGCATCTCAATGTCTCTTTTAAATTCTGTACATTTAGAATTGTTAGTGTTTGGATTGTGTTTTGAAAATCTGACAGCTGTGGTGCTATTTGCAGTAGTAAATTGTACACACAGGACTACAAGTTTTGCCTGATACTATTACAACCCCTAACACAAATATCTGGGACAGTTGAAATAGCTAGGAAGAAAACCATTTTGAAATAACTAAGGCCTATAACTAGTTAAAATAGGTTGAAATTCTCATGTTCTTGTGTTTACTGCTGGTGGTGTAACAAGCTGGTGTGACAGTCACATCTGAGTGAGACACACGGGGTCTGTACTGAAGGCACTTAGCAGCAGCCAGAAGAAAACCCCACCAGCACCTCAATGTGTGCTGCTCTGTATCTGCAATTGCTGTTTCACATTCCACAGAACAAAAGGGTAACTTTGGGTGAAATATTTACAAAATATTGTGATGTTGGAAAAAACCTTTTCAATTTTCTATTTTTTTTTAGGTTAGTAGATTGCATTTACACATAAGGGCAGCAGGCTTTGCACAGTGTTTTCAAAACAATAAGTATTATGCAGACTGCGGAGGATAAAATCCCTATGATTAGCCTCTTACCTCTGCAAGCTTAAATGGAGTTAATAATCAGCTTTGCAGCCTGCAGGTATAGTTGAAAAGGCGTGAAGAAATCTGTATTCTAGCCAATATTGTACTCACAGAAGGAGCAGAAAACCTGAGTTTAGCTTAACTAATGTTAATAGCAAAAGCAGTTTGAAGTTCAGGCTCTGTTCTCTGAAGCAGTAGCCAGGTGTTTTATGAACGCCACCAAGGCTAACAGGAATATTCCAGTATTTACAGCACCCTTACCAGAACTGTAGAAAAACTAATCACAATTACAAATGGTCTCAGTGTTTGAGTAATTTGATAATAACCTTTGGTTCAATGCTCAAAAAGACAAACCCTATCTTCAAGTTATTTGTAATGTAGAACTGGGAACACTGAAGGCCTTTAAAAAAAAAACCAAAACGCTATTCAAATTTATTTTGATCTTGCTGTATATGCATCATTATAGAAAAAAAAAAATGTCACAGGAACAGAGGAAATAAATTTTTATAAAATTAATACTTATTTATTTGTCATAACTATGTCACATAACTTCCCAGAAGACACTTCTTAAATTTTTTTGTAAATATTGTTATAAAATATACGAAATAAATGAAAATTTGATAAAGGAAATTCTGAGAGGCTGTCCTTAATTGCAAGCCTTTGCACTAGCAAGGCTGTATAGTTGTTAAAGGCGACATTCAAAAGGTTTTAATCACTGAGTTTTCCTCTTACCACTGAGTTCAACCAGCACTAACACAGGTTGCCTGGACTTTCCATCATTGAAGATACTCAAAAGCCATCTGGATGGTCCTGGACAATCAACCTTAGGTGGCACTGCTTGAATAAGGGATTTGGACCAAATGACCTCCAGTGGTCTGACCTTCCAACCTCAGGCACTCTGCAATTGTGTGCTAACTCTAAATTTATCATTTTTCCTATTCTCTTCCTTAACTAGGAATATTCCACTAAACTTTCCTGAAAAGTTCTTGGACAAAACCCTAGTCATGCAATACAAATTCATTCTTTGGATACTATTTTATGTCCCCCTTCTTCCCCTGAGCAGAAGGCAACCTAAGCCTATAGATACTATGAAGAATGTGGGACACCCAAACTCTTAAATGGCTTTTGTGCTGCTGACACTGGGAGGCAAGCAAGCACAGTGCTTTCGGGTGCTCGAAGGGAGCTCACTGACAGATTGCCAGGTAAGCTAAAATATTTTATCAGGCCAATGTCTTGATCCATCCCATTGTTATTTGCTGGGCATAGAAAAAGTCATTTGGAGAAGGCATCAATGACAGGCTTTAAAGCTCTGTGCAAAATGCAGTTCAACTGGAAGTGACTGCAAAAAAAACAATCTTCGTGGTCACTGACACAAACACAAGGAGATACCAATACAGAAATGTGCTTTTGCTCCTTGTATTCTACAGACTAAAGCCTATCTCAAAAAAAAAGGAGTTCAAAGAGCTATGTCCATCTGGTCCCTCTTGCCCAAGGTATTGTTAATCTTAAAATATGCCAAATGGAGGCCATGAGCCTCTCAGCTTCAATGCTGAGCCACATGGCAAAAGTGATCCAACAGAGCACTAAAATCTGTGCAGTCCTGTGTGCCTTTCTCTTGTGGAAAAGGAAGAAAAGTGAATTGATAATAAAATGAAATTAAGAGGTTGGCACTCAGCAGCCAAAGTCCCCTACAATCTTTGTATTTAATTGTCTTTTTCCTGGTAGTACAAAGCACTCAGAAGGCATTCAAAACTACTATCTTTAGAGAGCTTACTTCTCAGTAAGTCCTGAATGGCTAAGAATCTGTCAGGAGCCGTAATAAACTCCCTCCCAACTGAAATGTACCTCTAGAATGCAACAGACAGTTTTGTACACAAAAGCACTATACAGCAGTTTGAAAGAGAAAACTAAGAAGGAAAATTACAATTAATGACAAAATTCCAAAGGAGTATGATAGAGCTGTGCAAAATGTTGTGATTCACACAGAGGCTCAAAGAAGAGTTTGTGGGCTCTGTACAGGCTTATTCCATTCTGCATGGAATAGCAGAGAAATGGAAGATCGGATTCATAAGTCTATGAAACTTAAACTTCTACCTGAACCCAAAGCTCTATCCTGAAACATCTTTACATTCCAGGGCTCAGGTGAGTGTTCTCCTTGTGGTTGACTCTGAGGTGGGGGCAATGCCTAGAATTGACCTTAACAACTCTCCTTAGTCCTTCTGATCTGCCTCTTGGAAAAGCAAAATCCCACATACTAACATTTGTTGCTCATATCGTGATGTCTCAGTGATGCACAGATTTGAATCGCTTGAATTACAGGAGAGGTTGCAGGAATTTTGTGTGTACACACATCTCTATCTTAACAATTTCTGTGTTAGAGCACATGGGTTCATTGGCAATTCCACAGTCTGACACTCTTCTCACATTATTCACATATCTGTTTGTATTTCTACCGAAAACTTCACAAAAAAATTTCACATGCCAAAAAAACACGTGAAGCAGTGGGAGAAGCCATTCCCTACCACAGGCTGGCCCCAGCCACCTCCCTGGTAGCAGCCTAGAACATGAAAGGTGTTTAGGTTCTATCTTGGGTAAAAATGTGTGCACCTATACCCATAGAAACAGTCGTGATTCACACCATTCCTTGAGGATCAGTGTAAAATTTCTTCTCAGTGTTTGATTGGAAAATTATCAACAATTTTCCTGCATTCCTTCTCAAACTTGTGGTAAACGAGCGCATTTCAGAAGAAAGAATAATCCTCCTTCATTGACCGGAATGTGTTGTTCTACAACACTAGTAGGTTGCTCCACTCTGAATATCACTGTAAAAAAGACATTTTGTGGTACCAAAAACATTTTGAGCACTAGAATAATGGGTCTTCTGTATGTCTGTTATTTCAATTTTATTTTATTTTGGGGGCTGGAAAGGGAAGGTTCTTTGCCGTTCAGAGTTTGGTGCAAAACTGTAAGTGTAGGTTGCCTGGCAACTGCTTTTAAAGAGTGTTATTTGCTCTCCAAGAGACAAGCTGTTATTTCTTGCCTTTTAAAACAAAAACATAAAAGAAGAAGAAATGGAACAAAAAGAAAAAAAGGAAAAAGGTAATTACTTAACCAGCTATTAATGTAAATGGCTCCTTTATATGCATACAGTGGTGACATGCAAGGTCTTCCTCCACCCCACCACATGATTTCCAATCTGTAGCAAAGAAGAAACTGTAGCAAAGAAGTGGTTTTCTACAAGAAGTGCAGCCAAGTGGAACTGACATATCGTACCAACTCAGAAAAATAAATTACATGCAAGACAATGCATCTCACGGCGGGGGGGAGGGGGGGAAGCTATTCGAGACCAAGGTCAAAGCAGCTCAAAATTTTCTATTTTAGAAGTTCCTGTCAGCAGCCTCTTGGGGAAAAACTGTAAGGACCCTTGTGCATATCCCACCCAGTTGTTTAATCCTCTGTTTAGAAGAGGCTATGAAGGGGCAGAGGCTCAGCAACACCAAGTCCACAGAGTTTACAAGAGCAGAATTAGGGAAACCCAGCTGAAAGGGACAGGATCACTGGGCTCGCTGAGGAGGACACCCCCCATCTAGAAAACTTTCACACCTTTTCAAGAATTGAAGCCCAGAAAAACAAACTAGCAATGGCTGCTCAAGACGAAAATGCAATGGGTCCGTAAATTGCACAACTTCCATCAGCCTCCCTTTTCTTCCCTATTGGGTATGCAGCATCTTAGAACTGCTTTTGCTGAATTTTGTGTTTTGGTTTTGTGAAGACAAGGAACATTATGTCCCGTCATTAATATCAGCTATTATTTAGCTGCAAAAAGACAGCTTACAAAAACACACTGAAGAATCCAGAAAGTGAATAAAATTTATTTGGTATGCGCAGTTAGGGCTGCAACTTCACATGACAGAATGTGTGGTTTATAAAACAAGCATACTTCTCTTGGAGGAAAATTTATACAGGGAAGAGATTCAATTCAGACTACAGAGGGTAAACATTTCAAAATAAAGCATTTAAGGTACACATATGTCCTCAAGAGTCCTTTAGCTGAAGGAAAAAAAAATAAAAATATATATATATATATATTTTATCTACTCTAAGCAAGTAAGTCAACTATCTTAGAGGTAAGAGTCAACTACATGAATGTCTCTGCAGAAAAAATAGAAAGGAGAAGAATTTGTAATAAAAATTAATCTGAGTAAATACAGTAGAAAACTTTAAAATTGCAGGCCTCAAATCAAATATGCTATCAAGAAGATGGACTATGCAGCAGTTTAATATTCTTCTGATACTGACAGATGAATAGAGGTTAATAATAATCTGGTTTCTGTCAAGAATACCTTGCAGATTGTGAAAGTTCTCAAGTCAAAACAACAGCTAGGTAGTCTTCAGGAATATAAATTATCCTGAAAGCAATATATAGCTAGAGTTAGCAGGTTTCATTTCATTTGCCTGGAAACCTTTGTGCCCAATGCATTTCAATACCTTCTAGCTGGCAAAAAATCAAAAAAAGAAAAAATAAAAGAGAGAGACTTATGTATAAGTCTATAAAGAGGCCCAAACTCACCAATTAGGGCTGATTACTTTTCATCTTCGAGTATACCAATTGTGCTGCACTAGAAAAAATCTGTATTCAAGTGGTGGACCTTTATCTCTTTCAAGTCCAAGCCTGAGCTACAGCAACACAACTCTTTGACTGCATGTGGATTTAAATTTCCTTATCTTTTTTAAAAGTAATTTTCCTGTGTAAAACAGTTCTAGCTATAATTGCTTAAACATTTTGCAGTTTCTTTGATGGTCACCAAAACAGAGCCTGATTTCAATGTCTTATATTCTCATTTTCAGATGACATTTTAGGATAAAATTTGCTTCTGCAGAGGGGAAGATACATTCACCTCAGAAAATGGATTAAGTGAAATTCCTTTCCTGGTGTGGTTCCAATGCTAAAAGAAGAAACATCTTTTCTGACATAAAAATAGTTCTTAAATGAATGGCCTTAGGAATCCGTATCTACATTTTGTTTGAAAAAATATAAAGAATGCTTAACAGCACTACCAAAAAGAAACACATGTAAAACATACAACTTTATTCCAAAAGGGTGGAATTTACTTTTTCCTTTGTTTTTCACTCAGAAATTACTTTTAGTAACTTGCTCTACAGACAAATGTGACTCGTGACTACAAGAGAGAGCAGAGAAGTAAATGCCTGGAGTTATATAGCTGTGATCCGATATAATTTTGTCATTGCCCCAGCAGTGGAACGAGCAGTAGCAGCACTACAAAACAGTTTTCATGGACACTGTTAATAGAGCAGAACCTGCAATCATCTTGGCCAACTTTTAATTTGTTGGGGTGTTGTGCAAGACCTTAATGATTGTAGAAGACATTAGGAAAATGGGGTGGCAGATACATTTTAGATGGGCAACTGAGGAGCTGGGCTCTGCCAGGCCTCTCACCGCAGCAATGGAAAAGTTGTAACCATGTCTCAATTCAATTTTCTTTTAATCTAAAACAATATACAGGGGAATATGGTGAGAAGTAATGAGCTTGTTTTGCTTCTGTAGAAGTCAATAAAGCCCAAAATGTTTCTCCAGTGTGGTCCTAGTGTCAGTCAGCCGGGTACTGAGCACCTTAGTCCCCAGATATGCATTTTCCCCAGGAAAATGTCAATATCATTCAGAAGCATGTAATATGTGCAGTGGTTACTTTTTCAGGAAGCAATCTATTGACTCATTTCAGGCTGCAATTATTGCCAGAATCAGCTTGAGCAAGTTAAAGCTTTTTCCCAGATCTGGAATTAGAGTAAATATGCATCTCTTTAGACTGCTCAGCCCTTTATAGCCCATGTGCAATATAATAAGGGCCAGATTCAGAGTAATGATAGTGGTCATTCAAATTCTGTACTGAAGAAGAACAGACAAAAGTAATGAAAACCACAAACAGACTGATTTTGAGTCCCAAATTTAGTATCTAAGCATTGTCAACTGTGGTGTAACAATCTCTGTTGGGTGGTTGAAGGTCCTTGGCTCCCAAGCCATTAGACCAGGAATGGACAATCTGATCTTCTCACAGGGAACCTACTTTGGGCCTCTCAAGGCAGGCAGCAGGCACTTGGTTGGCAGAACCTGATTAAGTAGGGGCATTGCTCACTTTGTACATTAACTCAGTGCTAAAGCTGTTACAGAAACTTGGGTTCACATTCTTTGTCTAAGCAATTTGAAAGGCCCATATTTCTTCCCAGGTGTCTCATGGCATTGGTCAATCTAAAGGGAACTCTTAATTTTTGTTGCAGCAATTAGGCTGAAATGTAGAAAAGAAGCTAAAAGGAGAGCATGCAATGAAGTCCATTTCTGTAGCTTGGAAGCAGGGTACAAGGTCAGGGGGAAGACTGTAGCTCTCACTCACTGTTTGCTGGATTGTTTACGCATTTGCAAGACTCTTTTTTCTTTCTTTTTCTATTTTTTTTTCCCAAAAAAAGAATGAAACAAGCCAGAAAATTCTTAGGACAATTCAGCATGGTACGTTCCAATTGCATATACACTTAAGTGGAACAAGAACATCAGGAAAATTATGGAACTCTCTGTATCCTGAGACACCTTTTCAGGAGGTAGAAAATATATCTGGATGCAAAATTTATTTTTTGTCAGAATTTTAACCAAAAAAATTACAGAATGGTGGTCATCTGATGTTCCATAACATAGGTGTGAACTCTGGTTTGGTGCTTTTTTGCATTCTCATTGAGGGAATGTTTTTTGACTGCTTAAGAAAACTACAATCACCTCTCAAACAGCATCTCCAATCAACATTTGGGGCTTCCATTGTTCTTAGCATTGCAACTAAATTGTAGCAATCAAAAGACCATTTTTCACATTATAATGTGACATTATAATGTGACATCAATATGCACTATATGTGGAAACATTAACATTTATATAAAAATATTAATTACTTTCATTTAACTTAACAGACTCCACATTAGCTCAGCAATTCCATCTGAGCTTTAAATAAAGAACTTGTGTTTTGATACTCTTTTGATATTTGGATAACATTCAGACTTTATATTAGATTTTCTAGTGAAGTGCCATCCTTGCCTGTAAGCTGGCTGTTAAATTTATCTTTCCAGTAACAGCCTATACTGAACGTGGGTTTGTACTTCTGTACAAACTGAAAGGTAGGAATTCGCATTCTCTTTTCATAATGAAAAAATACATTTTCTGAAAAAATATGTGAGCCAACACAATGAATGAGTAATGCAGCGGGGAGGGAAAGGCCTGAGCTGATCTGACCCATTGAAATGGGCCAGCTCTGTTTGTCTTGTCAAAATAAGCTGTTTCCAGTCTCCCAGGCTAGCATTTCATCAGACCACAGAAAGATACTGGCACAGGAACACTGCCTCCACAACAGATAGGACTTCTAAGTGCTGGACCAGACTGCGCAGCACCCCTAGAGAAAATTTTTCCTTCTCCCTTTCTCTTTCATAAATGTTTTTATTTTTTCTGCAGTCCTCTCTCTACATCAGAAACTTCCACTGGTTTTCTAACATGAAATAAGCTGTGTGAACCCTCTCCAGCCTTCCTATAGTAAAGTGGACAACAGTGTGGTTGAGTAAATGCACCTAGGTTTGGAAAGTATACTTAAAGTTTAAATCAAAATTAAAAACTTAGCAAACTACAAGCCATTGATCTGCCTGAAGCATCCTTCACAGAAAACAGTTAATGCAATTTTTCTGTCCCTGCCTGGAAAAGGTAGTTGCTGAAGTGCTCAGAGAATTTCTCCTGTTTCAGGCCCCCACTGTAAAGCTAATTGCTTGAAATACTGTTAGATGACGCAGCAAAAGGACCATATTAGTTTTTCTTTACTGTACTTTTTGCCTTTTCAGGATGAGCCATTAGAAAATGTTGTACTTCTCTTTCTCTTTTTAAGGATTTCTCCTGATGACAGGAACATTTACATGAAAATACAGAACAGGCACTGACTGACACTGTGTTGAAGCTCATAAAATTATCAAATTATGTTAGGTTAGAATAAATGTCACTGGCATACAGGAACATAGCATGCTCACTAAAGCTTCTAATTATGAAGCTTGAATATTTACTCAAAACTAATTAAAGATAGTGTAACAGTCTGTTCAAAATTAGGGATTTTGGTTTGGGGTTTTTGTGTAGAGAAAGGGAAACTACAATTTAATTAAACTACTATGACAGGTGATACCTGATTAGTTTTGCCACACCTCACATTTCTGATGAAGACAGGTTTGAGATTAAGCTGAAAAATGTATTCCAGTAATGAGGGAGTTATTTCCCATTCTGTGTTATTACATCATGTAAACAAATACACCTACGCGTATGGACATTATAATGTGAGTCAAATTTAAAAATAATGGATCAAATGCTAATAAAAATCTCAACTTTTTTTAACTACTTGTAGTCAAGATGTAGGATGGCTGAATATCAAAGCCTCTTACAGGAATGATCTGCAAATCTGACAGCAACAAACAATTACTATTTCAGGCAAGGTTGAGAATGGTAAATAAAATTCAGGATGCGGTGAGAGAAAGGCTTGTCCAATATTTTGCATAGATGTAAAAGGAACTGGAACAATACAGATACAGCCTATTGACCACAAACTATTTGAACCAGATAGAGTGGCTGAGGCACTCTTGGAGGGTGTAGGTACAGGTACCAGTAATATTCTTTCCTTGGGAAGATAGATGAAGTCACCTTTAAATGACATTTTAAGGTTGCTTACAGCTAAAAATGAAGAATTTTTTTGAGAATGCAGGGATATAAATTTGGGACCAAGCATTCATGGACTGATACAGAGCACTCTAATAACACAAAGAAGGAATGAGAGCTGCCTCTCTCATCCAGTGAGCCCCAGTCAATTCAGGGAGCAGGTGGGTATATCAGTAAGGGGATGTAATGCACAGATGTGTGTGAAAAGTGCCATTTACTGAGAGAGACAGCACCAAATGCTGAATGTCACTACCTCCTGGCACTGTGGTAAAAACCAGACAAATGGCAGGTGTATAATATGGAAATATAAAGAGGAGTGCAGATATGAAGGGGGGGGGGGGGGAAAAAATTTTAAAAAATCCTTTGGGACCT
>JAYDZK010000169.1:47892439-47964673 GCA_034509185.1 Euphonia xanthogaster
AGATATGAAGGGGGGGGGGGGGGAAGAAATGTTAAAAAATCATTTGGGAACTTTTGGGAAATGTCACATATTATGGACATTTGATGTGCATGGTTTTTTCCTTACTTCAGATCATTACATGAGAGCAAAATAAGAACATTTACCTGAAAAAAACCCAAAATCTTCATGCAATACAGACCATAAGTATAAAATAACATACCAATGTTGCTGTAAGTGTTTTAACTCAAAATTCTGAAACACTCATAAGCTGAGGCAATTTACATTGGTATAATAATTCTCAATTTACCAACTGGGTTAACTCTTCTCCAAGTTAGAACAACCCTGATGTATCTGACTGTGCAGAAAAAAATCTGGCACAGGTCAATAAGTCCAATCTCTAAATGATCCATTTTTCTTCAGAGCAGGGCAGACTTGTAAGATATTAATGTGTCAATGAACATTTCCAAGTAGAGAAAACTTACATAATTTAAATTTTTGCTCTAATTCATTAAACCTTTGAACTGGGATTTGTAGTATAACATGCCACTTGAAGAAAGACAAAAGTTCAGCATCCTAAGAATAGATATTCACAGTGAGGGAGAACATATATCAGTATCTGTCCTTGTATCTTATGGAGACAAATGCATAAAGCCTCTACTAAAAGACAGGCAATATCTTTAGCTGAAACTGTGAAAATGATACAGATAATTCATGCTTTGACTATCTAATACTGAAGGCACGTTTAGCTCTAGCCTCAAAATCACAGTTCTTCTAACAGCTGGCTCTGGTGCTTAGGCAGAGAAATGTTTGTTTAGCTTGCTGAAGCTTCTTACCTATTTTCTTCTTAAGGTAAGAGCAGCTGCACTGGATTTTATCTAGGGAAAACACCCAGTTTCAAATGAACACTATGTGGAAGAAAGTAGAAGGCTTTCTTGAAATGAAATGTACTGTAAGGGGTGAAATACTAATGGCATTTGAGCAGCCTGGTCTAGTGGAAGGTGTTGGGAGAAAGTAGCAGGAGAGACTGGATGAGATAATCTTTAGGGTTTCCTTCTAGCCCAAATCATTCTGTGATTTTATGATTACATTTTATTCCATGTTTTGGTCAGGGACATGCTATACACAGCAGTTCTTGGGACTTTGAGAGGCCAAAGCAATGCTATAATTCAGACTTTGAGAACAAAAGGTATTTAGAATTTCAACATTTCTTTGCTGCCCTAGTCCCCAGTCTATGTTTATTTTCAACCTTCACTTTTATTTTTCTACTCACACACCATTCCTAAGGATTCACTTCACATCTGCTCACAAAGCTAAAGTCCTGATCCACCTGCTGTTTTACTTTTTTTTTAGGTCTGTTTTCACAAAAGCCCTTGGCTTGGCAATTGCACAGGTCAAATCATAGCATTCTCAGGGTACAGAAAATAAGGCAGCTCTCTCCCTATGCTGTGAGTTAGATAAACAAAATAATTTTGCAGATATCGCTGTAATTTTACAGAACATCTTCTCTGTGTGTCATCCCCTTTTTTCTAGGTACCTGTGAAATAATGGCTGGGGTTTTTATAATAAGCCCTTTCTACTGAAGATCATGTCATTTTATTTGCACTTTGCCATTCCTGCTTGTGTTTTTTTTCCCCAGACTTATGCAATATTGGGAGTGCTGAGATAATAATAAAGAAAAGTTCTGAATCATAATGGCAGGTATAGAGGGCATTAGTTCCTGCATTCAATATTAAGAGAAAGAAACCAAGGCAGAACTAGACAAGGCAGCTGGAGAGCCAAGGCAAGGCTAGGGAAGCATACTGAAAAGCCAAGCTGGAGGAAACTGCTGACTTAGACCCAGGATTAGAGCAGAAGTCCTGTGGAAATGAGGCAAATGCAAAGCAGAGACCAAAGGCAGAACAGGCAACATCAGGAAGTTAAGGTCAAAAGTGGAAGCAAGGAAGGAGGGCAGATATACTGGAGTGGACAGAGGAAGGTTTGTGTACCACCTGGCATCAGAGGTGTTCAGATCTCCTTCTTTGTGAGAGTCAACAGAAATACAAAAACACCAGTGAAGATCTCACACTTCTTCTCTTCCCATCATGCAAGAAAAGAGAGTTCTTTGAATGATGGGGACAGAAAATCTGTCCAAATAGGGGCCAAACATCACTTACCAAGAAAGCTAAGAGCACCACTGATTAATGAGCAAATTAATTTTCTGGTAATGAATATACAAATAAAGTGTGGATTTGTAAGGATCAAACAGACTTTGATCATAAACACCAAGATTTTTCATAATAGATTTATGGAAAGATCTGATAAAAAGATACTAATTTTTCAGATCGAGAAGTGTAGGCATACAACAGTGGGCAACTCCTACCAGAAGGACTGAAACTTTGTCTTAGTCTCTACTTGAAAATGAGGGCCTGCAGATATCCAGTCCAGCAGAAGTCATATCAGGCAGCAAGGTAAAATGGTGAAACCCATGACTTGGGGAGAGAAGGTAGAATTTCTACTAAAAGTATTAGTCAGCTCCTCTGTACAAATGCAGCAGAAAAATATTCAATCAATTTGATGATAAATTGATAAAGCAAGATAAAATTTGCTTGAAATTTTGATTGGCTCATTTCATTTGTCCATTGACTTTTGGAGAAAAATTATAATTCCTTCATAATTTAGAGATGCACCAAGTCCTTTCTTTCAAGCCTAGCCAGCTGAGAAGAATTTCAAGCAGTAACTATTGTATCCTGTGTTTGCCTTGCACATCATTCAAGAATTCCACTCTACAATGTCAGACAGGGACAGGTATGCCAATGAATCAGTTTGATTAATTATTTTTAGCAAAAGACGTTTCAGTATCTCCTGAAGTTCACAACTAATATCACAAAGTTTTAAAAGTTGACTACAAACAAAAAAAAAAATATTTTCAGTCATTTTCTACACTGTACAAGCTTGAAAAGAACAGAGTTTGGCAACAAAGACTTTTCTTTATTCCTTCCTCCTCTTTCAAATTATTGAGTGTGGTTCCTGTTTTGACCAGTCAGGTATGAGTTCTTTTCTTCTTTGTAGCAAATTGCTAAAGAAGGTGGCAAAATTATTCATACTAGCAATTAGATGACTCAATGTTTATCTTTACCCAGTATTTGCAATAAGGTAATATGCATTTTATCTTGTTGCTGGGTGATGACATCATTGCTGTCCCATTGCAGTTGCTATAGAAACACAACTGGGCTTTTTACAGGCCAGGCAACAGAAAAGCTGTAGAGATTTGCTTGTTTCTAGTTGTTATACATGACTTGTCAGCCAAAGTATTAGATCCTGTCACTATGTACCTGATGGAAAACAGAAGTATCAAAGGGTCATCTATGTCCTAAGAAGAGTGGATTTAGTAAGGTCACTACTAAGTGACCAGTTTTTCCTGCAATTCAATCCATATTAAACAGATCATGATGCCAGCTAGGGAAGGCTGTACTCTGAAGAGAACTGAGTACATGCTAGTTTCCTCACACTGACATAAAAAAGCAAGTCCAAGTTGTGGTGTTTATAGCTCTCCATCACATGTACATTTAGATGCTACCAGTTACATGCATATTTTCCAATTGCTCACAAAAGCCTAAGTGAGCATTAAAGTCAGATAGACTCCCATTTAAATCTCACACGAAAGTGAAAATACTGAAGAGATCTTTGTGGATTTGAGTCTGCACTAGACCCTGCATTTCTATAAAACTCACATTGCATAATCTCTGGGGTTACATTCTCTAAGCATGCCACATTTTCTGAGTGCGCAATGTTTGGTATTTGCAGTTTGGAGAGAAGACTCAAAGATACTACAAGACTAGGGTCGATCCCTTCCAAAATGTGATCATAAATGAAATCACATTTTATATTTTCATGGTTTGGTGTAGAAACTTTCGTCACAGTTGTAATAGAAGGCAGTTGTACAGATTTCAGAATTTAGTTTTGACTTATATAAGTTTCAAATTTAGAAACACTGTGTTCTTTTTCAAGGAAAACATTGCTGTACAAAATTAGTTGTGTGGTTTTTGGTTTGGTGTTTCATAGGAAGCAGTTATTTCAAAGTTGTTTTGAAAGGAGAAACTAAGACTCCATGCTTTCCTAGAAGGTCTGAAAGTGTGACTTCACCATTGCAAGTCTCAAAAAAACCTTTCAGAAACACTTTTATTCAAATTAATGCAACCTATATTCCATGTGTTGTACAGGATGCTACATAATCTTAAAAGAGATGCACTGGTTGCGATTCAGTCTCACAGCACAAAACCTTAATATATGTGTGTATGTGGAGGCGTGTTTACTTACATGCCTATAAGCAAGTTAGGTGCCAAAGTTGCGATTATAAAGAAAATGTAATCAAATGCAGGCACCAGAGATTAGATGATGCTTCAGGTAACATGTGTCTGTTTTAGGGGACTGGACTGGTTTAAAGGTTGCCTTGACTTGTTCTGCAGTAACTTCAGTGAGATCTCAGTCATATGATACACTTCAACCGAGACACTTCCATTTAGATGTCTTAATTTGTAGATAAATCTCAACCATATATCCAAAAAACAGGGTATAATCACTACGTATTAGAATAACACAATAAAGGGGGCAGTTGTAAGGCAGTAGGAGCAAAACCAGGTGCTGTGTTTGGGTGCTATTCCTCTCTTCCATAGTAATGTAGTATGCTTTCATCTGGAATCCCAAAACTTGGCTTTGAGAACATGAAACTCCAGGCTCATATAAAAAAAAGGAGATAAAAGGGTCTTGGTGTGGTCTCCTACAAAGGCATTTCTCAGGAGTGGCTTTACTTGGCAAAGCATCTAACTCAACTATGCCATTAAAGAATTTTTGTCATGTGATAAATGAGCTAGGAGAGACTTCCTGGCCTTACAGCACTTTCCTGTCTAACAGCACTGACCAGCTTAGTTCAGCCTCAAGTCTATTCATAGAAATATAGGACCATAGAATATGGTGATTTGGAAGGGACCCATCAGGATCATGGAGTCCAATTCCTAGCCCTGTGTAAGACACCCCAAGAATCACACCCGATGCCCAAGCACGGTGTCCAAATGCTTCTTGAACTCTGTCAGCTTTGTTCTGTGACCTCTTCCCTGGGGAACCTGTTCCAGTGCCCAAACACCTTCTGGGTTAAACGCCGTTTCCTGACATCCAACCTAAATCTCCCCTGACAGCTTCATGCCATTTCCTTGGGTCCTGTCACCGGTCCCCACAAAAAAGAGATCAGTGCCTGACCCTCCTCTTCCCCTCACAAGGAAGTTGCAGACTGCAGTGAGCTCTCCCCCAGGCTGAACAGACCAAGTGACCTCAGCAGCTCCTCACATGGCTTCACCTCCAATCCTTCACCATCCTCGTGGTCCTCCTTTGGATGCTCTCTAATTGTTTAATGTCTTCTATATATCGTGGCACGCAAAACTGCCCCCAGCTCTCGAGGTGAGGTGGCCCCAGTGCAGAGCAGAGCAGGACAGTCCCCTCACTTCCCTGGCTGTGATGCTGTGCCTGATGTGCCCCAGGACAAGTTTGGCCCTCAGGGCTGCCAGGGCAGAGCTGACTCAGATTCAACTTCCCATAGCCCAGGACCCCTGGGTCGCTTTCCACAACACTCTCTCCAGCCTCTCATTCCCTGGTCTATACACACAACCAGGGTTGCTCCATCCAAGATGCAGAATTAGGCACTTACCCTTGTTAAATGTCATGCACTTCCACAGTTTAATTCAGTTTAAAAAGAAGCAACAGTGGAAAACCAAGCACAGTGAATTTTAAACTTTACCATAACTATATTTAAATCCACTTTCTCCTAGAATAAATATTAAGCAGATTTTCCAAAAGAATTTTTTTGTTTTGAGGAAGAAACACAGTGTCTAAAGCAGACACTGCTTTTTATCTGTGTTTTTGTCTCTTTTTATCACAAACGGATCCAAAATGCACAGGAAATATTCATTAATTACAGACAACAACCAACCTAGCACATCTGCACTATCTTTTTTTAGTTCACTAGTGTTGAAAGGCTACATTTCCTTTTATAGTACTTTTTAGTCACTCCACTTTGAGACAGATTTTTTTGTAATTTATTTTTCCTTTCTTTTTTACATTAATACAAGTAAAACCTGTTGGCTAATTGTATAGCAAATACTCCTATGGTGAAAATTAACAATACAAGCAATTCTTGTTAGACACCAAAAGTGACAAATTTTGTCAAATTTAAGCATTTTTAGAAATCCCAAGTGACTACCAAAGGAGGATTTAGAGAAAATGCCAACTCACACATAATTGCAGTGGTACCATCTCTGTGCAACCATGCATTTATTATGGCATTTAAGCAATGTTATCTCCCAAAATGAATAACACTGAATGGCTTGCAGGACACAGTGAAAAATAATTCATTCTCCTTTAAACAATCTTTTGCAAAACATATTTCCTCTCTGGTTTAATTAAAGCCACATGAAAGTCAGTCTTTCCTTTTTATTTGTTCACATCATTTATTTAATGCTGAAATCTTTTATTTATATGGGGTTGTGCAAGTAATTTATTTATATCAGACATCATTTAACTGGACTAGAAATGAATTGTGCATGAGAACACCTGTGTCCCTGGAGAACTCAACTGCAGTGATTCAGGTCCCATCAAAATGCAATCAGCCTTTGAGCTGTGACTTTAGTCATGGCACTTAGATTTTCCTTTTTATAAAGGGTTAAGAGGGTTCCAGCACAGAGGATGCCACCAGTTATACCATGTTTCCTAGGTGAGTGTTGCCCATTTGTTGTTTGCAAGTTACAGGTGTTAATTCTCATCACTTACACTAAAAATTTTGTCAAGGGCAAAAGGAACACGCCTTATATGCAAACACAAGAATTTATTGGCAACTAATTACTCTTAAAAACCTGATCCATTATTTTTAACCTAGTTGCAAAGATACTAAAATTTTGTTACACATATAAATGTATAAAATGTAGTATGATGCATTGCATACATATAATTATACACAATTAAAATTATATACATCCAAACTTTCATGTCTTTGATGTTTTATTGACCTTCTTAAGGTCAAAACTTGGTGGGGACCAGAGGAGGACAGAGGGGAAAATGAAGGGATGCAGGGGAGAGAAGAAGGGGAACCTGCAGTATCCAGAGAAATTTTTCCAGGAGGAGAGCAATGTGGATGGTTCCCTCCCCCTCACTTAGAGCAATTTTTAGGTTTGATAACATATTCTACAGACCTACAGACCCTCTTTTACTTCATCGTTCAGCAAGACCATAGAGCAAGTTAATTTGCTGTGTGTTTTGGTTTTGTTTTTTTTTCTTTTAACTACTCTTGGTAAATCTGGTTCTGGTGTAACAAACTTGCCAAGGTTTCATTCCTTTGCTGGTCACTGGAGAGCTGCTTACAGCCCAGAGTCTCCAGTATAAGTCTGCCTGTGTTTTTGAGCCCTGTGACTGTCACCCTGTGCCTTTACTTCTCTGTGCTGCAGTTCATTGTAGCCTTACAGGTCATTCATTCCACACATGATTAACACTATTTTTGTTTACTTCTTGCAGGAAAGCAATAATCATCACAACCACACAATTATAGAGAGCTAAACAAACACCAAAAAAGTAGGTGACAATCACCTCGTCATTAGACAAGTAGTGCTGCAAGCTCAAACAGATCTCCAGATAGGCCAAAATAGAGCCTAAGGGAAAATCTGTGGCCTATTACAAGAAAAACGTCCTCAAATTTAATGGGCTACAAGGTTACATATGTCATTTGAAAAGACAAAAATAAACTTAACTGGTGGTTTCTAGGACAGAAGAAAAAAAATCAGTGACAGATTTCTTCAGCAGAAGTGCATCTGGAATCTACCTCTGAACACCATATGTGGGAGAAAGCTGACAGTAAAATGCTTGAAGTTAAGTCCATTGTGGTTGAATTATGCATTCATGTAAGAACCAGGAAATTATGTAACTCACCTACATACTGATACACACAAGGATGTATTCGTATGTCTAATTGACTGTATTATACTTTAGAGTAACAGGATGCACGTATACAATATTTTCAAGCCCATCCCAATCGTTCCCTAGCCCTTTTGACCCGTCTGTTTAGCTGAAAAGTACAACAGACCAAATCCCAAAGGAAAAACCTGGAAAAGAATTTTGAACCTTGGCTTCAGAAATCTCAAAGACAATTTGCTCTTCTAGTCTTCTATTTGTTCCCATGTAGTCACCACAAACACAGAGCTTCTCATTTCACTGCCACTTGAATGACATACAAGATTCCATTGGGATGGTGCTGTGCAGGTCCAGAAGTCAGACTCAATGATTCTTGTGGGTCCTTCCCAGCTCAGCTGAGTCTGTGATTTTGGAATTCTACAGTGTGACAGGCATAATTTTTCATACAAAGCTTATCTTGATTGCTGCACATTGACACCATCATGTGATTTCTTCCATATACGAGTTCTTCCTTCCTGCTGTTTTAACTACCTTTCATCTACATCCAGATCTATTTTCATTGTTTACTTATAAAATTTTAACACAAGCCCACACTATGCTAGGTCTCTGATTAAAATATTTATGGATGTTGCACAGGTGTCCTGGGAACCAAAAAAGGAAGCTGTGATTTGTATATCCACCAGGTTGCTAAGCAAAGAAGCATCTTTTCCTTTATAGAGTGGATGACTGCAGGAGATTTAGGGAAGATGCAATTCTTATAGAAAGGAAACCCACAGGTCATCAAGTAAGAAGAAGTTAAAATAAGTTTCATGAAAGCTTTCTTCTGGGTAAAAAAATAATTAAAAAAAGAAGTATCCACTGCAAAATCCCCAACTCATTAGATCATATTGTTCCTTACTTTATTCGCACCACATGAAATAATCAGTTTATTTTCACATGCGGTATTGCCCTTCATAATATAGGATTTCACAAGACTTGATCTTATAAAAAGTGAATAGGAAGCCGAAATTACTGAAAGGAAAAGTCCTCCAGATTCAAGACAGACATGTCTAGCAGGTTTCAGCTTCCAGCCAAACTGTTGGTATGGCAACAAAAGACATTCATAGTTCAAAGACAGAATTGATAGTGTGAGATATATTGTATATTCACTTTCAAAAATACATTTTGAAGCCTCTTATTTGATTCGTTTTAAAGGCAGATCCTCTTTGGTATATATTTCTCAAGTCAAATAAATCTGATAAAATTCTTCCAAAAATTACTATAAATAATTACCACTCCCTCAAAAGCATTAGGAAAAGACATAGTTTACTGATCAGTCCCACATAGCTTAAGTTGCTCATATTTGTGAACAGAATTTGTATCTTTTTCTTCTTCTTCTCTGTCTGGCACAGTTTTTGAAATTTCACTGCGGGGGATTCTGACATTAAAGTAACAACATATCAGGTACAACAAAAACACTGATACCTTATAAGTGCAAGTATATAATTTCAAGTAATTTCAAATATATAATTTTCAATAATTTCAAAAACAAGAATGGTATTAATGAAAACCAGCCCTTACCTCAAAATAGTATCTGTTACAGTATAGTATCTGTTATAGTATCTGCAAAATTCTTTTTATATAATAAAGCAAGAGGCTCATCTAGATGTTCCAAGAGAAATGATACATAAGGTAGTCATCATCAGGCTCCATTCATCTATCTAGCTTAGTCATTCTGTCTTAAACATTCTGAACAAGAAGATGTCAACAATGTCATCAAAGCATCATTTAGGCCTCTGACACTGAAGAACATTGAGGATTTTATAGCTTATAGCTGTACCAAGAGCACATACTGACAGATGCTAGGAAGTTGGGCTCATTTTC
Source organism: Euphonia xanthogaster (assembly GCA_034509185.1). Lineage (NCBI taxonomy): Eukaryota > Metazoa > Chordata > Aves > Passeriformes > Fringillidae > Euphonia > Euphonia xanthogaster. The sequence goes on from JAYDZK010000169.1 coordinate 47,902,208, forward strand.
ACCATACAAAATTAAAAGACATATCTCTGATGTGCTCCACATGTTGACCTTAGCCCAGAGCACCATCAGTCCTGAGCAAAGGACATCTATCACCCTGCTTGGCTGGAACTATACTGTCCCATCTTTAATAATTTTCCAAAAGGCTGGTACTACAAAGGTCTCTATCTTTTCCTGTTAACATATGAGAGCAGTTGGAAATATAAAACACTAAATACAACGTCCGAATTCTGCTGACAGAATGGCCAGACATTTAAATCTATGAGATGTATCATGTATGGTGGTTAAAAAGAATCCCAGAATCATCAACTACACCCTTTACATGAAATACTTGTGCATAGGGTTGGGTTTTTTTCCTTACTGGAAGCTACTTGTACTTTTTACATTTGTATTATTAGAGCCATAAAAGGTAACCTCATGCAAATCACACATCACACTATGCACTCTCCAGCTTGTATTTGTGCAACGTGAAGATGTCTTCACAGCAAAATTACTAAAGCGTATTAGATCAAACAGGCAGTGTGAATTCGCTTTGTAGGTTACTCTACTAATGGAAACACTCCAAGAAAACTGGCAAAAGATGTCGTTTGTTGGCAAGATAACACAGTGTGTGAAGGCAATACATCTTCAGAGAAAACAAACAAATCAACAACAGCCATTTCATCACTTTCAGAATTCATTAGCTCAAAGGAATTTAATTTCAGTTCAGTACAGGCTCAGTATAGCAGAATGTGTGCAGCAATGTATGTTTTCCACCAGCTTTCTGGTAGATTCACTTGGCACTACTCTCTGCAATTCAGCCAAAAGCTTAACTAAAATTCTCTGATAGATCTCTTTTCTTAAATCCCATTTTAACATTTTTATGCCGTAGTGTGTGGATACAATTTCTGAGCAGCCAATAAAGGTAATATTTTTTTATTTTGAACCAAATTTACTTTGGCCAAGGCTGTTACTGTATTTGACTTCACTTTGTATCAGTTTGTATATAAAGCAACCAGTCTTCTTCAGATTTCAGAGGTTTTACTAAGGTCTTTAAACACTAACAATAAAAAAGAAAGAAATAGCTAACTTTTTTATAAGAGTTAAAAGTGTTTTCAACAGTGTTTATTTGTTCAAGTGCAAATACAAAGCAGGAAAGCTGAAGGAATAGTAAACTCCATGTGAAATGCTAATTGTCTAACATTAAAGGACAGTATCACTTTTATCTTTTCTTACATCCTCCTTACACCAGAACTCACTGTATTTTTCAGATCACTGTAATGAATACTTTTCCTAATGGATATTCAGCACTAAGTTATTTATACTAATTTGTTTCAGTAACAAATGAATTCCAGAAGCACCACAACTAACAAAGCACTTATACACTGTCTTCTTGGTTTCTGCATTTCTACACAGACCCGCAGTGAATAACCACCAACCCTCAACTTGGCGCTTCTTTCTTTGACCTCAGACTCAGCAGGAGTCCCTCTGGCCCCATCCTTGCTGACTGCCTGGCCAAGAAGCCGAAGAGGTAACTTGAGTTCTTGTGGAGTTAAAGAACACTGCTTTGGGGTTTCCCTTCTGCACAGATGTCAGCTGTGGTAAGACTGATACAAACTTTAATTCTGAAGAACTTTACTTGTCTGCCAAATCTGCTTGAAATTGGCCAAGATTCTTAATACTTATTCTTTTTTTTACTTCTTTTTTCCCTTAGAAGCCAAGAAAAGGGAAAGTGAATTTTGACCAGATTCCTTCCCTTTCATATTCATTTTCAGAACTAAAATTTTAATAGCTAAGAATTCAGATGTTCAGCTCCTCCAGATTTAGCCTTGCCAGTAGCAAGTGCGATTGTCCACAAAGTAAAAGTTACACTACATTATTAAAGAGTGCACTCAGAAGTTCTCTTTTCCTTCCCTCTTATTTTTTTCCCTTGTGAAAGAGAATTGTGTGTTAAATTTAAAAGCATTCCAGCAAGACTGTGAACTAAGAAACTCAGCAAGCTTAAAAATGCAATCATTCTTGCTAATGAGATGTCCCAGATCCCTAAGCTTCTCCAGGACTCAGCCAACTCCTATTAATATCATTATTAGTAATAATAATTAATGACAACTGGATGATGGACATCTTTTCTTTTTGTATCTCTCACCATTGTAACCTTAATAGAATTTTTTTACATGGTATTTCTTATCACTGACTGATGGCACATTTCTTGCCATACTTCATACCAGATACTTCAACTCAGAACCAAGTTTTATATCTATACTTTTTTCTTCAAAGCCACATATTTTTCTTTTGATGAGAGGGAGTTTTAAATTAAAACAAGCAAACCAAAAATACCCATATGATGGCTGAGAAACACTTAAACATTTATGTTAGAGACAGTCATCTCAGTGCTTTTAAATAAGTGCTTTTTAAAAAAAAATCAATATGCAGAAGAACTGGATAGTTATAGAAAAAGTAATGAGATGTGAAGACTTCTACCAGTATTTAGGTTCAGCCATACAACTTAAAATTAAAAATTACTGAGATCACCATATCAATGAGTGTCTGTTATTGAATGTTTACTGATGAGAATCGTTTCTCAGGGAAAAAAGCAGTCCCATTGGAATACAAATGTAGCTGACATATCGTTTGGTATCACTATTCAGGAGACAAAGGCAGTTGTCCTCTTTCATTTGGAGCATTGTGTTTTTGGGTGTTGCGCTAGATCTGCTCAGCCTGTAAAGGATGTAGATTCCTGCTGATTTCCCTCTAGTGTATTGTACAGAAAATAGTCCCTTTTTTTCCCTCTGAAATAATTTAAAAAATTAGTAATATATTCCAGTTAGATAGCACATATTTGTCCCTTGTGATCTTCCTTATGTAACCAGAGTACCATTTGACTTTCAGCATATTTTTACTTCAGTACAACGAAGGAGATATAGAGTCACAATGAGTATTCCTTGATAATACCTGGATATGTAGATCTAATCTATAGAACAACAGCAAAAGATCAACACATTAATTCTCAAAACCCTCCTGCAAAGAAACAAAGACAAGAAAGCATTAGACTGTCTATTTCACAGGCTACAAAAAGACCAGCTGTTTGCAGGGGTCATATGTTCAGGGCAACAAAGTAAAAATAATAGTGATAAACCAGCATTTTCTTGCTATCAAGCTTTAGATAAAGATTGCAATTTCCCTGCTTCAAGCTGAAAAAAACATACACTCCCCAGTTTGCACTCAGAAAAATTAGTCAAAGAGTGTAGCAGCACAATCTGTTCAACTCCGAGTTTAAAATAGGGCAATAATGTAACCCATGGCCTGATACAACTAGAGTCATTGAACAGTATTGTTTCAAAGCATGCTGGAAAGAACAAAGAACAGGTATTTGTGCTGATGGGAATAAGGATAGAATACAACACTTGTGCATGTTCTCATAATAACACCTACTTCATGATTTTGGTGATCAATCTTAATTCACTCTAGATCTTCCAAAATACAACTGTATTAGAAATGTCAAGCAGTGATTCAAAAACGTTCAATACTATTCAGCAGCAGCTGATCACAAACACAAAATTCTGGATTCAGATAGTTTGTCTCAGTTCTCAGTCTGATCTGAAATAATAGAAATCATGGTTGCCACAGACTTTTAACCTTTTAAGCAAGTACAAGCCACAGAGTGGGAACAAACCCCAAAAAACAGTCTCTAAAGAATATGTATTCTGATATATTAAAAGGTTAAAAAAAAGTAAATTGATTGCACATGTTATCCACTATCTAAGTGCTCTACCCTGCCATAAACAAGACACTTACCAGACTGCAAGGAATAAATATACTTTCTTTATGAATCTAACATTCTTTTAGCCAGGCCTGATCATTGCCAGCAGCTGTTCCAGAAATTTGGTCAGCAAAGCATGCTAAATATTCGTTACTTCACCGTAGCCTACTATGATGAGTCTGTGTCTGTATCTTCAGCACAGCATTGCAATCCCTCCCTCACCACATACACTGAGACACCAAACAGATTCTCTATGCTCAGCAAGCCTTGCATCAGATCCTGCTTCTACCTGATGGTCTGGTGAAAAGGGAAAGCTAGGGAACAACTGATGCAGAATTGCAGCTGCAAAAGGAACTGATAGTTATGTAAACCTCAGTGCTTGAGATTCTGACAGGCTCACTCCATTATTAGAACATGTTAATTAGCACATGCTCTCTGATTTTCTCTCTGCTCCTCTTCTTAGCACATAGGAAAAAGAACATGAAAATAAGTGTTAATTCGCCTAATAAATTAACATGTACCCAGTGGGAAGGCATTGTTTGAATATTTTTGGGTTGAGTAACTTCATAATACATAAACTTTAGTCTAGCCTCATAGCTACGTTAAATAATCAACCAATAAGAATCTTGTATGAAATATCAATTGCAATGTGTTGATGAACAGAGTTTTTAATTTTGATATAACTGTGGAGCATGTCAGTTGGTAATCAAGAAAGTGCTTAGCAACATTTTCTTATTCACCTTGAATTCCAAGACAGAAGATGTCTGATGAGAGACCAAGAAGGAAGAGGATGTAAGAAAGGAGATTTAGTAGATGAGAACAAAGAGAAAAAACTTGTCCCTAGGGATGCACTCTCCTGCACCACTAAAATCCAGACTAGTGTGACACTGATTAATGGCAAAAGAAGGAATGAGAAGTGCTGGCTTCCCTTCTCAAGGTAGAAGAGAATTATTCAGAAGTATTTGTAAGCCAGCCATATGTACCCACCAAATATATCTTTTGCCTCTAGCAGTGCAAAGGGGACTGTGCGTTGTATCCTGCAGAGAAACCCAAAACAGGGACAGGAGACCTTGCCTGAGAGATGTGGGACCTGGAAAGACTCTACCTGGCACCTCAGCCACTGACACTTGAAATGGTATTTGCAGATTTTATGCAGCCTGGAATATACAATTGGACAACCTGAAATATACAATTGACCATTGTGAGAATTTTTCTATTAAAAATAGGAAAACAAAAGCCAATGTTCAGTGTTCTACAGATCTTAAATGGCAAAATTGGTAGCATTGAGGGACCCTTCAGAAACAGGTGCTGTTAAGTGCAGAGAGATGATGACAATGATAACATGCTGTCTTTGTTGGAAACATCAGCCTTTGTTCCTCAAAACACAGGGCTGCTATTTAAATGTTAGTTGCAGCCAAGGTTCCATTTCTGCCGTATGTCAGAGCAGAAGATTACTTAATTACATACTTTTATGAAAGAAAATCACTGATTCACATCTGTCTTTGTTTTAAAATATATCCCCCTTTCAGCCAGCTGTATCAATTGCATTAAGTATGCCTAGAGTGAGTGCTGGTGTAAATTAAATGTACATAATCTAATTTTGCATTACAATCAATAGATTCAGGAAATTAGTCTTATTTGAAGTTGAAAAGTTAGAACTCACTTCTGCTTAATTTGCAATATGTATTTATTACAAACTGACTGTTGATGTAAAGCAAAATTGCTGTTCTATTATCATAAATATGATACAGCCCTTAACTTGAGCATAGATAAAAATCCAATCATAAATCTAAGTCCTGTTTTCTCTCTAAAATAGCCCAAAAATTCCCTCTGACATTCATTCCCTTTGAGAAACTTCAAATACTAATTTTTAGAAGATATTTTTTTTATTTTTCAGTATAAAATACCTAACTTTTAAAAGTACAACATTTTTAATTGAAGGAAAGTTCAATACACTGCATCAGTGACAGGTTCTATCTCTACAGGCTGTCAAGTTTTAGGAGAAATCTAGTTTACAACATAAGAGAAATCAGAGGTTTTGTGCCGCTCAACAGAAACCACAAATTAAAACGGATATATCAAAGCAGCTGCCCAAGGACCCAGAGACTGACCAAGCTCTCAAGAGATTCACTCTCTTGAGGTTCTGTGACAACAAAAGAGCCTCCAGCACTGCTGGCCCCAGCTAAGAACCAGCATCCTGAATCATAACCCTGAGGTCAAGTAGTTACCACACCAACAGTACCACAAAAGACTGGAGACAGCTTCAGGCCTTTCTCTCCCTGAAAAGAGGAGCCACAAGGACTCTTCAAGTGTAGTTGAAGAGACCCAGCTTCGACTAGTTTTCCAGGGATTGTCAAGTACAGCTCCATGACCTAGCTATGCTAGTCCCATCTCACAACATAATGGAAAGTTACCCAGAAAAAAAATGCCTCAACATCACAAATCTACCTCCTTGTTATGTACGAGTAAGGAGTCTGGATGCTACTTCTAACAAAGAAATGCATGTAAATTATACAAACACGTATTTCCCAACCTTAAATTTATTTTGTGAAGGAGTATGAAAAGCTAGACAATAGGAAGCATGTAACTCAAGAAATGGCAAGGAAGCACCTAACTAAGTGGCCCTTTCTCACTTCTGAATGTTTGGTTGGGTATTTTATTGACAGAAATTTATCTGCTGGTTAACAAATATTTTGGTGTACGGACATGCCTTTGTCTTCTCAAAACATCATGAGCTTTTTTGGCTACCAGATATGCTCCAGAAATTATAAGCGAAACTGTGGAGATTAGCTCTTTGAGCATGAGCAAAACCAAAGAAAGAATTTAAAGAAAACATTAAATATAGCATAGAGTGAGTAAATTAATAATAAGATGCAACAGACTCTTACAACAAGGAAATCACATATGCCGGCTATATGAAATACGTAGCCATAAAGACAATATAAAAATAAAGATTAGACCAAAACCATAATCTGTCTTGAAAAATCACAAATAGGTGGCCTATTTATTAGAACAAACTGTTATCTCACTTACATTGAATTCAGAAACAAAATTACAAATAACCTCTTACTGCACCCCTAGAAAAGGACCAAGGCACAAATGCAGGTAAAAGAAACACAAAAAATGCTGGTTTTCAATTTCTTCAACACTTTGTCACTGCTATAAAATTATATCATTTTCTTCCATGACTACAGCTAACATAATTTTATTCTATACAAAGCTTATAAATACATCAATTGGCTTTTTTAATCAAGTTACTTCTTTAACCTTTATGAGTGCAAGTCTCAGCTTGTTTCTGAATCTTCTGCCCTTCTGTGCTGTAGTCATCTTAATTAGCATGATTAGAGTCAAGCTGAAGATATATTGACAATAACTTTGCTCATTCTTTGCTACCCTACTATATCTTACTCTGTGCCACTTTTTAAACTGTAATAGAATCTTACTGCTTACATTTTATACTAGTAAATTGCTATTTAGTAGTCCAGAATAAAATGTTAAATCATAAGCACACACTGTTGGAATAATAATTTAAAACCAGACCCTAATTAATATTTGCTGCCTTTTTTAAGCAAATCTATCCAGAACAAGAATGTTGTCCCTACCCTTGCCCATACAACCTCAGTAAGAAATGTGAGGACAAAAGTGGGAAACCTACATGGGAGGAACCACTACATATCCCAGAGGACCGAAGTGTCCAAGATACAAAAATCCCTACACCAGAAGGTGACCTACAGACCTCATTTACTTTAACAGGGACCCTTCTATTAACCAGAGTAAGAGAAATTAGGTTATTGTCTCTTTACTGACCAAATTCCCTCCTTTCCCAGCAACAGAAGGCATGGTGCCAGAACAGGATCATTTTCTGTCCTGAAAGGCAGAAGTATTTAATGAAAAAACTGTTTGTTTCTTTCTGTATAGATGCTTTCTGATCTCCTTATCTGATGCTGGAATTCCTGGACTTTTGCATGACTTTGCATATGTCTTATCCCTGAAGCCAATGGGGTAAGGGAGTAGGGAGACAGGGGGATGGATGGACAGAAAGGTGCCTTTAGAGGTCAACTTGGCCATGTGTAGAGAGCTCAGCATGACTGCTCTCCTTGCTCTGGTACTGCAGGAAGATCCTAACCATTAAAAGGAGGACTGTGAAGCTGGGCAAACTCCTCTTTGGGTGTCTCCTCCTTTTGCTGGTAGAGCATTGCATACATCATGGAGTTTCTGTGCTGCAATGCATGTTTGCAGCTATTTTCTAGGGTGATGTTTAGGGAGTGTTCATTCTGTGCTCTCATGCACATATTTTTATGAGTGTTGATAAGAGAAGCCAGCAGCTAAGCTGCATACCTTATACCCTGTCTCTTAAGGCCAGTCTCAGACAGAAGCTTTGTATTTTCACAGCACTGGTTCATGTTGTTACAGAACACTCCCTTTTGGCATTTTGGACAAAGACATCTTCTAGATAGCTTTGCCAAAGATCAACACTTTCCTTAAGGATAAAAGGACAGCTGACATTGCATAAGGATTTTGAACCTAAGCAATTCTACGGGGAGCTAAAAAACTAGATGATTGTCATCAGGAACAGCATATTCCATGATGCTGAGAATTCATGGAGCACCGTCCCATGCTCCCGAGGACTTGAGTCCACATAACTTACATTGCATTTGTGTAGGTCACAGAAGAAAAATAATGGAAGCTTTTATTATTATCATTATCCATAGGAGCAGGATGGAGTCTCAGACTAGTGAAACAGTGGTAGATTTTGATCTGTGGAGTCACTATCAACCAGGATTTCAAAGCATAAGTAAAACTAAAAAAATTGATGAATAATACATTTGCTGTAAATTACACTTGTGGGGAGATCAAAATTATTTACCAATTTGGAAATGATGGAGGGTTAAATGTTATGACAATTTATTTTGACATTTTCTAGAACAAATAATTTCAACATTTTCAAAATAGGAGCATTCTGACTTTCTATTTTGAAATAGCATATTTGTTTTGAAATTGACACAAGATTGCTCTGGATTTAGGAAAAATGTTTGGGTTGACAAAGAATAAAATTCTTCTTCCTGCTGAAAAAAGGCCACAAACTATTAAAGTCATTAAAAGTTGTTTCAGGTTGTTATAAACATTGCCTTCAGAATGCTTAGTTCAGTCACTAAACTTTCAAAAAGATGATAAAATCGATCATTTGTATAGATTTTTTGGAAAACCAGCAGGGAGAAAAGCAACTGGAGATGCATACCTTTCAAAGACCAAGGCCCTGAGGTTTGTTTTTCCTTGCTGCCACCCATTGCAGCATAAATTCCTATTGTATGTAGTAAAGCCAAGAAAACACATACATATAATTTGGAGCACTGCACAGCTGCTTTTCTGTCTGTACATCTGCTCCTATCATTTAACTCTTCATATACTCCACAATGATCAGTAGACTCCTTCAAGAGAGATGCAAATCACTCCTTGCCTCAAGGGGAGACTTCAGTTACACAGCAAGGCTTCATCTGCTTCTCAGTCTGAAAATTTCTGGCAGTTTTGTTTAAATGGATCCCAGAGCTTCATATTGAGTTACACACAACATGTAATAATACAAAAAATACAACAGTTGATGTCTCATTTTTATGTTAAATTCAATTTATACTTGGAGTGTCTCCACTATTTCAGCTTTCACTGTGCTGCAGATTTAGTTATTAACAATGTATGAAGTTTATTTTAGAGGCTGCCAGGAGCAGAGAGTTGGAGAATTTGGATAGGTAAGGAGCAGGTATATGAAGGTCTGTTTGTCTAGGGACTCAAAGGTATTTGAGGTGAACAGGAAAAGCAAATCTTAATCTGGTAGAAGACCTTGCAAGGAAACAGCCACATTCTTTAGTGGAAACTGCAATCTCAAAATCATTGGTTGCAAGGATCTCTGAATATTACAAGGCGATCACAAATCCAGTTTTCTCTAATCCAAGGACTCTGGCTTAAGGAAAGCTTCAGTGTTTAAAAGATGAAGAACTAGATTTGATAGCACAACTTTCATTGCCTTAAGCCAAGAAAAGGAGACTTTTGGGTAAGTCTCCATCACCTTGCAGAATCTGTTTCTGGAGCTCTGTCAGAGAAATGAAAGCTTTTGTCAGTGTGCCTATACAGTCTGGAAGAACCACAGCACTTTAATAAACACTTTCTTCTCCAGGCTTCCAGTCAACCTCTTTCCATGGTTATCAGGACTTGAGGAACGGCTGCTCCTGCTGATGCTGAGCAGCTCCACTTTAGCAGTGGGGCCCTGACCCTCACGGAAGATCAAAATAACATTTTTGGAAGCACACATAATTTATCTCCCTGTTCTGCTTGGTGTTTGGTCTTTCCTGCACATTCGTTGCTAAAATATTTTTATTCGTCTTTAAATATTATCACTATTTGCATGAGTAGCAGTAGTGATTAGCAAACTCAGTTATGAGCCGAGGTTACTGCTCTTTATACGGCATTTCACTGGCCTAAGATATTGTCCTTTCCCCAGAGTGTTTGTACTGTACCATGCAGGACTTTAAAAACAGTGCATTTAGTTAGCAAATGACATGAGGACAAACATGATGCTATGTCTAACATAAATGATGAAAAGGAATCCAAGTAGACTCATATTCCCTGTTCCATTAGAAAAACTTAATTTCATTAAAAGCCGTCAGGTGTAAAGTACAAAGACATTCTCTTATATTCAGACTAATATTGGGAACTCACAGGCTCTCAGTTTTTCTCAAAGTTAATGGCTTAGGAGTTCTAAACAAGAACAACATTTGGAATTTCTATACCAAGGATGAAAATTACAAGAAACATCCATCACCTGGTTTGAAAACAAAATAACCAGACAACATTCTAGGAGATACATTGCTTCACAGAGGAAAAAAAAGAGTGGAAGTAAAAGATCTTCATTTGAATCACAGGCACTGAATGTTCACCACTGACAAACACATTCCTATAATGTATGGATATTTCTCTTTTTTACAGGTAAGGTCTTCGAATCAGGAAGATATTCTTATTTCACACTTGCTTTAGGAGCCCAGAGTGTCACTCATGAGTCACGGCAGCATGAAAACAGAATTCAGCCCCCTATATTTTCCTGCAGAGATTCAGTTCTGCAAAAGCATTCTTGTATGGAAGCCTGATGGGCTAGCAGTCCACCACTTTTTCTGTTTGGAATCATGATTATGCTTTTTCATGTATCATAACACACCTCAGTATAGATCAGAAAAAAAACAAAAAATCATTGCCTGTAACCAAACCTCTATCTCACTTCATCTCTGTCTTATGTAGAGACTTTTATACTTCATCCTTCCCCACTTCCACATTCTATTTGCCTTCCTATAATGGATGTTTTTCCTTCTTCTCCTTTCTTAGCCTTTTATCTTTCATCCTTCTTAATTCTGCCTATATCTCTCTAGAACTGCCATTGTTACCCTGCTGGAATAGCTGGTGGTACAATTACTTGAGTTAAGTCTCCCCATCCAAGGAGTTTTCCCATAAGCATAATGGCAAACAGATAAAAGAAATCAGTCATACTTGGACATAGACCTCTCGAGAAACATTGTGCTCTATCATCTTCTATTTTTATTAAACTTAGAGACAATGGAGAATGTCTGGTAAATGCTGCCAACTCCCCATTGCCGTTCAAGGCTCATTTAAAATACGGTGTTATCACCCTGCTGAGACAATTCCTTCGAGATGCAAGCAGATTAACACCTCTAGTCTTGTACTCTAGGTGTTCCACTGAAAACCAGTCTGGGCACTGGCCTTAGCAGTCGTGCTTTCAACAGACTTTGGCTTTTGGTTTGTTTGCTTACATGATGCTACCTCTTAGTGAGTCCCCACATGCACTCAGCTTGCAACTCTGAGAATTATCAGCTGTCAACCTCCAAAGTCAGAGCACTGGCTTAGTTTCTCTCCTTATACATTGCCTCTCCTCAGAACTTAGTTTTAAAATACCAGGGAGAGCATATGAGTCCAGATTCAAATCAATTACAGTATTTCAGGTCTATAAAGGCAACAGTGGTTAATATGATAACAAATACCCCATCTTGTATTTTTAATGGCAATAATAATGCAAAGTCCCATCAAGAACAGTTGAAAACAACAAAAGGACCAGTCTTACACAGCTGCATAGCTACTTTTGAGTGGGAGGGCCTCTTCTTTTTTGACTGCTTGTTGCACATCTACAAACAAAAAGAGGCTACATCGTTCCTAAATGGGTAGGTTTATTTAATTATGGCTTTAGGTGTAAGGTGCTCATCTGCCTAACACAAAAGAAGAGCCATGAAATTATCCTGTTCCTCAAGCATCTCCTTTATATGAGTAAGATTTTCAAGAGCAAGTTTTGCTTATCTCCATTTCTGATTAGGGAAATGCTAAAACTCTTCATGACTTAACAGAAAGGAAATTACACCAGCACTGCAGACTTTTTACTACACAAAATAGCAGGTGCTGAAGGGTTCAAGAAAGTCCAGACTCATGTAAATGGGGCAGAAAGACCAAGAAAGAATGGATGAAGATGCAAGGAACAAAATGCAGTATGCAAGGAACTGAAGAATGCAAGTAATATATAACAATAAGGAAGCAGCTAAAAGTGTATATTCAGAGATACACCAAAGAAAGAGTAGAGAAAATTTATAGATTATAAATGGCAACTCATAATGATTCACCCTGCTGTGAGAAATAAGCAGAAATTGTAACTAGAGTTATATTCACATTCTTATTTCTGCTTACAGAATTGCTTAAATCTGACCTATTATGCAGCTTTCCTGATCCTCATGTTGACATGAGATGATTTTAAGCCTCATTTAACAATGAAAAGAAGGAATTGAGTTTGATTCTGCAAAGCAGAAGAGCTCGCTCCATTTCTATCAAGTGAAACAACAGTAGTGTATTTTTCTTTCTAGCTCTGACTTGAATTACATCCCTATAGTATTATCCTCAAAGAGGGCCAGGAGGAAAAAACTCCTTAAAACTGACTCCCCACAGAACGAATAAATACAACCAAATCACCAGCATGGAAAATAACTGTATGAGCCCTAGGTATCAAAGCTTACCCACAAATAGCTCATAGTGAATAATGCATGTGGTTTAAAGTCGGTTAAAATAAGTGCCAGGTCACTTATCAGGCAGCAGTGAATTTGCAAGATTTTGAAGCAAAATTCTTCTTTTGATTCTCCCTCTCTGAGGTACAAATAACTGAACTAAGATGCAGGTAAGTAAAGACTGGAATGACTTGTGGCCAAGAGCTGGCTGGCAAGTCCACAGTCTTTTAGTCCTATAGCAGAGCAGGCTGGTGGTGCTGAAAAGGCTATAGTGAAGCATGAAAGAGCCAGCTTGGACTTAGTGAAACAAGTTCTTGACATCATTGGGTCCTAAAGCCTCCTACTATGCCTCAGAAACTGAAAGGATTTTTCTTGGCTGAAAAATTCAGCAGAAAACCAGCAGACTACGAATCTATCAATATGGGTCAATCAGCTGTAGTCACTTTAAATTCTGCTTTTGAGACATAATGTATTTGGCTGCCAGATTACATTTGCATGACCTAAAATTTTCACAGTGCATGTTCATAAGGATACTTCAGGGCTAACCTCCCTTCAGATGAATTCAGCTCCTCAGACTGCTGAAAGTTGTGCACATTTTCCAGCCTTGGAAGTGTACCAGGGTTCTCCAGCAAAGGCCATTAGGTTAAGGGCATTTGTGAAAGGAAGGAAAAAAATAGTGAAAACTAGGCAATATAAAAAAATATATGGCCTTTCTCCACAGCATCATACCCTGGTCTTTATGTTACCTTTTCTGCTTAATTAGCCAAAGATTTAAACAAGCACTGTTTCTGCACTGAAAGTGCAGCCAACTGATTATTCAAAGGAGCTCTAAAGCTCTTCATTCCCTCCTTTCCAGAATGCAGGAGAAAGGTGCTTAAATTGCAACATAAATTATTTTCCCCTTGGCATGCTCGTGCCTGTCAAAATAAGTGTTGTTTGTATGGATACAGCTCAGGCAATTATCATCCTCTTCAGTCAATAATTTAACCCTATTATCCTATTATCAATGTTCTTCTAGTGATCCAAAGACTGGAACTGTTACTAACAGGTGAGGATATATATTCCAATATTGCAAAAGGAAAATCTATTTTTATACCAAGACATGTCAAGAAACAAGAAAATAATTATTCTTAAAGAATTCATAATAATTATTATGATTATTCCAGGTAAGATTTATCTTCAATTTCTGTTTTTCCTCTTTTAAAAAATGTGATTAATTTGCAGCTTAGAATTAAGAAAATAATCCTTACAAAAAATGATAGACTTTTAGTGAGGGCTTCACTCATGTTTTTTATCAGAACTTTTTTAAATTTCATTTCTATTTGCACACCAAAAGGAACTGAAAGTAAACTGTAGACATTTGAAAGGTCACAGTATTAGAGTCTTACTTTAACTGTTGTGGGAAAAACAAACTTTGCTTTGATTCTTAACCATTTATAAAGAACCTCAGCCTCACAGAGACGTGCCTGACAAAGTCTGGCCCTACATAAATTATGCAAAGACCCTTGAAATAACATCATTCAATATGATTCTTTCACATAAAAGTACAACATCATTTTCCAGGTGAGCAGCAGCCATCCAGTTCCTGTTTTCTGCAGGGGCATGATAAAACATATACTGCCTAACAAATAAACCCCTAACACACAGCGCTACTTAATAACTCAATTATCTAACATCCATACTAGTTCATAGACAACAAGCAGATCTTGAACTTTTGTACATTTTCAGTGTTGGAAAACTTTGCAGAAAACTTCAAGATAAATTATTTCTGTCAAGGCTGGTCCTTCCATTCTCTTGGACATTACTAGCTTAGATAACTCTTCCTGCAGAACCCATGTCAAGACAATTTGAAAACACTGAACCAAGCCCTAGCTTTCCTTTGCTAAGTAACCATAAAGTGCACTAGAATCCCAGAAGTTTTAAGAAATCTAGAAATGTGAGAGTTTTTCCCCCACAAATTTTACCATCATAAAATTCAAGCATAACATTTGGTAATTTTACTAAGACACTTAGTTGTATGTTTTTGTTTCCTCTCCTATTCCGGTGACCTAAGCAAGTAAAAGAAACAATTCCTTTGCTTTGATAATCAATTGCATTACATCTTCAGAACGAAAAAAAAACCACTAGTCCTTTACTTTCTCTCATTTATGGAAAAGGTACCTTAATGGCTACCATTAAACAGTGTATATTGATTTAAAACACGTTTTCACGTCCTCTTTGTCAAGCCAGCGAGCTTTCATATAACTTTAAAAAAACTGAGTAAGTATTTACCTTATTACAATATCTTAACTTATAAATTGGTATTTTAATAATCATTTACAAAAGCATCATTATCTCACGTACAACTTCTGTGCATTTCATCCTCATTTAAAGCACTGAGTGCATACACAGAAATAGCTAAGGGTTAATACATGTTTTTAAAACTAATTCTGGATGCCCATATGAAAGAGATTTAATTACAAAACAAAACCTAGTTTAACTCACATCACATAGAAACAAGAAGTAAAAAGACAACAGAACACGCCCATATTTTAAAATTTGCCCACTGCAATACATAAATCCCATTTACCATAAAAAATACGTATACTTGTATTTTTTGTCTCTATCAAAGTGAGCGCTGCTTTTTTTATTAAGACTCAAAATGTAGTTCTGCTCAAATATACTGCTATTTAACTGGCACTTAATATGCAATCCCATTTTAACTCGGATTGATGTTATTGTAGTTTAGAGGGTAAACAAAACATGCTTGCTCAGTCTTCTTGCATCATGTAATTCTGTTTTCATCCACACAGATTATAAATTCTTGCCATAGTAGACAGGTGATAGACTGCAACTACTAAATGAACCATGAATAAGGTATAAAATTTTCTAGGGACACGTTGTGAGGTCTCAGACCTTAAAGTTAGCAGTGGATCCCATTACAAAGCTTGATAATGTTCAAGAAATGGCCTGATGTTGCCAGGTGGGACTATCTTAATTGACAATACTTTGCTTTAATGTCAACTTCAGTTATACGCTGAAAGGATTTGAAAAATGATAATGACTTATTTCAGCATTTCACAGAATCTACCTCAATTTTAATCCAGGAATTTGAATCTAAACCCAGCTAAACTCTGATTATATCTAAACAGTTATTTAAACACAGTCTTCCATTAACTTGGAGTGTCAACAACAATAGAAACATTAAAATGAGTCATTCTAAACATCGCTGGTCATGGAGGTACCAGGAAGAAAAGTAGTCCTCTTTCTGCAGCAAAATGCATGGAAAGTAAACCTTTGGGTCTTAAATTATATTTTCCTTTTTATTTTCAGCATGACAATTGTCTTGTCATCTTTACTTTGCCCTTTCCACTGCACCCAGACTGCCCTCTCAAAGAACGGCACATGGAATATGAATTATTTGGGTTCAATCATATATGTTTGGCAGTACTGGATTACTACCAGTTTTCTTAACACATTCCCATTCATAACAAGTTGGCATAAAACAGTATCATGAGCAACACTCTACCAAATCTACTATTTTTGTCAGTTTTATAAGCCCCAAAGCTATCCTCGATAATCTGTGCAAGCACAAGGCAGGGTTTTTTCCCCCATTGACAACATATTGTTGGTTCTTACTCATTTCTTTGTAATCTCTTAAGTACCTAAAAATAGCAATTTTTTTTCTTAATGGAATTAAACACATTGGCCCTGCAAAACATTTCAGCTGCTTTGGGAGAACGTGGACATCTGTAATTGATTTTTCATAAATATGGGGCAGCCCATGTGATGAAGACATGGTGCATTGGAGAGCAGAGTACAGCATCTTTCAGCTAGTCAAACTTAAAAGAACAGTCATATCCTCTGATGGTCATGTCCCTTTTGAAGAATATTCCATCAACAACTGAACATTCTCAGTCATTCAATAAGTAACCAGGGACTCATCAGGGAGCAAGAGGCAGGCAGTCATCCACATATGTGAGGTGGTATTTGTGATACTCTTATGTTATTTGTGATGTCAGAACTGAATGAAAGAGAAATACATAACATCATATTTTTGGCACTGCAAGCTGTGTCATCTGTAACCTTGGTCAGCAGCCAAACTCTCACCCAGCCACCTGCCAGTTACCCTACTGAAGAGAACAAAGGTAGAAAACAGAGAGAAAAAAATCTCACAAGTTAAAATACAGAAAAGGAGATTACCATTACAGGCAAGAGACTCAACTTGGGGCAAATTAAAACAATTTACTGCCAGTTAAAACAGATTCAAACAGAGAGAAACTTCAGTCACTTCCTTCTCCTGCTTCCTTGCAGAAAGGCCAGCTTCCTGACCAGATTCTTCCTCCTCCCTCACTAAATGAGGTTATGGACCTGTCAACCTCTGCTACCACTTTTTGACAGCTGGGGTGATTATTGTGCATAGGGTTTAGGTGCCTGCCTTAGCCATGGTGTCCTCAAGTGCAGAGGCTCTCCTTCCTCTGCTGTGATGGAGCTGAAAAAGGCTCAATAGTCTCAGTGCTAAGGAACTGATGGGTCTGATTGGGGTAGACAAAACATTCCTCTATCAAATGCTGTACCAATTCAGTAGGATTACAAGTGTGTTCTGCCATAAAATCCCAGGCCTTGGAAGGTGATAATTGCCCTAGGTGTCTGCCAAAATCCTCCCACACACCCTGCTGCCCAGAGATTACCCACAATCAGGTCATATTTCTCTGTCAACTCACCAACAAGTTGTTTACTCTTGCACTTGGATGCAGTCAAGTTCCACCTATCCAGAAATACCAGATAATAGAACCAAACAGTTTCCAGTGATAATGCCTTGTCAATATTTTAGAAAGTGTGAATTTAAATGCCAAAACCATTATTTATATTGGCTTTTGAAGGGGAAGCAGTCAGAAAAAATTTCACCACAGTAAGTACTCTGAAAGCTCCATCATCCTATGCTAAATGAGTTTTATCAGATACATAGAAAGAGCAGACTTGCCTTTCAAAATGGGTTGACAGCAGAGATTCCAACCATATCTGAAAATCAGCATGCCCTGGTGAGGGGAGGCAATGATGCATCTGACTCCATCTTATCAGAAGGCTAAGTAATTACTTTATTATGCTATATTATTCTATATTATATTACATTACATCTAAACTGACTCTGTCAAGCACTCAGCTCAACTCCACTGCACAGCATCTCGTGATTGTCTGCCAACAGTCCCAACACACACACATGCTTGGCCCTGATAGGCCAAGGAAGCAAAACACCATCACTTTGGGTAACCAATCTCCATATTGCATTCTACTTTTGCACAAACACAGGTGCAGGAAATGAGATAAGCATTGTTTTTCCTGTCTCTGAGGTTCAGAGAATATGAATCCCAGAATACCCTTGGGAAGTTGTTCCTTGCTTTTCTCTGTGAAGAGAAATGCGGCTACACAACCATACCTTCACTGTTAAGCATTCAAACTTTGAGAGATCGCTCAACTAACACTTAAAATTTATAGTTCTACAACAGCCCATACAGCAGCATTAATGGAGACTGTAAAGCATCAAAAAGCCTACAGAATAAAGCAGTACCTAGTCCTTTATTAAGTCCTTTACTAAGGACTGTATTGAAAAACAGCATGTGCACTAATATAACCCTTCCTTTGTAAAGTTCCTCATACTTTTACACAAACCATTGAGTGTAGGAGTTTGAGAAGAAATTGTGAAAGAGAATTATAATTTCCAACTATTCATCTAAAAAATTTCTCTTCTACAGTGACCTCAGAACATCTCTTAAAACTGGTTATTTCCTTTGTTTATCATCTGCTTTTCATTACCCATACAGATGCTAAAAAGTCAGTTTCACACCTTTTCTTGATGCATGATCTCAGGGGATATATAGGAGATTGATCAATCTTGCAAAATTCTCACAAAATCTAATTGATGCATATTAAGTAATATAAAACCCATTGGCCTGCGTAAACATGATTAGACACATGAAGCTGAGCATCTTTCTACATAATCTCTTTACATCAAAACTAATTTCTGCTAAAAGAGATATCACCTGAACTCCCTTAAGAGTACAGTTAAATTTTTTGCATAATTTTTGCCTTTTCTTGCTCCAATTCTATTCTTTCTTTTTATACGAAAAGCCGTGACCAAGTTTTGCCTTGTTTCCCTTTCATTATCAGTCCCTTTTAAAATTTATCATCATCATTTCATAATTTAATAAATTTTCTCACTCATTCTCTGCTACATTTCAACACTATCGATTTCAGAATATCTGCTATTCTGCCTCAGGCAGGTTTGTAACCTCATCTATTGTACTGTTTTAATTCCAGCTCCCTCCGGATTCAGAGAGAGGAATTCCCTTCTCACTAAAATAACAGACTCCCACTTACAGTAGTAAAGGAGACTGAATTTAGGATTAAACAGAAGTCAAATTTAGTTCCCAGCTCTCTTTCTGATAGCACGAATTTAGTTAAGCTAAGCTGTTCCTGTCTACTTTGACAAATAGCAATATTGAAGATGTAGCAGGAAAAGAACTATTTAGCCAGGTGTTCCATTGCAAAGGCTCCCTCTTTACAGTGAGTCAGAGCAGAGTATGGGGTTGATAAAATGTGGCTGATGATAAACCTGTGGGTAAACTAAAGGCTTTGTTTAGCTTATTATTGAAAAAAAAAATCTTGATTTCTCATTCACTCTCACTTCCCTCAATTAAAAGAATGTTCTTAAAAGGCTCTTAGTTTTTTGCTTAGCTGGGTACTTGAATAAAAAAGACTGAATAGCACATCAAAATAACATTAATGTGTGCCTTGGTTCCTGTTTGTATATAGATGACCAAATTCATAGCACTGCAGTTCCACTGCAACTTACTTATTCACAAGTTTGCTAATTTGCCATTTTTTAAAATCACTTAATTAGGAAAATTCAAAGAAAATTTGTTTTCTTTTAGTTCTGCAAGGACATAAGAACATGTGCAAGCCCTATAACACTTTTTATTTCAACCAGCTGTTGTGCACAATCTAGACTATGCAAAGCAATAAACAGCCTGTTTTACAATTGACAGAACCCATTCAGCCTTAAAAGGAGTCTCCCCTACTCAACTGCCAGCATGAAGGAAGGGTATGTGAAAATCTACATGAAAAACAAATAGTGATTTTTCCAAAGAAATTCGATTATTCCATTTAATAGGTGGGCATTTCTGACAAAAAGCTCAGAACTACACTGTTGGACAAATTCAAAGAAAAACAACTGAAATTTATGGACCAGTGTTATGTTTGGTAAGGGCTCAAAGTCAAAATTTAAAGTTTAAATATTCCACATATCCAAGGAGTAGGGTATTGAGTAGACTAATAGGAAACCAAGGGTTCTGGCGTAATGTAGGAGGTTCAATTTATTTGGTTCTGAGTATGATCAGCATCAAGAGGGAACAACAAAATCAGTGAACAATGAGACATTGGTACAGTGACAATACATGAAGAAAGCACAGCATTGCCCAAAGCTTCAGAGTGTTTACTAAAAGACCAGGGATGCTGTTACTGAGACTAATTTTATTATATTCAGTTTCTTCTATTCACTGCAAACCCATACATAAAATGTGTCACTTCCAAAGCCTTCCATTATTTATTTCAACTGATGCAAACTAAATTATAAACTTGAACTAAATGTGGACTTGCACGTGCACACACCATTTTCAATACAGTCTTTCTCTTTGTTTTATTTTAGTGCTGACAGTTGTCCAAATGCGCTACATCTTATCTTCACAACCTTCTGGAGATACTCTAGAACCTCAGCTTCAAATAGATAGCAAACAAGGACTGTAACAAAAAATTGATGAGATTAACTTAATGCTTTCAGTCTATTCCTTAGGCCAGAGTAGGTATCTGACTTGTAGAAATCATAACTGTGGGTTTTGAGGAGCAATATAGTCAGGGGAAGACAATACCACAGCAGAGAGCAAAAGGAGAGGATCTCAGTCACAAACACAGACACAAAGACTTTAGGGAAAGAACAGGACAAAAAGAAGTCAGGATCAAATGACAGCAGAAGCTAAGTAGGCATGGAAGCAACTGACAAAGGCCTTGAAAGAATTAATTTAAACATTCCTTCAAGGAATGTTAAAATTACAAATAAAGAAACAGAGGATAAATAGAAGGATTAAAGTAGACATTATCAATCCACCAAGGAAAACAGAAAATATCCATCCTCATCATTTGAGCAATGTTCATCAAGACAGAAAAATGGACAAAGACATTGCAGAAATCAAGGTGAATGTCAAAGAAGCCTCAAAATAAGAAATATCACAATAAATGAAATTGTGGATAAAATACATTATAGAACTAAATTTACTGTATTTCAGTGATTACCTACAAAGATAAACTCTAGTAGAGCAAAGCAACCATTCTCATTTTGATAAAAACAGCCTTTTTCTGTCCAACACACACCTGCACTGTTACTCTGGTGATATAAAAACACACATACATACTCATTTAGCCATCAGCAAGTCTGACGTTTTAAAAACCAAACCAGCCTGCATAATATCAGTGCCCCAGCTTTCAACAGCAAAGATCACAGCAAAGTGTACAACTGAGAATGCAAGGCTGTAATCACGACACTGGAAAAAAGTTCCAGTAATCAAAAGCACTTGTTAATTGGAGTTTCAAATTATGAGGGGTCATCCTTACTTTAAATTTAAAATGTGACATAAAATTTTGTCACATGCCACAGATCACATACAGACCAGAATTCTTCACTCCCTACTTCAGGACTAAAAATCTGTCCATGAAACATTCCTCTAGAGCGTGCAAAAGCACAAAAGCAGAATGTCATATATCCATATAAAAGAGTTAGTAATCAACACTTAGTTCAGCAAAAGCTATCACCACTGATCAAGCTGGCATACATCTTCATATCTCCTTCCTGAGAATTTGCTTTACCATCTTGCCACTGCTTTTCATGCCGTAGACAATTAAATACGGAAATCACCATTAGCCTAAGCTGCACAGTTCTGAAATCAAAGACCTGCCTGCAGGATGAGAGAGAGAGGACAGGCAGAGAAAGCACGATCAGAGCCTTACCTTCCAATGAGCAGGAACTCCCCGAGCACGCCCAGGCGCCGCATGGCGATGAGGATGCCCCTGACGGTCATCCCCTCGCAGAAGCACACCACCACTCTGGCCTTGGGTAACCTCTCCCGCAGCTTGCGCAGCAGGCGGTCAAAGCTCTTCTCGCCAGCGTTGCTGTAGATCTTGTCAGAGTGAGCAATGCAGAGACCCTCTTGGGCAGCCAACTCTTTGAAGGCTTCCATTCCACTTTCCCCATAATTTCCTATTAAAAAAAAAATTATATCATGCATTTAACCAATTGAATTATGATGGGAAATTGATAGTTTCTCCCTCCAAAATCAAGCAGCATTAGTAGTAGGAAGAGCAAAAGAGATCCATCAAAGTGAATATGCTCACAGTTTAGTGGAGCAACAGGATATCCATGTATCAGTATGTCTTAGCAGAACTGGAGACTGCAAGTTTCTTTTCTTACATTGACTCAACAATGAAGAGTATAGGGAATGTTAAACAAGGAATGGATAGGTAGAAAAGGGGACAGATCAGACAGTATGAGCAAAGTTTTATTAACATTTCTATGGCATAACCCACAGCTGATCTAACTTAGGAGAACAATAATAGGAAAAGGAAAAAAGGATTTAATTCCAAGCTGTCTGCATAGCATGCAGTCCATGTTCACAAAAGTGAACATGAATGATGGATGCACATTTAAAACACACTGATCTGGTAACATTTTCAAAGTCACACTAATTTGACCAAGCAATGTTCACGACACCTAAAATTTAGTCTTGATGATGTCTGTCTTAGAATAGAAGACTTTCTAACTGAAAGAACTTCAGAAATTACCCTTTCCAAGACAGAAATATTTGAACTGTGTGGTCCAAACTATATATAAAAACTGATTCTCAAATTCACTTCTCTTTATACATTCAGCAAGCCAAAACAACAGTTTTACAAAACTCAGGATGCCTTCTGCTATGGAAACAGGTGAAACCCCAAGTTTTCTTTGAATATTTAATGCCTGACATGAGCACAGGACTTATGATGAACACCCATCATGTAAGAGGAACAGATGGATTAAAAAAAAACCCATATCTATTAACAGTAACAAGAAATGGTTCAAAAAGAGAATCATTAATTTGATGATATCCATATCCATAATGTTTCTTTCATCTAATGAGGGAGTAAAATCAGATATGCTGATCACTTCTAGACCCAGACCTTTTCAAGCAAGGGGTGGTTGAAGAGGTCCCACTTCCCTGTTTCCAGCAACTGTTTGAAACAGCTAATTGCAAAGAGGGGGACTTCTGAATAAGCCTAAATTTCTTCACAAAAAAAAAGCCATCAGAAAGAAAATGCAGCAAGAGACAGTTCAGGCACGCTGTATAAACCCAGCAGAAATATGTGCATTTTTCAAAACCATGGATCATTTGCCACAGATCAACACTATGCAGACACACTATGGCAGTCATTGTCATACTAAGTTGCAGACGAACCTGACAGGTCTAGTGTCAAACACAAAACTGAAGTTCCCCAGCCCTTTGCACTGAGCTGCCCTAGTTTCTCATAAATTTGAAGTGCAGCAGAATGGCCTCTTTTCTAGCCTGTGACTCAACATCATATTCAGCAATCAGGTCAATTCTGCTTTTTTTTCTGTGAACCAGAGGTACTCCAGAGCAGCAATCCTACGTGGGTGTGGGAAGGAGAGGAAGACCTGTGCCTTGTGGGAACTCACCACCAAGCAGCCCAACCCCACAACCCTGTACTTGGGTAAACACTGTGGCCTTGTCATATGCTGAGAACAACCCAGGTGGAGGTATTTCCAGGTATTTATAGGCCAGGACCTGCAGTCACCAAGGGACTTACTGCAAGGCAGTACAGTTTGAGCCATGCTGCTTTGATGACTTGCCTCAAGTCCCTGACTGGCAAGACAACCTCACCCCTGACTTGCCATTAGCAAGAACTTTATGTTTCAGCAGGATACATTTCCCAATTTCAGCGGAACTTCGTTCAGCAGAGACTCCCTTGAAAACAGTTGAGTTATTCTTAAAGTCTTAGCTAAAGTGGGACAGGAGACTAAATCGAATCCTATTAGATGTCTAGGCAGTGCATATTAAAAAAACAAATATAGCAGGTTTCTTACCCAAACTTTAAGGAAGGGTTTTGTCATGCATCAGTAAAGCACTAATTTTGCTGTAGTTCAAG
This sequence comes from Euphonia xanthogaster, assembly GCA_034509185.1. NCBI lineage: Eukaryota > Metazoa > Chordata > Aves > Passeriformes > Fringillidae > Euphonia > Euphonia xanthogaster. The sequence continues at coordinate 47,926,211 of JAYDZK010000169.1, forward strand.
TTAATGGTTTCAAGAAATGAAAAATTAAATCCATTTGGAATGATTTTTCTCAGCTTTAATTTTGATGAAATAACAATTATGTCAAACATAGTCAAACCCATACTTACAGTACAACAGCCTAGCAAAACATATGCTAAGAGAAAGATTGGTGTCTATAAATTCAGTAAGTGTGACAGAGAGTCTAGAAGGGAAAAAGCTAATTAAGATCAAGAACAACATGAACAGAAGATGGAATAGGCAAAAAACAAGGCAGAAAATCTGCAGCTCTAAAGGAAAGATTTCCAGTCCTTATATGAAAGTAGTATAACAGCTGTCCAGTGGCAGAACAAAAAAGTCTGATGTTTGACTGGAGCTTGCTCAGCTCACAAGAGCATTATGTAAAGTAGGTTTCTGCAACAGCCAGAGATGAGACTTGGTGACTCTAGAGGTTCACTTAAAATCTGTTTGCCATGCTCCCAGAGCAAGACAACATGCTGCACATCTTTCCCCTCCAGGGAAAAAGATCAGAGAGAAAAAGAATGTGTGACATATGCTACATAGATTGTTCAATGCACTCAGCTACTGAGGTATGGACAATGTAAGAGCATATATGGAATAGAAAACACCAATTAATTCTGTGCAATAGCCAAGAACACAGCCATCTGTACCAGCTTGGTGGGTACATCCATTTCAATCCACGCTCAGACAGTTAAGAGGGGAAACCTGTAATGAAAGAAATCTCTTCCTGATTGTAGTCAGTGGAGAGTTACATCAGGGCCCCAGGCTAAGACCTTTCTTCCTTTGAAAGAGCCATTGAATAAAAGATCTAATTTATCTGAAACTACCTTTTGCTACCAGGATCAGCTGTGAAAGGCAAAATAATTATTATTATGATTTTTTTTTCTGACCTCTACCCAAAACTAGGTGAGACAGTAACATACTTTGAGCCCTACAATTGGGGCTCAAACAGCCCTTGCATTTTTTAACCTTTTTTAAGGTCTGTTCAACTTGTACCCTAATCAAAAAACCACATATTTTCCTTATATGCTTCATTCAGAATCTGTACAGCAGTATAAAGGTAAATTCTAAACCTATCAAGACTGCAATTTTACCAAGAGGATTTTTATAACATTTTTCTTTCAGTGCCAAAGGAAGCTTTGCTTCAGTACTGAGAAAATTCAAGATAAGGCCATTTCTGAGAGGGATCCGCATATCTTAAGATACTGCTGAAAGTTACATATAGTGGTAACTACTCTCACCCATTGCATTACGTGCCTTAAATATCTTAATAAAAACATTAAGATGCTGTAGTAAAAATAAGAAATGTTATCTTGATCAATGGAAGACATACAAAAGAAGAAGCTAACAAAAAATTCAGCCTCATAAGTTACTCCTGTGAGCCAGTAAGTATTACGTTTGTGCCACAGCTATATTGAAACTAGCACTCTTTGGTTGTATTAATGCTTTAGTAGTGTGGGGAGCAGAACCCATGAGCTCTATCTTAAAGGTTTATGTTCTTTTTTTTTTTTATTACAGCTGTTTGGCAAATTTGTCCCCATTCTCTTTATCAAGAGAACCATTTGTTTTTCATTTATGAAATGGAGCAGAAACAGCTCAGCAGTGAGGTGCTTATGAGAATCCTGGAGACTGTTTTCTTAATGGATGCATAGAATGTCTGTGTGGGTCTTCCCAAGCCATATAACAGTGTGTTGTGTTTTCAGGGGGCTTAAAAACAAAACAATGTGTCCTACTTAATATCTATATTTGAATGAAATCAGCCATTGATTTATTTGGGCAATAACATAAGGAAATATGAATCATTCATATTTGAACTGAATAGAACATTTCCTTGAAATATAGGCTAATCACCATTTTAAAAAAAATCTTAAAGACCACAATGCTGTAGAGACTGTTCTTTCTTGCTCTGCTTTAAGTGTCATTAGGAAATACCAACTACACTTTTAAGACCCATTTAGAGAAACACCTACAAAACTGACAAAACTCTCAGCAGAGAACTCTGTCTGGAAGAATGCTCCAATGCACTTAAAATGACAAAAGGTAGGGAGCAAGAGTTACTTCACCCACCTCAGCCATGAGTAAACTCTTCAGATGAGGCCACCTGTTGTTCACCACTAGGGGCTTATTTGCTGCATTTATTCCTCTAAACCATGGCAATCACATCCTGGATCAAAAGTGAACACACAAAACCTCCTATATACTCTGCAAGCACATAACAAAGGTAACGCACCAAATAAGAAAACCACAAACTCCAGTTTCAATGCAGGGTGCTACAGAGGCAAGTCATATTACAAGAAAGTCCCTCTTTTCAAATTAACAAGTGAGAAACTATTTTTTGTCCTCTTCTTTCCTCTCTTAATGTTATGATCTGTTTTTTCACCTCTCCCAAGCTTGTAAATACCTTGCTGGAGGTATGAAGTCTGTTTCATTGTTCAGTATTGATTCACTGCAAGACATGTCTTTTACTCAACTAATTAACTACTTTTTGGCAGAGAAAATAAGATGAGAACAAGAGGACTGCACGACATAGCAGCAAGTAATAACTTTTAAAAATCTTCTCTGCTGCAAAGGCAAATTATTTGGGAAGAGCAGAGCAAGGACATGATCTGATTGTCAAGTTAGTCCCTGACATATTGCAATTTGTAAAAACTAGTGATAACATTAGATGAGACAGTAACTATGCTGTTGTCAAATAAAAATCTGAAGACAGGGAAGTTTGGGACCACTGAACAGAAAATAATAGGCAGAAAGAGCATCAGTTTTCTCTCTTATAATATGGTATGCCTCCCTGTGCCACAGGAGCATCTTTGAGTAAGGTCAGTAAACAAGAAAAAATTGAGTTCTCTACTTTTAATGTATTTGTTACAAGTACCATATTAAATAATTGTGTGTATACTGTTAGTTGATTACAAACTAAAAAATTTCAGCCATCAGATTTAAGTTAGTGTGTTAGTAACAAGTTGGGAGCACGTACAGAATCAGCTAACTTTCAGAATCTGAAATGACAAGTAGTCACTTTCTAAGCTGTAATAATTCAGCCACTCACATCAGTTTGTCTACACCTTTGATTGGGAGAGTTACAAATAAAATTCAAAGTCCATATTTATTCCCTGAAGGTACCAGACTGACAAAAATCCCAGAAAAGTTGTAGAAATGGATCTGCCAGTGCAGTGCATTATTGTGGTCTATCTCAAACATAAATGCTGTGTTCATAGAAGGCAGCCCTAGTGGCACACAGCTTCCAGGGCCATTAAACTGATGCTATGCACCCTCTGCCAGACTTTTTTGTCACTGGGAAAAGGGCAAGGATCTAACACTTCCATATTTCCCTAGAATACCTTTTTCAAGGCTATCCCACTGATTCCAGGAGGGGCAATATTTTACCAGTTATAAGTTATTCCAAGTAGGATTTTTTTTTCTTTTTTAGTGAACTCCTTACACCTAATGTTGACTTTGCTACCTAAAGTCCTTTACCACACAATTTCTTTTCAGAGTTCAGATAGAAAATTATGTTAAGAAAGCTTCCTTTGCTCAGTAAATTTCACCTCAGGTATTTTTTAAGGGACAACTTCAAAGAAAGTAGCCTATGAGAGTACTCCACAAACCCTAAAGTACTGGCTGTTTCACAATAAGTAGAATTCTGCATGGATGTGGGCTCTGATTCTGTTACCAGTCAGGACAAAACAGCAGAGAAAACATCAAAATTACAAACTTCACTCGATCTAAAATCTCAGTCAAATTGCAAAGCTTAAAATGAAAACCTCTACCATTTCAAAGCAGTTTACAGAGGAAGGAACAACCCAAAACCTGCTTTATAAAGACTGCTGAAGTGGCTATTTCAGTTTCACTAGGTACAGTGACTTTGAAGAGAGAAACAAGTCCTGCAAACATTGGCCCCTAAGGACAGTTTAATACAGTTGAACATCAATGCTACTCACCAGAGGTTTTCCCCTCTCCTGAAGATCAGCTGGATTGGCTACTGCTTCCTACCCCTTAGATTGGGTCCAGCTACCCATCTCCTCAGTTCTAAAGTTGCTTTTAGCCTGCTACCATGCATCAGTATCAAAGTCCTCCTTACCACCATCATCTCTCCTTCCACGCCAACCCATGGCTCTCTGGAAGTCAGTGCTTATGTTTCTCTAGATGTTTATCTTTGACATTGTCAAAAGGACTTTGTATTGGATGGAGGCCTTACCATCTTTTAGCTATGGAGAAGAAAACTCATTATTAGAAATTGAAACCAAACTGCAAGCACTCTGTCTTCATTTAAGCTTAGGAAAGTTTTCTGCATTCTTTCTAAGCAACTGCACTCTAGCCTTACAAAGGCCAGAAGGATATGTTAAATGAATGAACTGTGTCATCTTTAGTACACTACAGATCTCAGTCATCTGTGCTTATAGCCCGTTTTCTTCAGGCCCTTCTAGAAATGCAGAAAGTGAGCTGTTAAGGCCAGACTGCCTTTTTTTCATTTCCTAGTGTTAACCAAAATTGAGTATAAGGGATTAAAAAAAAAAAAGCTGAAATGCTGAATTAGATGATTATTACATCCATTAAACAATACACTATGCCTAACATAATTAGAGAAATTAGATTGTATTTCAAATAAGAAAACTCACATAATTTTATTAAATGCTAGGTTAGTTCTTGTCATTAATGACAAAGTACATTTTGCCAATAGCTCACCACAGTGATGTGTTACCTCAGTGAAGAAGACACAGAAAAAAGTACAATTCTGCCACTCAGTAAAGTGGTTATATTTAAGCCTTCATCCTGAAATCAGCAGGTGCAATATCTTGAACAGCTACTTGATATTCTTGTCAGAAATACAGCCACAGGTGAAGTCAGCCTGAAGTAATGAGACTACTAATGCTAAATGACACTTCCCTAATAAGACAAATGCCAAAATGTGGTATCATGCAGTTTTTTTCCCTAAATGCATTCAAAGCATACACCCAGTGATTATTTATTATGTATCTATTAAGGAGTTTGAGAGGTTTATATTCTAATGAAGCTATTTCAGGTCCAAACCTAGCTGACACACACTACTTGTAACAAATTTGCTCGCTGAACTTCATATTTCTGTTCATGATTTATCAGCAAGGGGCTTCCAGTTTTCTTCTGAAAATATTAGAATTAATCTAGTAATTCCTAGCATTAACTGTTGGTTGGCATTGGTAGAAAAAAACTCACACTTTTTTGTGTGTGTTTCTTGATGTTTCTGGGGAAAGTAATCATAAGAATAAAGTTTCAACTCCTATAATAATCTCTTTTTGGTTTAAGCTTGCTGTGAATATTACACTTAGTAAAATCATTTACAAAAGTAGTTATAGCAAGGATACCCAGAAGTGACATCAAAGTAGGAGAACAATATTCCCCTTTTTTTAATATGAGCAGAAATTTCAAGAAGAAGGAAAGAAGCATATCCTCAGTTCTGCACATGCTTTGACAGTTTTGCAATTAAGTTAGCTCACATTCAAGCACAAGATTTAAAACCTTGAGCAATCAAAAATCATGCATAAAAGTACCCTACTATGAGGGTTTGAACATAAAGGAATTAATGAAAATTTTAAATCATATTTCTACTGGTTATCTGTTTTCTGAATCTGAGGACACATAGCAATCAGTTTCTGACCTTTCCTTATATTTCCTTATAAAAATTTTGAGAGTTAAAGATGGCTATTTTGTTTTAGTGACTCAAGATACTCAGAAATTATATGTTTTTATGGGCTGGCACTTAGAAGGCCAAATGTCATGAAATGCTCCATAAAGAGTCAGCAACTCTATGACCACTTCCCAATAACCTGCACTACCAATGACTTCAGGAGGTATCTGTAAAGGATGTTAGAAATGAGGCTATTTTCTGAGGAGTATTTTATACTCATTTTCTTATGAAAGAGAAGTTAGTGTTTGGACCTACTCCCACTGAAGTGAGATTTCAGTGGCAAAACTACTGGATGCTTATTGAGTTTTAAGAGAGACAAACGAACTATTAAATTTTATTCTTCACTGGCTGTTAACACACATCATTGAAAAAAAAGTCCAAAAAGCTACTGAACTACAACCCCAAAGCTAAAAGTTCATGACCTTTAAGGCAATTTTAGCTTACATATAATTGTTAGACACTGATACATTCTGTTCATTTGAGTCTCAGCTCTAGATGTGAATTATATTGCATCTGGAAAAACATATAACTAATAAATCTTAGTCTTTTGTCTAAAAAATTATACCTAATCCTATCTTATCCATCACAAGAGAAACTGTTATCAAATTGGAATAGAATCCTGAAGTTTTTTACAAACCAGAAGATAAACTTTTTTATGTATGCTTTGTCAAATCCCTGAATACTGTAGGCTTATTATTCAGAAGACTATTATGCTATTTTAGAAATAATTGTGGTTTAAATTAAATATGTTTAAGAAAAACAGTGACTGCCTTGGTGTACATGTCTATTAAAGGTTTTGATGAAAATGAATATAATTTCATAATATTATGTGAAATAAATTCTAAACAACAAACAAATTCAAATCCTGAGTGTGAAATGTACTCTCAGTTATGAATACTCATACCAGCACTTCCAATTGAGTCCATAACTGCAAGGATTGACACAATACAAATGTTTGAGTTACATAGTGTTAAATGTCATGTCTGCTGCTGAATGGTGAGACATTCGAAATACCTTTTCCCAAAGGCTATCGTAGTATCTGCATATGAAAGGGTGATTTAATGTTGGGAATACAGGCAGAGCTAGTACAGGAAATTAATGTAAAAGCCGAATTACCACAAGTAAAGAACAAATTAGTAGTTTACTTTACACAGCTCCCACGGAAGTAATATAAAAGAATGAACTCTGGAAGGGCAGTCTTGAGAGGTAGAAAAAAATGACCAAATGCAAGAAGGAGAAAGTGATAAGCCTGAACACATGAGATAGTGAGATACTGCACCTGTGCAGCTCTGCGAGGCTGCACCCCAAGGATGACACCTTGCACAGGTTGAATCCACTCATACCCCCACCCATGTCCGCATTCAGGAACGCTCTCAGGTCACCTCCTGGGCTCCAGGACCTAATGGGGGAGGCCTCAGGATTGGCAGGAGGCCCTTGCAGCACTCCTGATGCAGTTCTTAAAGCATCCTTGAGGAGATGAGGGCAGTGCTGCTACACAGCCCTGTAAAATTGCTCGATGGAGGGAAAACAGAAGGACCTTTGCTGGGCTAAGAAATAGAAAAAAAAGACAAATCATGGAGAAAGGTGAAAAACTGGGTTTTTTTTCCAAACATTGCTGACTCTGAAGTTTTGCCTCCTCTACAGCCAGGGCTTACAGATAGATCCTGAGGAATGGCTTCTGGGTACTCACAAGTTGTACTGCCATCCAGAAGGTCCCAGCACCCTTCTGTTCTCAGCTCAAAACAACCTGAACCCAGGCATGTCATTCCATCATGGCTTCAGCTTCTCTGTCCTCAAGTAAATGTTCCTGGTTAAATCCGCTGAGGGCAAGGAGAGGCCCTCACTCAAAGAGCCTGCACAAGGCCACGAGGCCCACAAAACGCCTGCAGGCCCCTGCTCGTACCGGGAAAGCTGGACAAGCCCTACTTGCTCCCACCACCTTGTCTTTTCCCAAATTGTCCCTCTGAGGGCCAAAGCCCACAGAGAAACTGGGCACCAGCAAAGCGGCCAAGGGGAGCTGGCGCTGGTGCCATGCCCTGGGACAGGGCAGAGCCGGCAGAGCAGCCACGCTGGCCCTGGATGGGGCTGTGGCAGCCTGGCAGCGGAGCCACCCTTGCTCCCAGGGGAGGCTGATGGCAGGGCACGCTCCTCCACCACACCAGGTCCTGCTTATTGGGAGGGGAAGCCAGGATGAGAAGGAGAAGGAGAGCAAGGGGAAGCACATGCCCACAGATGGAGCAGTGGCAGGTGCGACATGGAGGAGAGAGGCCGAGGCTGTGCATGCACTGAGCGCGTCCAAAAGCAGCAGCTACTGAGGGCAAGGCAGCTGTGCTTGCACAGCCGGCTGTGTACAAGCTCTCCAAGAACAGTGTCAGCCACTGCCAAAGCAGGCTGTGAGGTGGCAGAGTGTGAGGCAGATGTGGTGGCCTGCTGGCCTCAGTTTTGGCGCCCGCTGACAGTGAAGAAGCAGAGCTTTTGGCCTTGACAGTGGCCAAAGGGCAGCATTGACATGTCTGGCTCTGATCTCACATCTCAGAGCCGGGAAAAGTACATCTGCAACTGCACAGATGTGAGCTTCTTGGCAAAAAAATTATGGGGGACTCCTCAGCCATTCCATGTGGTTGCTCCAGCATGGGGAAATGGCACCAGCCCCCTGTGTGCCAGGAATTTTGATGAAGGTATTCATCAAGGAGTGATTTCAGTGTGTTCAATATTTCTGCCGTGACTGAATCAATAAATGATTGACATAGATGCCTCTTGATCTTATGACAACGTGTGGTAGGTCTGATCTGCTATCTACTAAAATATTCCATATATTTCTCAACAGCAACAAATCTTTTTTTGACAACAAAGTATATAGCAGTTCAACAGATGTACTTCTACCACCAGGAGTGTCAGAAAATCCATCCCTAAAGCACTGACTGGGCACCATGGGAATATATAAGAGACTTAAAAACCATAATTGCCTTCAACACTATTAAGATCATCAAAGTACTTTGGGCAAACTGCATTAAGAGGCTGCTACCATCAATGCCCACCCTCTCACCATCGCTGTCACCACCATCCCACCCCAAATATGCCTCCTGGGTTTGGGGAATTTGGACTGTGAGCTTACCTGATGGGAACTCACGATAAAATAAAGGCAGCACTATTTTCCAATTATCTCTGGTCTGAGGAGAAGTAAACAAGGCTGAAGGAGAAGAATGTGTCCACAAGGAAAGCCAAAGCCAGCAGCTGTGCTGAAAGTCAGCTCTGGCTGGATTTGGAGCAGGCAGGCCATAGTCCACAGACTCATTTGCTGAGGCCAGGTTTGCACACTTCCTGCCAGCCAAGGGGGAGGAGAAGAGTTTTTGTGTGTATTATGGCAAAACCTCCCATACAGAGGGGTTGAACACCTGTCACCAGAGGCTACAAGCCAGATAAGAAGCAGAGCCTGCAGAGTCTTCCCTCATACAAAGTGGCTCAGTTGTAAAACTCCTCCAGCTGCTGGGAATATCACATTCACACAGGACATTCACATGAGAGGCAGGTGTCTTTTTAAAACTGTCATAAACCATCAAAGACCCCAGAAGCACTCCCCAGACTAATCCCTGAGGCCATCCACAGATCCAGAGTGTATTGCAAAAGACAGTGTAAAACTCCCCAGGGCAGAGGAGGAGCTTGGCATGTTTCCATGGATATCTGAATGTCCTGTATGTTTTGTGGGACCCCTACCACCAAGAGGACCAGAAGAAGAGGATGAATGGGACACTGCTGGATCCCCAAGGGCGGTGAATATTTTCTACTTAATCTTCTCTCTGTCACTTTTTTTCATTCTCTCTCCCACCTTCCTTCTGCTTTTCCTATTTCTTTCTCTCTCTCTCTGATCCAATTGCACAAGACACTACAAATTCCATTTTGGCATTGTGTAACCTGACATCACTAACATGCCTCTTGTATGAAATAGCATGATGTTCTGTGACAAGATGTAAGCAAGAATGAGTGAGAAGATACTGAATCTTTCAGGTGTATAGAATGTTTTCAGGCCAAATATCATCAGCTTCTCGAATCTAATCCAAATACAAATGAGTGAATTGGTGCCGATAGAAAACACATGTGGGATAAAAATTAAACAATTTTTCAGGTTGTATTATATTGGACACTTTATAATTTCTTTCTTTGTTCCTTTCTTTTATTTTTTCAGAAAAAAAAAGAGTTCATTTCTCTTCAAATTAAAGTAATTACAATTAACTTTAAGTAACACAAATTGGTATTAAGCAGAGGTGTTAGGTTGGCCAAGTGTTAAAAAAAAGAAAACAAAAAGAACAGAGACGGTCTTTATGACATCAAGCTCATAAAAGTTTCATAAAAATGTTAAATAGATGGAGAGGAAAAATAGGTCTTCTTAGAGAAAAAATCAGCAGTGCAAAGGCCAAAGCAAATTCTGTATACCACTGAGGTTTCACACAAACTCTTTCTTTCTCCAACAAAGCATTTCTGGAACATAAAATAAGATCTGGTAGTCTTTTATAGAAGTCTCACATAATCTCCTTTCCTCCATAATATTTGTTAGATTTGATGACTGTTAGTACAGAACCAAGATTTCATCAAAATAGCATAGAAAATACTGATGCTTTCTCTGCTATTGTGGAAAGAAAATAATGACTATTCTTAAGATGTAGCAAAGAGATATACAAGTCACATAGTACTTTGGATGGCACTGATATGTCCCTTTTATTAATTGCAAATGTTTTCTTTTTTTTTTTTTTTTTTTTTTTTGATGCAATTGAATAGTTTGTTTGTATGCTTTGCATTCCCTTGTCCTTTGAGGAGCTGACAATGATACTGGGATCTTACTGCGATCTTACCTTTCATGAAATGAGGCTTGTTTTACTCTATTCTGAAGAGCACTCTCCTGTTAGACTCTATGATTAAATTGGATTAAGAGAGTGATGTTTCTATATGTAATTGCATAAAGAAAGAAACCCACAGCTGCTTAGAATAGGCAATTTTGGGGAATCTGTGAGTGTACACTACATGAGAGCAGAGATGGACTGGGTAGATCCCACTTAAATGACAGGGATTCCCTCAGAAGGTGCAGAATGCATTAAGCAGTTTCCTTTTCAGTAGTGTTTCTCTGTTTCTAAAATGCTAGTATATTTTTGCCATCTATGTGTTCAAAAATAGTGAACAGCCTTTTTTTCTAAAATATGGTCTGAATGCAAATTTTTCTCTGTCTCCTTTGAGACTGTTTGAGCCTCAGAAGGTAATACTGATACTAGCCACTGCTGATTTCCTTTGGTATCATCAGGATCCAGTTCAAGACTTCCTGATTGCACAGTTAAAACATCAATGGGGAAGTGAGAGAGAAAAGGTTGTCAGTCTAAAACCATACACAAATTGTCATAGATTTCAGCCTACTTCCTTCAGGGATTCAGTTTAAACCCCTCTAGGATGGTTACCCAGATAAGGAGATAAGAAACTCCTTCACGTATGCAACATGAACCAATTCCATGAGCAATGCATTGCAACTCACTCCAAGCTGCTGCTCTCCCACGTGGAGAGCAAAGGATGCCCCCAAAGGCTGTCTGGGCTGACTATTTGAGTAACACAATGGCATCTCTCCCACTGTCACTGCAGCCCCTTCCCAGGTGCAGGGCTGAGGGGAGGGTGTGAATGTGCTTTTGATGTGTCTGGGAGGGTGAATACAAATGCAGAAGGCTGCTCTTGAAATGTCAGCCTGACGACAGGAATTACTGGCATAAACTTGAGCAAGCCCTTTCCTGCAAAATCATTGACAACAGCAAACTTCAAAATTATGGACAGAATTTGTATTCACTTAAAGTACATTTGTTAGACTTTTCTACAGTCCTCCCTCCTACCTAACAACAATTGGGTTTCATATTTTATGTGTACAAGATCTTGTGTCTAAGATTAGCTTTTCCTCAAAAACACATCTCACATTGCTATGGTATTTCCAAACGAACTACAATCTCATCCTATACATCTGTCCAGGTTTTAATATAATCAGAAAAGCAAATGGTTATGCATATTAACATACTATGAGAAGGAGATGCATTAGGCAGACCTCAATTTTCAGCTTTGATAACCTGACTATTTATAAGCTGTTGGAAAGCATGTTAAATGACTGAGTGAGGACAACGAAACTACTGTTTTGAGGATGCAGATTTAACTTATTGAATATGGGGTTACATGCATATATAAGTCCAAAAACAGAAGAAGGAGTTGGGACTTATATTTCTCACAGTTTAAAAAATGCTGTTGCAACTTGATGCAGAGGAAGGCCAAAGGATGAAGGTTGTGCAAGTTTGGAGATTTTAATAAATATCAGCAGCACTCATCTTCTCACTTTGGTTCTCTTGGTTCCAACATTCCTCTCTCTATTCCTTGGGTGCCTGTTGCCTGTACAGATGCAAGGGGACTGTATTTCCAGCAGATACAGCAGTACAGCAGGGCCATGCTCAAAAGCACCAAGGCATACTTGACAAAACCCACTCATAGGCTTTTGGGCATCTGAGATAAACCAATTATCTTTTGAGATTAATTAAAAGAACCCTCAGTGTACAGAGTGGAAAAATCTAACAGTATAAGAAATCCCCAGAAATTGTTACTGAACTTTGGAAAACCATCAAATACATAGTATTTATGAGTGAAAGAGCCAAGGCAAGATTACCAAAGAATCAGAAAAGACAAATGGCCCTGTAAAAAAGCTTTTGAAGTCTGCTAAAGGTCAGTTGAAGTGAAAGATATATCTTCCATTTCATCAAGATATATCTAAAAATGAAATGTGTTAATTTTTCTGGCCCCTGTATGGGCCTTTCACTTAAGAGCTGGACACAATCTTTGTGGGTGCCTTCCTCTGAATATTCTGTGATTCTGTGAAAAGGTTTTACTCTATAACAATAATAAAGGCTGATGACTACTGGCTTTTTGCATAAGGATTTCCATTTTTACTTAAATAGTTTGTCTGCCCTAATCTTAGGCTAGTGTTTTCTGAGAAATTTCAAGCTCTTATTAAATTGAAAACAAATATTTCCATGGTGCCCCTTTAAAAAAACTTTAAATTTATCTGGACTGAATACCTACCGATTTTTTTTTTCAAAAACAGAGGCTCAAGCAAATGACTGCTGAAAAAAATTAGGGTTTCAGGCTTATACAATGCCTCTGAGAATTATCACAGTATTGAATGACAGTATTTCCAAACTGTCTTATTGCATCTTCCTTAGCTAACAAAGTGGACACATCAAAACTAATAAGATATGCTAAAAACAAAATGAAGAGATCAGAGAGGAAACAAAATAGGATATGATAAAACAAATTAAAATCACCAGACTCTGCTAGGGGTAATTTTAACTTCTTATTTAGAGATGATATTTGAAGATAGTACTTTCAATGCATTGCCTGACACTTTACTGCAATTTTTAAAAAGGGAAAAACAGGCAAGCTTTATTTACTGAATTAACATACAGGAATCTTCTGAAATAATCTATTGCATAGCAGTTTGCAGCCAAAGGAACTGAATGTGATTATCCTTTTTGTTCACTAAGATTTTTTCATTGTTCAGTTGTGGGGGGGAAACAAACACTCTCAGAAAGACAACTGAGTAGCAGCTAGGTTCTCAGTGGGGCTGGGAGCAAGTTTGGTAGCACACTCCAAGTACACCTGCCCAGGGAGAATCACCTCTCTTCATGTAAGCCTTAATTCACCTCTGAAGTAGTGCAGTAGTCTGGCAGCTTTGTGCCCTGTACTGCTTCCTAAAATAGTTTTGGCTGATGCTTTCCTTGTAACCACTTCCACTCAGTGAGCATTAGAGAAGCCTCATTGTAACACCTAAAGAAAAGCTCAGGAATGTCAGAGCTTTTATCTGGACTAAAACCCTGGTGTGATGATTTTCACTTGGCACTTCTCAGCCAAAGATTAGAATTTATCTCAATAACCAGCAAACAATCAAGAGTAAAAATGACATCTGAAAAACCTCTGCAATATCTTGTTGGAACACTCACTACCAGCCTTGCTGTCAGCCTTAATACCCAATTAGAGTTGTAACTGAAGTATTATAGGAAAGTGACTTAGAGGAGTTCCCCCCACAGCACTCAATCTTCCGTTAAATCTCATCAGAAGCTATAATAATGTCTGCATTTCCAATGAAAAATCCAACCTGAGACAAAAAAGGCTGTTAACAACATCATACTTTGGAACATTATCACACATTTCCTGGGAATAGAGGTTAGATGGGGCAGTTTGCCTTGGCAATATTAATCAGACTAATTGCTTCATTTTTCTTACAATCTAAGAAGGCAAGGATTTTGCTATTTTTGTAAGTATGCGTCTGCCTATAACAAAAAGTATTGATGTTCAAAGATAAATGGATTTAAGAAAAAAGAAATTCAAAATTGGAATTATCTATTACATTGACATCATAGTGCTAGGAAAAAAAGATGAAACATCACTTCCTGAATTGCATCCACTTTAGTCACATTTTGTTATAGGTGTCAGTTCTGTCAGAATATCATCTGTCTGAATGAATTAGTGCAAAATTTAGTACTTCACTTTTAACGAAAAATAAGATTGTAATGGCATTTCAATTTTCCTTCGTCCTCTTGTTAGCTACTTGATAAATGCAGTCTCATAAGCACTGCTGCTCATCTTACATGATGCCTGCAATCTTAATTTAACAAATCTGGAGAAAATGCAAAGGCAGAAAACTTTCTGGTTTTCTTAACATTTCTTGAGATTTCTGCAAACTATTTTTTTCTTGACAACTTCATTTGAGTGGATTAATAGGGGCTTTTTCTCCCCCCTACCTCCCTAAGCAATGTTTTATTCTGAGTGGGGATTCATATTAACAGAGGTTGATAAACATAAAACACAATGTCAATGAAAAACATCTGAAGCACTTCTGTATATTCATGTATATATACAGAACAAGAGACAGACAAGTGGTTTTGTCTCTTACCAATGGGGTGCTGTGAAGTTGTGTTTTTTTTAACCACAAATGAGCATTTTTCTTTCTCTTCTCATAGAGTTATGTCAGAACACAACACTTGGAAGACACTTCCCCTGAGAAAACTGCTGTGCTTAGCATCCTTGAGAAAAAAAATACCATTGTTCCTTCAATGCAAAACCCAACTGAAGGCACAACTAAAGGCACAACAATGACTCAAGTGCCAAATGTTGGCTGGGCAATCTTTCTGAGTGACACCATTAGAGATTTTCCATCTTCTGAGCACACAGCACCACCAGCCATCTGCTACACAGGGAAATCTGTAACTGGAGCTGCCTCAAAGTTAGTCCAAAGGCATTAGCAGATGGCAGGAGGGGCCCTGGGATTTAGGGACAGGTGAAAGCTTTGGGGCAGCGGGTTGGTTGCTCTTGACAGATCCTAAAATGTGGATCCTAAAACTGGGAAGCAAAGTTAGGCCTTCCTTTGCCTCCCCCAGTAATCCCTCCCCAGCCACTTTCTTTTTTTAGATCTGAACTGGCCTTCTTCTTACAGAAAAAAATGAAATTATGCCATTTGGCCAGTGATATTGCAGTCCAAAAGGTAAGAGAGAAACTTTAGAAGCTGGGAACTTTGGAAAAGAAAGAAAAAAGGGACAATGATAATAGGTCAGTGCTAGAAGGGATTCTGCAGAACAGAAAGAATCTTTTAATAAGTTTTTATTTTATGTATTTTGGGAAAGAGACAGATAATGTATACATACCAGAAGATGGTGACGGTGTTGATGGTGATGATGAATGGTAATGTCCCTTCCCAACTCAGAAGGAAATCAAGTAGCAGCTCCAAAAGGTCAGGCATTTTTAAATGGATGTGTTCAGATAACTCCTGACAGAAGTTGCTGATGAGCCTCTAAACTACTAGAAACTATTTTTGAGAGCTGTTGGAAGTTGTGAAGTGCCAGAGGTCTGCAACAAAGGGAGTGTTGTGCAATATTTAAAAGGATAAGTGAGTTAACCTGAGTAATTACAGATCTGTCAGTCTGACATCCATTTTGGAAAAAAATAATAGGCTATTTTGTCAGCTGGCATGGAATTTGTGTACAAAAAAATTAAGGGAATGGGGCAATGTAAGGGTTGCCAATCATTATGTGTACGTGGAAACTAGGTGTTTCCAATTCAGTTATCCAAATCATCTCTTATAATTGAATTTATAATCTTGGTTATCAAGAGCAATATAGTCAATGCAATGGTATTTAATTTCCACAGGACATCTACCTTCATTTTGCATGACATTTTGGCTATGAACCTGGAATGATAAAAATCAGTACCGCAGACATAAAATAGATTAAAGTCTGGCTGGTAGGTTTCAACATACACTTGCAGTAAAGGAACACTAATTGATTGGGTGTCTCTTTAGTGTGTCCCATAAGGATCTGCCCTTAGATTTTATTAGTTAACATTAAGCAGTGACCTGGAAAAACAAAAATACAAAAGCATTACCAATAATATTTGCAAATGACAGAAACATTGGGAGACAAGTTACCAATGCAGTCTGATCTAGGTTAGTCAGTAAACTGGACATAGACAAAGAAATATGCAGTTAAATACACACATAAATTTAAACTTTTAAGAACTAAGAACTCTGTACTTAAGGAATTTTGGAGTCCATCATGGTATGCAATTACTGGTGTGGTAATTATAACAGAAAATCCCTGAAGGTAATGCCATGGCTAAAAAAATAGAATTGGGGTTTAGTTATGCAAATAAGTGTGGTACTGTGGTAACAGAGATTATACCTTACCTCTAATTTACAGTATTATGACTGCTTCTGCACTGATATCCAGCATTACAAGATAATGGAAAAATGGTGAAATCTCAAAGAGTAGCCATTAAGATCATGAAAGACAGAAAGATGTGACTTTGAGTGAGCTATACAGTCTCCTTCTCAGATCAAAAACAAATAAACAAACAAACAAACTCCAAAGCAACAGCCAAAAGTAAAGCGTTCAGTGGGTTTTAATTGTAGAAGGAATTATATTCTAGAACATTTCAAGACAACCATTGGTATTAAGGAACTTACCAGGCTGGATTTCAAAGTGAGTTAACATTATACAGCATACAATTATACAATGTAAGGCGTCCTTCAAGAAAATGTCTGGAGAATTGTGTGATTTTTAAGTTGAAGTTTGTCTTGTGAAACTTCTGCTAAAGCGGCACTAAGCCTAGACCTCTGTCTTTACTCTGTATTCCTAAAATATATCTCTTATTTCAAAACAGTTAAAGTTCTCATAACACCACAACTTCTACAACCCTTGGAAACATCTTAAAAATGGAAAAACTTTCGAACTGAAGTGCATGAAATGTCATTTATCTGTAATATACTTCTATATCTCATAAGTACAGTTGGTCACACGGGTATCCAGGCTACTTAAGCACAAAGCATGCAAGTAGGAATTGTCCATAAGAGTGCTCTAGGCTGTAAATCAAGATTAAATAATTTTACACTTTTAAGTCCTTTCATGGCTAGGGTTTGAAATGTTAATGCCATTATCTCTAAGGTATTAGTTGTGAAAGTTTCAGTGTGATGTTACAAACTCAATGAGGCCTCTGCAGACATGAAAGCTCAAATCAAGCAGTTCAGCATTTAGAGCACTCATCAGAGAAGTGGGCAATATAGCTTCAATTTCAACCTGAGAGAATAAGAAAATACATCTTTCACATAGGAGAGTGGCTTAATCACTGAATAAGGTGTTTCTTGACCTGGATTCTACTGGATCTGGCTGCAATGGAGTGAACTTGCCTCACAGCAGCCTGTATGGGCTGTGTTTTGGATTTGCAGCTGTTTGGATTCACTCTTGTTCTACCTATTTTCTCTCCTTGGCCCCTCTGTACAGAGTGGTGAGTGAGTGAGCAGCTGTGTGGGTGGCTGTCTGCTGGTTTGTTATTGCCTCCACAGGGAATACCAAACACATAAATAGTTCTTGCAAAATTCAGTAGTGCCACATTTGACAGTAATGCTTCAAAAAATGGTCTTCTCTTCTGAGTGAAAAGCTGATCCATAACCTTCTCAGTTAGTGTGATAAGTGAGATAACATTTACAACAAGAACCCCTATCATGTGTCCGTTCTTTGCTCTTAAGAGTGCCCCAAGGTAAAACATTTTCTTAATGTTGAAATAATTTCAGTTGTCCTAAGCACTTTTCCGTAACAAATGCATGAATGAATCGCTTATCTCTAAAGCCAGGGTGCAACCAATCACCATTTCAAGGTGTGTTAGGCTAAGAGAAAACACTTCCTGTTTTGTTGTGTTCTCTTCATTTAACCATGACACGTGTTTAGATCCCTCTTTTCTACTGGGTCCAATACTAATTGGCAGTGAGCAGAACTTCTTGCTATATACAGAACTTAAATGCTCTGAGTGAAATCAAAGTTGCAGAAATTAAGGGTAAAGCATCTGTGCCTGCAGGTGAGCTCTACCCCATCCTTCTTTTTATTAAAATGTATGCTTTTGCCTATTGGTGCTCCTGACTACAGTATAGAGAAAACCCTTTTCCCTTTATTCTAAATAACAATGGACTTTGTCACCACAAAGATCGTTAGTAGCAGCATAAAGTTCCCCTGAGATTGAAATTCAAATTTACATTACCATGGAGCAATTCTTTGTAGAGATTCACACTTTTAGAATGTATCCCTGAAATCTTCCTATGCAAAAATAAGGCAAACTGAAGAATTTTTGTTTCTGTTTGTAAGATGTACAGTCTTTCCCTTACGTTCTGTGTTTTATAATCCTCTTTCCTCATATACATGGACAGTTTGCTTATATGCATGTATATTTGCATTGAAATTATAATATATAATATAAATATATTATATTGCATTGTATAATAATTAAAACCAAACTTCTTCCTAAACAAATCAGTGGCAATTCTTCAATGGACATCAGTGAAATAAAATTGAAAGTTATTCTTATACTAAAATAATCTAGAGGGAAAAAAGCCAATGATGATATAATTGACTACAAAGCTTTTTTGAAATTCTTTGCCTGTCTGAAAACTAAACTTGCAGCTCAGCTCAGGCATTTGGTTTTTTCAGTCTAAAGAAAATGCATTTGTTATTGATTGAGGGCATGATCATACATTCTGTGTGGTTCAGAGATGCTTATGCCTTGTTTTCCAAACTACGAAAATCTGGTGGGTTATGTTAAAAAAACATGAAAAGAGCAGCACTGAAGATGAGTGATTTTGCAGTACTCGTGTGCTTTTCCTGAAGACACTACCTTCTGAAAACAATAAAAAGCTAACTGAGCTTTTTAGAGATTGCTCTAAGTATCAGTATAGATTCTGAGATACTAGCCTGGGAGAGGGAGTTCTAGGAGAGAATAGGAGGCAACATACAGAAAGGTACTGGCTATGATTATTATGGGATGGGATGATGAGACCTGGAGTCAGAGGCAGAGACAGGTAGAAGATTCCTATAGGATATTTTCCTTTTCCTAAGGTGCCAATTCAGCAAAAGCAAATGATACAACAAAAATGCTATCATATTAACAAATTTTCCTCCAAAATGAGGCAGCCCAGTGCCCTTTCATGGTCACTTCCAGTTGCCTTCTGCATGCTGCTGATAGAAAATGAAACCTGCCTCCTAAGAAATGAAGTACAGATAGGGCTTATTCTAAATATGATCGATATCTTTTTTTAATTTCTGTTTCACAAAGCATCGTGTGTTCCAAATTTTAAATCAGTATTTGTTAGAGGCTAGACAATTTAAGATAATATCCTTAGGACTTAAAGTTTGTAGAAGTTTAAGAAGCCTGGCAACACCAAAAAAGCCTTTTACATCAGAAATCTTTGAGTGGCAGAGACACAGAAGTAGTTTCTTTCTTTTTCTGCTTTGTGAGTTATTTTCCTGCATGTATTATGATAAAAGAGCTGCCTAAAGTGGAGAATTTAAGCACATACCAATTAGCACTCTAAGATTATTCATTATAACAGAGAGAGAGGAAAAAAATCCAGGTGACGTTTACCATAGTGTAATCCAGTATAGTAAATGAGTAATTAAAGCAAAACAAACGAAATACTTAAAAATAAATCATAGCTTTTGCACGCGTAAGTGCAATTAAGTTTCAACATTCAGTTAACTGCCTAATTACCTTGATTTTCTATTCATAAAATTAGAAAATAATTAGAAATTAGAAACCCAACCTAATCAGTTACTTCAGCACTCCACTTTAAATTAAGAAAGAAGACAGCAGCAACTAACTTTTCCTGTCATTTCAAAACAGCACATCCAAAATCTTGCCTTTTTTCTCCAGTGGGTTGCAGCTTGTCTTCATTTAACCCACACATCAATTTTCATAATCCCTTGATATGCACAGTTCTAACCCTTTGGTTTCCCCCTGGACTAACCCACTGCAGAGACCCTTACAAAGCTTATAAATGTCTGCTTTATCAGTAGAAAATCTGTCTTCAATGTGAGATAAGCACACCTGGCCTCATCCTGTATGGCACTGGGCACTGTTGTGATGCCATCTACCCCCAGAAACGGTATTGACTAAGTGTGTGGTTAGTTCTTGCCCTCATAATCCAAGTGCATAAAGTTAAGATAGCATTCACTTGCCATTTGGGTTCAAGCAAGAGCATTCTGAACCTTACAGGATCACCACACAGCATCATCACAGCTAAATTTCAGTCAATAGCTCCTATTGACTTCATTACAGTCAAACACAGCTCTGAATACAGATATTCTACCAGAACTTTGAAGACAATTTTATTATTCATATGTCCTCAGGATATGAACTATAAAAAGCAGTTATGTGACTCCAGATATGGTACCAGTGCATTCCTGTTTCTCACTTCACAGACGACAACACATCTATGACAAAGGTGGAATGCAGTATTTCACATACATTTGGACTCAGTAGAAAAGTCAGAAGTAGATGTGACAAGGACAAAGGAATTTACAAACATGGCTATATTCTCAGTTGCCTTGTAAAAGGACATTAAGATGTTGATTGCATGAAGGGATTGTGTTATAATGTGTTGGTTGGGATCTGAAACAACCAGAAAATAGTGATGTCCATATTACATCTGTTAAAATTAAAACAGGTAATCAGAAATTCAGCACTGAATTAATTTCTAGAAAAACTGTTGGGTAAGAATGTTAATTAACCTAGCTATCAAGTTCTAGCTTTCTTTCATAGTGTTTTTCAATTCATTTACTTTGCATGGGCTGTCACATGAATTAAATCATTTCAGGTACAAAGCAGTATTCTAATTGGTGAGACCTCTGGAAAACGTCATTGAATCTTTTTTAGAAAACTTGCAGCTTTCTTCAGTCACAGGGGCCAACATCTGTGTCACAAGTAAGAGAATAAGTGAAATATAAATTCCAAATGTAAATGGCAATTTCCCCCAAGCAAACGAAACCAGTAGGAACTGGGGCTCTGTAGCTTAAGGACAAAATGCATTACAGGCACCAACTGTAATGAGAGGACAAACTGATGAGAGGACAAACACTGACTTAAAATACTGCATGTAAACTGAAACAGTGGGCTGAATTTGACTGATGGGATTATTTTGTCCTGAGTTTCTCTTCCTCTACAATCAGAATCCACAGCACAGGATACTTTGGATATTCCTAGGCAGCTGAATAAATAAAATATGAAGCGACTCTTTACATAAAACATTTTTCTCACCTCCTTACATAATTAAAACTATTCACAAATGACCAAGACTTAATGAAAAAAGAATTGTCAGCTCTTATTATCTGTCCATACCACCTATCAAATTCCAGCCCATACATTTTCTCCAGATCCAGCTGTGCTGTGCCCAGTGACATGCATTTCAAATAAAACTGTTCTAGAATACCTGCAGCTAATTTTGATTAGACAACATCAGAAATTTGAGATTTCCTCAGTCATTTCTCTCAGTGATTAATCACCAGCACAAGTAAAAACATTGTTTTTGCTTGTTTTGCATTTAACCATTAGGATGCAAAGCCCCATAGTTCCCAGTGGCTTTGTTTGCTAGGAAGATAGGAAACATTTTTGACACATAAAACTGCATCTCATTTTGAAAAACCAGGCAGATTAAGCTGGGTTGGATTCCTGCTATTAAGCACTTTTTTCCAGCCCTCAAATCATTCAGAGTTTTATCCCTATCTCTTTTCAATATTTTAGTATTGATTTTTAAAAGTTGACAACAGAACTAAAAAATTAAAATTAAAAGTAATAATCCTTAGATTGAGGTGAAGTTCCCACTTTCTCAAGGATGACATTAGCTTTTGGGTTGGGACTTTTTTATACATAGTTCCTCTATAATCATAAAGTGTATTAGGACTTCTTTCAAGGACACAATTCTCCTGTGTAAGCTGTACTTGATGGTCACCCTTGACTTGCTGAGATCAGTGTGCTGAGTTTAAATTTATGGGACATCTGTTTTTCTGACATTTCACTGTGCTTTTTCAACAAAAATATTCTGTAATACTGATTTGGTGCCTGAAAAGAAATCTAAGATACTTGATCTGCACTTCCAATCTGTAACTACCAAGTTTGCATTTTCATCAGGGAATAAAATCAGGTTTGTTTGAGAAGAGTTATTCTTCATAGCACCACACTGATTTGTTTTAATTTAATTACAGTTTTTTGTCAGCTGAAGTCTGCATCACCATCTTACTATTATTCTCGGGATTGCTCTCTTGGTAGCCAGAACTGTCTGGCATAGCTCATTTGTCTTTTGTGTTTGGATTTTTGGTATAACTCAATACTGTCCATTTTTGGCTGCTCTTTAATATATAGAAATCAATATTTGTTGACTCACTCAACTTCACAGCATCAGTTTTATGCCACTTTTACTACATCCTTATCCTAGCCTTCTCCAGGCTGCCAACATTGAAGGACACAACTAGGGCATGGTTAGGGGCATATGTTTAATAGAGAATTGTTTATCTCTTTCTGAGTTTGGTGACAAATCCATAAGGAACTCCTGGAGAACCTTCCTGCTGTAATGACATTTCCAGGTTAGCACTATGTGGGAATGGAAGGAATTCTGCCTCTAGGTGACACACACTGGCACCATGTCACTTAGTATGCCCAGACTAAGCTGTCAGATGTTGGTGTCTTGGTCTAACTTGAGAGAGGACAAAGAATGGTTTGAGTTGTGCAGGTATCCACCTGAAACAGGAAGGTTAAGCCTATTTAACTGGAGATGTAGTGACACCTGAGAGCCACAATTGTTGTGCCTTGAGGGTGGAAGGGAACAAGAAAGGACTAAGTGACACCCAATCTGCCTGGGCTGCTGTCAGGGCTGCTGTGTGGCTCATTCCCCCTTCTCAAAATCTTCAACACTTTTGTTCCAGTGGAGCAGCTGTCCCAGCTCAGCACTTTGCTTCATATAGCTGACAGCTGTAGAGTTTTTAATCCGATGCTGAATGGGTTTATCCTCCTAGGAAATATGGCCTGGAAAATAAGGGCATCCTCCAAAAGAATGCTGTCAGCCTGCCACTGTAACCCTTTATGAATAGTTCAATAGGAGTGGGATTTTACTTTCCAGTCTCTCAAATAATCCTACAGTTTTCCAGTGCTTGTAACACAGCATTTCTTAACAGTACTACCAATATGCAGCTTCACATATTTGCTGTTTTGGCAGGAGACTGAGATCTACTCATGTGGAACTTGAAGTTAGGGAAATAGACTCTCATTAGGAGGATCACCAATTTCAATATCCAGCACGGACTTGTCAAATTTTCGTTTGCTGAAACCTTACCAGTGCATGGGTAAGAAAGGCTCATAAACAAGTTTCAAAGGTTTTCTCACTTCCTGACAATGAATTGCACATTTATCTTTTATATTCTACTCCACCTAGGAAAAGATATTCAATGTTCAATGGAGCATGGACAAACATTTTAAGTCAGTATTTATGAACACTTATTCAGATTCCCAATAGTTGTCATTTGAGCATTCATGTCTGGTTCTTATTGCTGTTTTCCAGGATGAGTTTTGTTTGAATAAATGTCTGGGAAATTACTAGCTTGTGCAAACCCATCTGTACCCGCAGATTAATACAGATGAACTGTGCTGTTTAAATAACTACATTTAAGAAAATGAAGGCTTGTTCCTCAAACATTTTGCAAAGAGGAGCAAGTGTTAAATTCACTGGAAAGCTTGAATGGGAAGAACTAGATTTAGCCTCCTTCTAGTTGGAAGGAAAAAGGTATGTATCTGAATATCCTCTAATATCTATGCAAATCCAGCAAACACAGTTTTGTTTTCACACAATTTTGTGCTTCTCCCAATTAACTATGGCAGACACCTAGATATGGGATTCACAACCCCTGCGGATTTTTATTGTCAACTCAATAACCTGAAAAGGCAACATTTGATGGCCCTGCTGAGCTCCATTCAGGATCCACTGGACTCCACAGGGAGCCACCAATTAAATTCAATGAGCATTTGATAGGTGCCTTCTTGCTACACTTGCTCTCTGCACCAGCACGGGACATGATCTTCTCTGCTTTGTCTACCAGAACTGCCAAATGCCCATGCTTAAAATAATACTGTCACATTTTCAAGGGACTTATTAATCATTGATGGCTGTTAACATAATTCAAATATCCTTTAAGAAATTCATTTGTCTATAAAAATATTCAAGAGAGATTATGAATTAAAATTGTTTGAACAAAGGACCGTGATACTACAGAACAAACAATATGACTTGTCAGTAAAATGAAATATCTGTCACCTTGGCTTTTGATAGACACACACCACTTAGGCAGTGGCTCAGCAGAAGAGGAAACAGCTTGTGATGCACAATACCCATCTTACAAAATGCTATTAAGGCACTCCAGATCTGTAGGTAGCAGTGCCAGACCGTAGGTTAGATAATGAAAAATGAAGGCAAATCTTACATACTGTGTATTGATTTATTTTTCATGTGTTTCTTGTGTTACTCATTTGCTCATTGAACTCACAAAGGAAGAAGCAATTCTTGATTTAGTCTTAAGCCATATACAAATTATTGAGACCTAACTATCCAAGGAGTGGTCTGCAATTGTGACTATACTTTAGTGATAAGACAAAAAACAGCTGCAAGTGAAATAAAAAATCAGTAAAAGTAATGTTTAATTCAAAGCAAAATAAATTATATCAAGATGAGAAAGCTAATTTCAAGGACATTAAAAGGAGTAGCCAAAAGACTGAAATACTAAAAAGTTACATAAAGACTAGCCAGGAATAGTCAGAGCCAAAGTTCCAAAAGGATTTTAAAAGCTGGCATGAAAAAGCAAAAAAGTAAATTTCCTAATTCTACTGAAACAAACAAAACCAAATAAATAAAATTAAAACCAATACTTTGAAAAGTCAAGGTTGTGCCCTAATGAGGGAAAGAAAACAGAGTATACCTTGACAATTGAAATACAAAACCAGAAAAAAACAAGATTAAACAATTCTGAGACATAAAGGCATAGAATCTAATAACCCACCATTCTTCAAATATTCAAGAAATGGGAAACTAGCCTGATATTCAATGATAGCCAATTATATAAAGAGAGCACTCAGGGAAGATAAAACCACAACAGAAAAGTTAAATTAATTCTCTCAGTCTGCACTGCCAGGGAAGGCAGATAGGACAGTTCTCACACAATGGTCATTCCTTATGTAAGATAGAAATGAACCATTGTCTCTGAGGGTCAGTAGAACATATTTTAGAACAAATCCAAGTTCATAAGGTGGACTTCAACAAATTTCCAGTACCAACTGATGTTCTATTGGGACATGTTAATACCAGTTACAGAGGTCTTAGCACAAAAGCAAGCAGTAAAGTAAAAAAGCAATTTTATATTTTCACATATCAGTTTTCATTTTTAACTGAATTTATGGAAAGTAGAGAAGCATAAAGGGTAATCCAGTGAACAACAGACACGCTATTTCTGCAGACTTCAGATATTTCTTCACAAAGCTAATTGGTAGGAACAATGACAAAACAATATTAAGGTACAAATAAATAAATATGTCATATCAGGGAAAAACTAACATAACTTTTCAGAAAAACCCGCACATATCTCAGAAGTTAAACAGACTTCTTTTTTGGAGCAGGTAATGATATGAGTAATACAATCACTATAGAGTACTTAAGATTTAAGAAAGCTTTTAATGAAGTCTCTTATTAAAGTGTCTCAGAGAAATAGAGGTAATAGAGGATACAACAGAAGGTCCTGGATTAATAATTGGCTAACAGATAGGAACCAAAGTGTAGGAAATAAAATAAAACAAGGGTAGCACACAAGGATTACCCTGTGCATAATGGCCTCTGAAGTAAGCCTTACCATTTGCAATGAAGATTTTGTGGTAATTTTAAGGTATTTTCTGACAATATTCATTCAGTGCACGGTGGTAATTAAAAAAGTAACGGACAACTGGAAGTTCATCAGGAAAGGTCTGAGAGCAATACCGAAATTGTTGCCTCACAAGAGAGTTTAACCATGGTGTACCCCCACCCTGGATACTGAATGTAGCTCTGCTTACCCACATTTCATATTGGAATTAGAAGTACAGAATAATGATCAGGATTAACAAATGATGAATGGTTTTGTATAAACTTCTGAAGGTAATGAAGTTATCAAAGAATAGTTTTATGGAAACGTTTCTTCACACAAGAAACAATCAATTTATAAGATTGAGGGAGAACTTCTTTACTGGGAGTGTTACTGATCACTGGAACAGGCTGACCAGAAAGATTGTGGAATGTCCTCCCCAGGAGATATACAAAAGCCATCTGGACAAAATCCTGAATAACATGCTTTTGTGGACCCTGCTTGAGCAGGGAGGCTGGATTAGATGACCTCCCGTGGTCTGTTCCAAACTTAACCATTCTGTGATTCTGTGATACTCTAGAGACCAAAGTATAAATGATACAAAATGGGATTGGACAAACTCCCAAAGGAAATGTTCATTGGTGGCTGGTAGCCCTAGGACTTGGGAACTTGCTACAGACTAGAACTGTGGTGATATGCTCTGTCCTGCTCTTGTTTCTTTTCATATTCAGCCTCTCTCTCAACAGCCAACTTTCTGCTGGCAAACCAGATTTAGAAATTGCTCTTTAAGACATATATTAATAGTAATAATAGCAATAATAGTGTTTGAGAAAAACTATTGAAAAATTAGACTGCTAACCTGAGCTGTTACCCACTGGATGGCATTTGTCCCTTGCACGCCTCTCTCCAACCATCTCTGACAATAACCCTCAACATTCCTTAGGTGAAAGGACAGTTATTTCAGGTGCAATCATGTGCAATTAATTCCTGGCCCTCCAGTTCAGACCGCAGGCACACACATTAATTACTGCCATCTGTGGCAGTGGCTTATGCAGCAAGCACTCCTACCACCCAGAAGATAAACTGAAATCCCTGTGTTGCTTCACGTGGGTCGGGGAGCCCCAGTTAGTAATGATTTTGATCAGCATTTTTCTGGGCTGCATGTGGCAGGTGCAATGCTTCTGGTCTCTCACTACCGTTACCAGCTCACTGATGTATCAGGCCCCTAAAGAATCTTTATCAGTGGGTGACACTGCTTTAGTTATATGATTTATTCCATTTTACTCCATATTTTTAGCTTTTTGTTTTCTGTCTAAGAAACCTCAGTGCAAGCACATCCATGCTACGAACCTAAGTTTCATAGGTATATTTTAGAGGCATTTGGACATAGCTTTTTGAGAAAGCTAAGGTCATTTAACATTTTTAAAAGTCTTCAGTGAGACAAGAAGCCTGCAGGAGTTAACAAGGATAGTAGGATATAAAAATCTGATAGCAAGGACATAATGTAGAAAAAAATAAAGCACAAATGAACACATTGTGCTGACTGATAAATATGAACTCTCGCAGTATTGCTGAGAAGGCAGGCACAGGAGTTCGATGAACCTTTCCAGCTGATATAACTCATGCATCTGCCAGTTGTGTAGTTGAAAAGCTATACTATTTGTGAATTTAGGAGTAATGCAAAGCAATATATTTTCAAGAAGGAATTTCTCTTGATCTCTCCAGTGTTTGTTACCAACCATAATTTTTCCAATGTTAATCTATGAAAATTATTCTCCCAGCACCTTCTAATTAATTAAATTAATGGGATCCATCCAATGTAGGGATACTTGTTTTGAGACTAATTTCTGTTTTCCTTAGAATATATGCCTTTCCCTTTTTTTGTGCCTTTTTTCCTTGGGATATATGCCTTTCACAAAGCCTCTGAAGATGATTAGTGAAGCAAGTTAAACGCACACAAAAAAAAATAGATTGAAATCTGCATTTATGAACACACATCTCAGCACAATTCATACCACTTCATGAGCTTAACCTATAAGAGCATTTTTGTAATTGTTGGTATCTATAGAAATATCTGCACTCTCTAGAATTTCAAACATTTGAACTGGAATTCCTTATTCTGTTGCCTGACAATAATTTTATCAAAAAGTATTTATCATTGAGTGACACCATGGAATTAATAATAAAACACCGTCAGAAACACCTTCAAGAAATTAAGCACAATTTTATGAAAAGCATTCCTTTGAGCTATTTGATCAATATAGCCCCATTTATCCTTAAACAGAAGTGTTATCTTCCACCATATCTAAAGCTACTTTAGTAGGTTCTACTGAATGAACTTGTGAAAATTCACAATTTTCTTGTGAAATTTGCAATAAAGTGCAGGGCTTGCTCCTTTCCATCCTCTTTCCAACACATATAACCATGTTTATGAGTTTCCTGTACAATGGATAACATGCAGCAGTCAGGTTATCAAAAATCATTGTGAAGATGATATACTTACCATCTGCTTTGATCTGAAAATCTTTACAATTGTGCCATCTACTTTGTCATAGTTCATTTTAAGCCTTATACTCAAAAAAGGAACTGCCTGGCAATACAGATCTGACAAAATTTAATCAAGACCAGAAACATCTCACTGTTCTCTAAAATTAATATCTAAACAGTCCAAATTTGGTGCAATTATCTTAATCATTTCATTTCCAAAGTTGCTTCTGCAAAGTCTGCATATTAATCTGTTGGAATGGAAATCTTGTTTATAAAGGGGCATATGTACAATAAAGCGTAAGTATGGTCCATAAATTGCAAACAGCATTCAAATGAATGCTCACATACATTTTATAAGGCTAACAGGTAGGCAATGATTGAAATGGAATCCAAGTACAGGTGCTAGGTATTTCTATTAGCTTATTCAGAAGTGGGGTACTTAGAAGATGAGGTAATAAAAGGACTTCTTACACTATCATCTCTCCTGCTGCCTGTACAAGAGGAACAGGAAAAGTGAGGGATTTGCTGGAGACTTCATTATGATCACTAGCCAAGGTGCAGTTGTCAAGTGGGTTTTGGAAGTCAGTGTAACCTACAGCGATCTCATAATCACTCTGCATTTTCTGGTGGCAACCCCAAAAGTTCATTTTCTCTGCCTTCAGCATGGAAGTAGCACAGCAGTGGTGCTTGCTATCTCTTGCCTTGTTCTGGGGGCAGCCCGGGGGCTTTTCCCCAGGAAAGGAAGAAAGTGTCCCCTGTAATTCTTCACAGTGTTACCAAAGCACCAGTGGCTGCCTGGTCTAAGTTGAGAACCCCTGACTCTGAGATTATCTTGCTAAAGTCCAGAATATCTCACTTGGAAAGTTACTCTTGGCAAGTGTAACTCTTCTGCCCTTATCACACTAAGGATTGTGCCCAGTTTTAACCAATGTGCTTTTTGATGCCTTTGATTTCCCTAGGAAGCTTTGGCTCAAAGCTAAGCATCCATTTAGGTGCATTTCAAGATAAGAAAGACTTTCAAGCCTAAAATTTGAGATGTAGACATGCCAAAAATTCCAATATTGAATTATCTTTGAAGAAAACTTAAAAGAATAATAGCCTTGAAAATGCTTTGCAACTACTATATGGTCATACAGCCTTACACGGATGCACAGACGCACAGATTTGTTGCAGCATTTAATGACTGTTGCCCACTCTGGAAAAAACTGACTCTCATGATGAGCAACTATGCTTAACTGAGATACATAATAAAATAACTAAACCCCTTTCTTCTTTAACGTGGAGTTTTATATGCAAATTTTAATCTAATGTGTTATGTGGACCTTTGAAAACAGATTTTATTGACTGAGAAGTTTTTACCCAGATAATGTTCATTCTTCTTAATAAACAACTGTGTAAAAAAAATCCAACAGATCTGGCACATCTCCATGCAGCTTCATGTACCAGAGTGTGAAGACTGAGTGTAGTCAAAAATCATCATCACTCATTAGTTATCATATTGGCACATGAAGGATAAATTTCCATGTCAAATGCAACTACTTAAAGACATCGTCCTCTATGGATGACCTCTTTATGTTCATTCTTATGGCATGTATAGCCTTCATGTTAAGAAACTTGGGCAACAAATTGTGTGCTATTTATTTCTGACTATCATTAAAGCTATAATTGTGTACCCAGGTATTGGTTTGGGCATTCAGCCAACTTCGGTTCGGCTGCAGGAGCAGAGGAAGGGTAAGCAGAGGAGCTGGAGGGTTCAAAGCTGGGAAAGGGCTCATCTGTCTTTGCAGTTTCCATGACCCTGCCCTGGTTCAGTGAGGACTGAGGAGTGTGCCTTGCTGGCACAAGCAGTCAGTGAGCTCAGTGGTCTCACTGCATCCCCTTGTGGCTGGGCGCCTACAAGAGCTAAACGTTGTCCATTCCCATGAGACCCAGAGGTCAGGTAGGAAGAAAGCAGCTTTCCTGCTCTGGAAAGGGGGCCAAACTGGATCTTGGAAGGGAAAGGAATTAATTTCTTCACAATGTCAACCTGTGCATTTCCTAGAAACATGCCCTTTCCTCACAGTCTCTGCTGAAGAGATTCTCCAACCAGTGATACCCTAGAATTCCTCCCAGCACAATTTGCAGCCCACCATAAACACTGTGTAGAGGCCTATGAGTAATTGTGGAGGAGGAATGTTTCTGACTACACTTTATCCCCCTATTTCCAAACATAGCATGGATGGAGCAGCTCTGCTCAGACTGTTATTCAGAGTGGCTTTGTGTCATCTTTGAAGAATGACTTCACTTTTAACAATACAGTGAATGCATGGGATTTGGAACAACAGAAATGCAGCCATTTACACCGATTTTCATGAATACTAACTTCACTTTAAATAGAAGGGAAAAAAAGCCTTTGGAATCTACCCAACACCAATTGGGTGGGGTAAATAATTTGTCTGTCTGGAAATAAATGCAAAAGTTAAAGCTTGTTATGTAATTTCAGTGGCATTTTTTGCTTTAATTTAACAATAAACGAATGGCAGACACAGATTAACAATAAAAAAGCAAATTTGAATCTCAAGCTGCATGATCTGTGAAATTGTTGTGACCTTTCCTAAGAGGAGTGTTGCCCTCTGGGCTACCCCTAGTTTTAAAAGTATCACTTCAGAAGTCTAAAAATATCTTGCAACAATTATTTTTCATCAGTCAGTAACATTCATAAAAATAGGTATCTAATTAAAATTTCTCACAAGACATAACTGAAGCTGCTGCTTATAATGATCTTTTTTAAAAATGAACCTTCAGAGGGTGTTGTCTGTTCCAAAAGAGGCAAGGTCCACTAATGCTAACAGGAGTGGGACAGAGATGCAGCCAGTCCCTTGAGGCAACTCCTCAGGCACCGACTTAGCAGAGCACCCCAGAGTGCCTTGAAGGGAGAGATGGCTATTTAGATCAGCAAAGAATTTACCCCTTTCATGTTTATTTGTCATCCTGGCCTTCCACAGGATCTAATCATATCTGTCAACAATAGAAAATCTTAATAACTCATGTTGGAGTCTTGCTAGCAGCTCATTTTCTCATCTGAACAGGGCATAAATGAACTGCAAATGTCAGGTCATTGCTTCATGCTCTCACTTGTCCCCCAGCTCCCTCAAATTGCAGTATTTTCTGGTTTTGGTGTCCAGATCAATCCAGTTCTGTTCTAAATGTCGTAAATATGTAACCCTTCCTGGAGATTCTTTTTCTTCTTTTTTTTTTTTTTTTTTTTGTCACAATATATGTTCTTACCTCATTTTATTTAGTCATCTCTGTGAGAATAAAAGGCGTGGAGTCAGCTCAGTAAGCACAGGGAATCATAAATCAAATCCATACAGGAGATACACTCAGATAAACAGAATAGTTGCAAAGCTATAGCAATAACGTGGTCAGATTTGCAATTTTTTTACTTAGAAATCCCATTTTGAGGACCACAACTGGACTACAGAAATATCTCAAAAATATATCACAAGTTTATTTTCTATCAAATGCAATTACTGTTGCAGTTTATGTTGGTCCACATAGCCTGGCTATAAACCAATGTCTCCTCTTTAAAATAACGTTATTATTGCTATTTTTCTTTTGATATTTAAAATTAAGAAGACCTGTTGACTATGAACAGATTGTGCAGAGCGATAGCTTTGACTATTGCTCAAGCTGCAGACAAGATTCATGAGCCTCTGCCTGCCCTTTCCCGCGGCACCTGGCTTTGCAGGGACTACCTGAACAGGGGAGGGATTTTCAGCTTTCTTTCCTCACTATTCGCAGAGCCAGGAAATCAGTTCACACGCAGCAAAGCCAGCAGCTAATCCTGGAGTCCCTGCCGAGCCCTGATCCCGTTTTGTCAAACTCCCGGCGATGGTAGCGATCAAGTGCATCAGCCCCACGGACTCACAGCCCCACGGACTTGCCCCGGCCCAGCCGGAGGGGCGACGCTGCCCGCCCCGCATCCAGCTGCTCATATCTGTTAACTTTTATTTACAAACACTCGAACCACTCCGTGTGCGAATGGGGACAGCGCCGGCAGCGCCGGGGAGACGCCCGATCCCTTCCTGCGCCGCCGAGCCCCGCTCCCGCTGCCCGCAGCCGGGGGACTCCTCCGCCCCCCGGAACGGCACCCCCGCACCCCCCCCTCCGCTTCTCCACGTTGGCCCCACGGTCCCCGCGGGTAGCAGCGAACGGCGCTCTCCCGGGGAGGAGCCGCGCCCCCGGGCCCGGTGCCGGCGGCTGACCCGGCACAGGCGCGTCCTTGCGGGGCCGCCGCGGAGGGCGCAGCGCCCCGGGGCCGGCCCGGGAAGGCAGGGGCTGCCCCATACCCACCTTCCGTGTGCACGGCGGAGACGTAGGTCCAGTTGTAACGCTTGACGATGTCAAGCATGGCCCTGGCCTGCAGCGTGTCGGAGGGGACCACCCTGAGGAAGTACTTGTACAGCGTTTTGTCGCTCAGGTCGATACTGGTGGCAGAGTAGGCAATCTGGGGGATGTCGAAGAGCTGGAGCAGATTTTGGACTTGGATAGCAACTGAGCTGGAGCCGGGGCCAATGACCCCCGCGATGGGCTTTTTCACTCTGGTCTGGGGCTGGGTCTGCGAGTCGGAAATGCAGCGGGTGCCTCCATCCCTGTCATCCCTGATGGAGATGAGAGAGTCCCGTATGAACTCGATGCTCTGCTCCAGGGCCACGGAGGAGTGCCAGCAGGAGTCTCGGATCTCGCTGCCCAGAGTGATGTTAGGTAGCAGGATTGGGTCTGCATTAATTTTATCCAAAGTGTGAAACATGGCTTCGACTCTCTGGATGCCGTATTGCTCCCGGATTTCCCCGCACTTCCTCTCGGGCACTTTCTCAGCTGGTGGCTGGTGATGGACAGAGAAGAGGGCCCCAATGATGACATCCCCATCCATCCGAGCCACTGACCGCTGTGAGGAGGCTGCAGAGAGAAGAACCTTCCAACCCCCATTCTTGGGCAGCACGTCCATCTCCAGCAGCAGAGCAGGGAAAAAGACCAGCAGCACCCCAATCATTTTGTTGCACGATGTCATCCAGATCCAGGTTACAAATTTCATGGGCTCCCCTTGCCTGCACATGGTTTAAGGACATGTAGGAAATGGCATCTGCTTCTCCCCAACGATGGCCAGGTTGCTCCAAATACCATCACAGTGAAGCCTCACAGCATCACTCTTGAAAGTGCCAAGACAGCCGTCATCCTAGTGACTTTTAACCTGGTGGCATAGAAAAAGGGGATAAAACAGGCTAACCAGGAAATCGATGTCAAACCTGAGCTCGATAAAGTAACCCTGTACAGTTAGAGATGTCTGCTTTCTCAAAAGCC
The DNA here is from genome assembly GCA_034509185.1 of Euphonia xanthogaster. Classification (NCBI taxonomy): domain Eukaryota; kingdom Metazoa; phylum Chordata; class Aves; order Passeriformes; family Fringillidae; genus Euphonia; species Euphonia xanthogaster. The sequence continues at coordinate 47,959,946 of JAYDZK010000169.1, forward strand.
CAGGGCAATATGCTTCAATAAGACGCTCAACAAAAAGTTTCAAGAGGGATTAAATCATAATTTTTTGCCTTGATATGTGATCACGCATACTCACATGTGTGGAGTTTCTACAATCCTTTTTGCATCTGCATTTCAAGCCAAGGCAGCTACTTCCCACATCTCCAGCCAGCACACACACACCCTCTGCCCCCTGGAAGTTTTAAAAGTTTCTGTGGTAGGTAGCTCGTCAGAGAAGAGCCCTAGCCCGGCCCCAACGGCCCCAGCCCTGAAAGCAGAGTGACAAGCACTTCTTTCTTTGCATTCTGATTACCTGAAGGCATCTTTCTCAGTTTAGACATTTCCTTTCTCCATCCATAATGTGAGTAAAAAGAGAAAGCAAGCAGTCTGCCCTGCCAGCCACGGGAAATGTCATTTAAAGGTCAGCGAAGAGAGGAAGAAAAAAAGCACTCTACAGTTTAGATTAACTTTTCCGTGTGCAGGGGGCAAAACTGTAATCCAGTCAGGGACACACACATGAAAGCAGGGGAAAATACATATTAGTTACTAAGGCAACCGCGGGCATAGCCCCGATGTGCCTTACCAGCACGCCTGCCGTGCAGAGAGGCTTCGGGCGGGGAGCGGCGGCGAGCCCGGCCACAAGGCTTGGCGGCTGGAAGTGCCGGGCTGGGCGGGAAGATGCCACGGCCGCCGCCTCCCGGGAGCGCGGCCGGGCCGCGTCCCTGTTGCTCGAGGAGCCGTCAGCACCCGAGACAGCGCCCGCAGCCGGGGCAGACGCGGACCGCGGGCCGCAGCCCCGCTGCTCCCCCGTCCGCTGCCTCCCTGTCCCGGTGTTCCCTGCCCACAGCCTCTGTCTCGCTGACACCCCGCTGCCCCGGCGCTCCAGTGTCCCAGTGTCCCGCTGTTCCGGCCCCGCCACCGCCGGCTCGGCCGCCCGCCAGCACTGCGGGGCGCTTCCCCAAAACTTCTGCCCCCCGCCAGGCGCTGCTGCCGCGCTGTCCCCGGATGCACACGCACCGTGGCTGGCACACACACACGCACCGCTCGCACGCACACACACTCACACACCTGCACACCCCTCCCGGCGCCCGGAGCCCGCCGCGGCACGCACCGCCCCGCGCTGGCCGCCGCTCCGTCCCTCCCCGCCGGCGGGCATGGGTGCCGGGGCCCGCGGGACTGCGTGTCCGCCGAGCGGCGCAGGAGGCTGGAGACCGTCCCGAGGAAGGAGACGCTCCGAGGGGAGCCGCCGTCCTGGCTGCCCGTCCGCACCCCCCGGCGGGCAGAGCCGCCCGGAGCAGGCTCCCGCGGGCAGCCCCGCAGCCCCGTCTCCCCGGGGCCATCTGCTCGCCCTGCTTGCCCCCGGGCCGGCCCACGGCTGAGCCCCGCGGTCCGCTCGGACGGTCACCCCTGAGACGTACCTGGCTGGGTGAGGCAGTGGCTCCCTGCCTGCTGGGAGAGGACATTGGAGGCTCTCCGGCCGCCCCGAGCTGGCGCGCTGGCGGCGGGGCGACGGCTGTGGGCTGGGCGCGGGTGCCCTCTGTCTTCAGCACCGCTCCACCGCAAGGAAAAAAACAGGTCATCCCGGGCTCATCCATTATCTCATACAGAAGGTTCAGTCATCTTCTCCCCCTCCTTAATTTTTTTCGGCTATTGTCTTGTAAACGAGTAAATAAACACCACACGGAGCACGCTGCGGCTGCAAGAGAGGCGTTGGCTCTCACATCCCGTGGCTCTTATTTCATTATCTCCCTGCCTCAGTTAGCAAGAGCGAGACTTAAGACAAGAGGCTGCTGCTAGAAGGGGATCCAGACCACGCTCGGGAGACCCGAGACAATGAAATGTGCCGTTCTGCCTCACGGGCAGGGCTTCACTCTTTAAATAGATATTTATATTTGGGGGAAAAGAAAAAATGCACTGTAACAAGGTAAATCACCTGTAAAGATAAAGGCATAAAAGGCATTGAGATTGCAATTTTCAGGTCAAGATGAACCTAAATGAAGCACGTGAGAGGCATGCCCGATTAAAATAATACCAGATTGAATAATCATAATTCAGACGACCTGCTTGCATCCCTAACACAGGTCTCGGGTGTTTTACTTGACTGTATGAAAGTTAAAGTTAGATTACCTCCCCGCTGGGAACTCTATAGATATTTGTCCTACTTTTGAAAGAAAAAGGCAAGGACAAACATTTAACTATTGCTCATTCAGAGACAGGTTTGCAGTGAGTGCTGCCTCAGGGGTGTCTTCTCCTTGTGTCAATATCTCAGCTGATTTTATTGTCACACAGCTAGTTATTTGTCTGCACTGTGTTTATCCACAAGCTCTGTTTATTATGGAGGACCCTGCCCAGGGGGTTGCTGGTGCCCTCTTTCCCTGCAGGTAATGTTTCCCAAGGAGGGAACCAGGGTCAGAAGTGTCCTCTGCCTGTGGGCATGAAGCTTCCCCAAGGCCAGCCTAGGGCAGTTCTGCCTGGGCCAGATCTGGAGAGGCATTCAGATGTGCACAAAAGGCGGAACAAATTCCCCTTCACCCATATTTTAATGATTAAACTTTAGTTTCTGCCCCTGACACAACAAGCCTGCAGCACACCAGCAAATTATTCCAGAGGTGAAGTTTTGGTTTGCTTCTCTGACTTTGGCAAGGGAAATTTGCAAGTGCTCCCACTGGTTCTTCCCAACATACAGCACCCTGTAGCCTTCATCCCCTCTAACCTGGCACTGAGAAAGACAGCAGGTCTTTATGCTGAGGCTCGTGCAGAGCTGTCACACAGAGCTGTTTTCCCTCAGTGATGGTCTGAGTTTTGCTGAGACTGGAAAGCAGGTCACTGGGTCCTGATGCCCAGCCATGGCTGCAAACGCTGCCTCTCCCATCCCTGCAGCAGCAGGTGGGAGTAGGTGGAAATGGGCAGAAGTCTGGGGCTCATATGAAGACATCTGAGATATCTTTAGGAAAGGCCAGGGAAAGACAGCACTAGGATTGCAGTGGCTTTGATCTTCCCTTCCATCATGGGGGAAGCAAAGGCTTTGCCCATGGGGAAGTAGCCGTGGGCAACCACTGGCACTGCTGTCTTTGTCCCACAAAGAGTCATCCCACTGCCTTTTGTCCCTGACTCCTACACCTCCTGATCCTGTCGTGTCCCACAGATCTACCCCCAGAAATAACCCATGTCCCCAGTCCTACCAACTCCACAAATTTCTTAGCATATGGTCCCTTTGTCATCTGGTAACCATCTTTGAGACACTACACGGGACTGCATTTTTTTGCAGAGATATGAACTGCCATCAAGCAGGGAATCAGGGCAAAACCAGAGCAAGGCTGGAGCTGTCGTGTAAGCAGTGACTCCTTTCCAAGGGAAATTGCCTGCTGTTGAATATTTTTTCTCTGTGAAATGAAGGACGAGCAAATAATTTTCATATTCCCATGTTACACAATTTAAAAATCACTTGGAGGTTGATTAAAATATTCTGTTTTGATGGCATCCAAAGTGTTTTGTTCTATTTTCTTTTTAAACATTTTATATAATGCAGAACAGTTTTTACTTCTGATAAAATCAGTCATTAACATAAAATGGATGTTCCAGTATTTCTTCCAAAAAAATTCTTTTTTTTCTACTCCTATTTCATCAGAATTATCTCTTTTAACAGAAAATTTTCTACTGGAAAAGTTCTGTTCAGCTCTTATGAGAAAGGCCAGTGTATTATAGAAAATGGTTTGAAAGGAGATTTGTTTGGAGTAGCAATGGCTGAAGCCTGGAAACCTGGTTTGTTGAAATCCCACTTTTGGTTTCCCTAACATGGCTACTCCCTCCTCTACATCCTACCAAGACAGACAAGCCAGATTGACTGCCTAGCTCTATGGACTCTCCAGCTAAATTAGTGGGGAGATTTAAAGCTATTCTGCAAGAATCAATGCTGCTAAAGTTATACAATTTTATTCTGCCTTGGAAACAAGAAGAAAGCTCATGTGTTCCTGTCTGAAATTAGTTGAAACATATATCAGCTCTCTGATAAATTGTCTACAGTCTTTTTTATTCTGCTCACTTACCTGCTTTCTTTTCATGATTTAAAAATGTCACTTGCTATATATAAACAGTGTGCATGCAAAACAAGCATAGGTAGCCCACTATTGTAGATACTGAATTGTTTGCTTGTGACCAAAGATTTGGAATCATCATCTAGCAGGCTTGTTCAGATAAAACAGGGATTTAATCTTACTAACATATTCATTATTTTTTTAATTTTCTCCTTTTCTCTTAACAAAGTAAATATTTCTCATAGATTTTTGTTTAAAACGTGCCAGCATCATTTTTTACCTCCTTTCTTGTATTTAGGCTTTCAAGTTGCCCTATCTGTAAGAAATAAAGCAACAGCATTTTTAAGTTTTGATTGCTTACACTTATTTGCTGCAACAGCTAAGAAATGAACATAAATGGATCGATGTCTGTATATATGGAGCTTTGTAAAGGTCTGATTGCTCAGCTGTTCCTTGTACTAGTAGATCCATTAAAATTAAGTAGGATTAACCCATGAAATTTAGGACTCACTTCTGAGATACTTAGAAACTTGGAACAGCTTCTACACAAACCTATGACTGTATGGGGTTACTCTTCATTTCTCTCTCTTTTTTTTTTTTTTTTGGATAGGAATAGACACCCCTTGAAACCCTCGAAACAGTGTATCCAAGAATTCCCAGAAATTTGAAAGCTAACATTGGTCGTCATCCCACACCC